>CM025849.1:16908069-16924415 GCA_003952965.2 Morella rubra | reverse complement strand
AGGGCCCCGGTTGGACCCCCCTCCCTCCGCCTCTGGTGCCTTGAGTTTTCCCAAACTTCCTCAGCAAACAAACGGAGCATTAAGCAAACTGAATTTCAGGGTGATGTAAGCGACCCGAGCAGCAGCAATTTCACCTTTGGGATAAGGGATTTTTCCTGAACACGGTGGTTGTTACAACCAGCGGCGGAACCAGGGATCCGATCGAAGGGGGTCAAATTCCTAAGGGAAAATGACAATTTTTTTTTTTTACTACGTAATGCAAAAAAAATATCTTAGAGTTTAAAATATAAAAATTAAAGACTAAAAATATTAAAATACACGTGCCGTACTATTTGCTGATACTGAGAGGTGATAATTGGATCTATGGACTGCATATTCTGAAAATGTTATAAAATAGCTTCGTTCTCAATAGTATTTGTTTCAGAAATAGCAGCCGCGTTAGGAGTACTAGATGACCCTACGCTGGTTGGTTTTTTTATCAAAAACTTATCCATTATCTAAACAAAACAAAATTCACTAATCTAATTTCATAACCTAATCACAACTTTCACAACCTATTCCTAATCACAATTTCAATATAATGCACAATCAAATACTAATCAAAGATTCAAATTCACAATAATCCAATCAAATTCATAATACAATATAAAATTCATCACATTACTCATCAAAAATTAAAATAAATTCATCATATATTCACAAACATTTAACAATTTAAATTCATGTTGATTTAATCTGTGATGAATTCATAAATTCATCAAATTACTCTGATTATCTTAAGGAAGCCTGTAAATTCATTTAAATGTTGCAAACTTACCTCTTTTGAAGGCAGATATATGTAGAGAATTTCAGGCTCTTCACATAAGATTGGAACTTGTGTAATCACATCAACATGACATATGTTCACAGCTATCACACATAATCTGCATTCCACATAGGGAGGGAAAAAACTTTTACAACCTCAAATGAAAAAAATCAATCAAATTATCCAAGTTGCAATTGGCGTCCACGCCCGGTTTGACACACTCTCGATGTGAACTTCATCGACAATCACGGAACCACCTTCCACACCAATTATTGTAGACCCGATTTCCCCTCAGTAATACTAGGCCCAACACCATCTGCCTGACCAAACCCACAAGCCTTACGGTCCACCTCAGCCGGAAAGACTTCCAATACACCTAAAGAGCCATTCAGAGAATGGGTCGAATCAGTCTGGGACGAAGCTGACTAGGCTGATAATCGAAACCCACAAACCAAGCAGGGCATCTCCATCACAACTGGGCCTATAGAATTTTAGAACCTCATAATTTTAGAATGTGGTAATTTTATTTTAGATTATGAAAGTTAGATGAATGTTTGTTTTACATTTGATTTATTGTTAATTTAGGATATAAAACAATATAATTTGGAGGTCCATTCAGGCAAAAAAAAAATGGCCAAAAAAGGTCAATATATGGGAATTAGAATTAAATTTGCATTCTAATTAGTATTTGAACTGAAATTGGTAATTCCGATTTCATCTGTTCTGATATCCACCCGTCAACAAAATGTCAATTCTTAACTCTCTGAAAAGAGCCGCTACCTCTGTCCTTCCATGACTGCACTCTTCTTCTACTCCTCCAATGAGAGGCAGAGTAATTGAAGCTTGTCTCCCTCTTCACCGAAGGCAAACCAACCTCTCATTGCTGCCTACAACGATCTCTTGGCTCGACCGACATTCTCCATTCTATCCGATTATCAATCAATTCCCTTCATAATACAAAAAGTGGTAGACAACTTATTAGTAATTCTGACATAATACAAGGAAAAGGGAGTTTCAAAATTTTCATTCATCAAGATTTAATGTCCGAAAATAATTAATATTATTTTTTAATTGCATTTTGTAACGAGCTTGGACTCACATAAGGTTTGATAATTCGCACCTTAAAAAATTAGCTTGCTACAATTATCTATAAACTTATAAGCTGTCATCCCACATTTCGAAAATTCCATTGTGAAACTCTTAACTGTTTCACGATGACGACGAGCGCGGGGCCTAATTGCGGTGTTGATTTGCTTTGTTTTAATTATTTCAACAAGGAATTAGAAAAAAAATATATTTTAGTAAATGAGTGGAACAGGACTTGAAAAGCGTATTGTACGAAAGAGCTACTTTATTTGACTATCTGAGTTTATTGTAATTGGCTGTATTTTGCGACGTTAACCAAAGAACCCACGTCATAAACAATGACTTATAGGCATCCTGAATTCTTTATAATTACTTATCACACCGTACACAAACTATTACATCATGATCACCAAAACAAAAAAGGGGCACAAAATTATTAAGGGCCCCTCCAGAAATCTCTCTCTCTCTCTCTGTCTGATAATTTTGTTATTATTATGTTTATTATTTTTGGGTGCCTCAGCTGCAAAGCGTGGCCGACGAACCACCGCACCCTCAGAGCTCAAAAAGGCGGGGAGGAGTTTTGGCTTCCGATCTCGTTTGGCGGAATCTATGTATTTCTCTTCGGTGTTCTTGTTCTTGTTCTTTGTCTAGGGTTAGGGTTTGTTTCAGATACTGGCCCCAAGTTGCGTTGTACTCTGCGCGATAGTCATCTTGTTATGAAAGAAGTCAATTTTGGAGTTAGCAAGCTTTATTAGTTTCCTTTGTCCCCCAGTTTTGTGGTTCCAATTTGTTCGTAGCTTTGGATTTTGTTTCTATCCAGCACTGTACAATCAACTATTATTTCGTTGTTACATTTTTTTTTTGTTTGCAATTTGATTTGTTTCTGATTTGAGTTTCTTTTGAAGAGAGGAGAAAAATTGGAAAAGAAAAAAATTGCGAGATATTATAAATAATTTGTTCATAGCATCTCCACATTATCAAAAAGAATAAAAAAAAAAGAAAGGGAAAAGGGAAAAAAAAATAAAATTTGTCACGGTTTATGCTTGAAATGGGGAGCTCTGGATTGATGAGTCGGAATAATGGGCAACGCTTGGGCATCACCGAACCGATTTCCTTGGGTGGGCCGACTGAATACGATTTGATCAAGACCCGGGAGCTCGAAAAGGTTCCCTTTTCGATTTTGTTCGTTATATCCACTTTTACCCCGTTGCTTGGTTTTGAATTTTTAGCTGATAAAATCTTCTTTCGGGGTTCAGTATCTGCAAGATGCGGGATTGTACGAGAGTCAGGAAGAGGCTGTGAGTAGGGAGGAAGTACTTGGAAGACTTGACCAGGTTGGCTTTAGAAGTTAGTTGTTGCATTTGGTGCTTTAGTTGTTTTCTGAGAAAAGTGGGCGAAAGAAATATATTTTTGTATTGTAGGTTTGTTTTACTTTTATGAGTCATGGAATATGGTCCAGGGTGTTTCTGAATGCAATACTAATGTGGGTTTCAAACATTAAATAGATTGTAAAGATTTGGGTCAAAACAATTAGTCGTGCTAAGGGGGGGTTGAACGATCAACTCGTGCAAGAAGCAAATGCCAAGATTTTCACCTTTGGTTCCTATCGTCTAGGGGGTATGAATCCCTTCCTTTTATTTCAAAAGGATTTCCTCTTGGTATTCCATGTTTAATTGTTTAATGTTTTGAGATTCGTCCTGCTTCCCCTTGGCACTTATTCAATGTGCTGTGTCTTGTTGTTTTTTTAGGTGCATGGCCCAGGTGCGGATATAGACACGCTTTGTGTGGGACCTAGACATGCTTCAAGAGAAGTGCGATCTGCTCTAGCCTAATTATGGTGCAACTAATTTTCGTTTGTTGGTATTACCTTATGAAGTTAAAAATTGCTTAAATTTTTCTTTAGGATGATTTCTTTGGTGAGCTACACAGAATACTGTCTGAGATGCCTGAAGTAACAGAGTTGCACCCAGTGCCAGATGCTCATGTTCCAGTTATGAAATTTAAGTTCAATGGTGTTTCCATAGATCTCCTCTATGCAAAACTGTCGCTTTGGGTTATCCCTGAAGTAAGTGCTGGGTTCATCCTGGAAATTTCTAATCTGCATCTGTGCCCTTGTGTTTAAGCTGTGGCTTAGTGTTTTCTATCATTTAGGAAGTTGAGTTGGAAGGAAACTTGGAATCATCTTCATTTTGTTGAAACCACTCATAAAGGGCATGGTTTGTCAAGCACACTGATCTTGATGAGATTTTTTTTGGAGAAAGATTCTAAGTTGGACAAGTTTTTGGCTGAAGAAAAACTGGCTGCAAACAAGGGTAAATTAGCCATGTTAAATTTACCTTCTGGTTTAGCCAAGTGACATCTTGATGTCATGATTTAGGCCCTTTACTGTGATAATGCAGCTGAATTCTAGTTTATGATCCTCATGGCGAAGCTAGCCAGTGGCCTACCTGTTTCCCAAGCAAGCAGTCAATCCCTTTACTGACGATTTCAGGATTACAAAGGGTTTCTGTGCAACATATATCGCATGCTAATCCATAGGTCTTGTTCGGTCTAATTTAAGAGAGCATTTGTTTTGAATATTGTCTGACATATTGTTGACATAATTCGACTCTGTGCTCAAGAGAGGAGAAGGAAGAATTGTTTATCCATTTCCTAGGTTGCCTCTATTCAACCAGGCTTTGAGGTCCTTATACTTCTTGATGCCTCTTTTCTGTCCTGTACCATCTCTGTTCTGTAGGGAATATCATATGCTGTCAAGTTTCAGTAGGAACCTCATTCAGTGCACTTATAAATTTAGACCTGTTATCTTAAAGAGTGTGTTGATATAAGCATGACTCGTAGGCCATATGAAACTCCAAACTCCTTTTTCTGCTCTTTGTCCCCAAGTTCTAGAGGCTTGAGGCTATTATAACTGTCATTTTCTTGAGCTCAGAGGGACGGTGGAGTGCTGGAGACAGGAGAAGGGGCCTAATTAGTGACAAAATTTTCCTGCTGTAGGACTAATTAACGCATAGCAAGGAAAGATGCATCTCTTGTGACATAGGTTAAGTTTCTATTATGAAATTCTTGTAGAGGACGATGAACAGTATTACAGTTGTCTTGAGATGGCTGCTCTTTGGAGATCTTGATTGAGTGGTTTTTCAAGAACTATGAATCAAAGGTGATTCATCTCATTCAAGGAATGTTATGAGTTCAAGGTGAAGGTACAAAGTAATTCAGAAGGCCCATTTGCAAAAGCGTGCCTTACTGTTGGGTCTACAAATCTGGCACTAGATGTGGATCTTAGATTATTGTTGGCTGGCTAAAATTATGACTCATTTCTTATAATGTTAGGATCGTTGGGTTTATATTTCTTGTTAAATGCTGCTTAAAATTATATATCTTGTAAGTTTTCTTTTGGGTTCTATGCATTTCCGTTATGAACACGCTACTCTGCTGCAGGACCTAGATGTTTCACAGGACTCAATACTGCAGAATGCAGATGACCAGACAGTTCGTAGTCTCAATGGCTGTAGAGTCACTGACCAAATTTTACGTTTGGTTCCAAATATTCAGGTGAGATGGTGGTTGCTTTCTAAAAATGGATGATTATAAGTATGTTGGATTTTTCCATTGAGTTTATCATCTCTAATTGCATGTTTGTTTTCTGAAGTGCAGAATTTCCGAACAACTTTAAGGTGCATGAGGTTGTGGGCAAAACGGCGTGGTGTTTACTCAAATGTAGGGCATGATTTGCTTTAGATCTTCTCTCTCTCTATTCTTTCTCATTTATCAGAGCATTTTCCTTCCTTTAATGTGCAGGTTTCGGGGTTTCTTGGTGGTATTAATTGGGCATTGCTGGTTGCTCGCATATGCCAGCTATATCCCAATGCACTGCCGAATATGTTAGTTTCCCGATTCTTTAGGGTCTATACTCAGTGGCGTTGGCCAAATCCTGTAATGCTCTGTGCCAATGAAGAAGGATCTCTTGGGCTTTCGGTTTGGGATCCCCGAAGAAATCCCAAGGACAGGTTCCATTTGATGCCTATAATAACTCCTGCTTACCCCTGTATGAACTCCAGCTACAATGTCTCGTCGAGTACCTTGCGTATTATGTCAGAGGAGTTTCAGAGGGGTAGTGAGATTTGTGAGGTATGAATTCATGATTTGATTTGTCTTCTTTTTTTTGATAAGTAAGTGAATTATATTAAGAAAAAGAAAGGAGAGGAAGGCAGTACGGATTGTACTGACAGGAAATCAAAGCATACAAATAAAGAAACTAACAAAAATCCTGAAAATTTAGAAAAAGGGCCTGCTAACATAGCATTAGCCCAATAAAAAAGGGTAACCAACACACCACCCTGCAAAATTTCCAAAGACAGCTGAATCCTCAAAACATCTCCTATTACGTTCCTTTAGTCTTCACCAAATGCATGAAGGGATCATCATCCAAATAGCCTTAGCTAGAACATTCTTAAACGTCCTCCCCAACAAAGCATAAAATCATCCATCAACCATCGCCCCTGGACAAACCCAAGGAAAAATTCAGCCATACTATGACAGCTTCCAGCCACCGGCATGCCCGACAAAACACATAACACATAGTTAACAGATTCCCCATGCCCCTTGCACAAATGACACCAATCCACCACATAAAGACTGCGGCCCTCAAATTATTCGTAGTCAAAATCCTACCATGCGTAGCCTCCCAAACAAAGAAAGATACTCTTGGAGGGACTTTAGTTCTCAAAATCCCCCGCCAAGGAAAGTCCTTGAACTACCACCAACAAGGAGACCATAAAAAGATTTAACGTGATGAAATTACCATCCTTAGTGCCTCCCACAACAACTTATCCTCCCTCACCTCTGCGCAACACCATCCCATACAGAGTGGAAAAAGAAAGACGAAAAACTCCAATTCCCAATCATTCGCACTTCTGAGAAACTGGACATTCCAGACAACCGAAGTGAAATCGCCCTCCATAAACTCTGCCACCACCCCATCAAGATTTCTAGCAAGAGAGAAAACTGTAGGATAAGAGCAACTCAGGGGTCTCACCCCACACCACACATCATGCCAAAAACTCGTCTTATGACCATCTCCCACCACAACCTTAGTATGCTCCCTGAAAGATCCCCATCCCTTACTGATGTGCTTCCAAAGGCTGACCGCATAGGAACCATGATGAGGTAAAGTGCTCCATACCCCCACACAAGTACCATACTTCTCCGCTATAAGAATCCGCCACATGATGCGATCCGTCTCAGACGCAAACCTCCAAAGCCACTTACCCAATAAGGCTTTATTGAACACCGAAAGACTCCTAATTCCCAAACCCCCACAATGAATAGGAGAAAAAAACCGTTTGCCAATTAAGAAGGTGGTATTTAGGAACCTCACTATCACTGCCCGCCACACAAAATCTCTTTAACAACTTTCCATCCGAGAAGTAACCTTTACCGGAAGAGGGAAAAGGGATAGGAAATACGTAGGCAAACTCGAAAGCGTAGACTTAATCAAAGTGATACGGCCCCCCTTTGATAAGTACATACTCTTCTACCCCGCCAACTGCCGCTCCATCCTTTCCAAAATCCCATCCCAAATATGAACACTTTTAAACCAAGCCCCCAAAGGAAGCCCCAAATACGTCATAGGCAAAGCAGATACCCTACATCCCAGAATAGAAGCCAACTTCATTGCATTAGGAACATTTCCAACGGGTATCACTTCGGACTTAGTCAAATTAACCTTCAATCCAGATACAGCCTCAAAACATAGAAGCAGGCAACGAAGGCTACGAAATTGAGACTCCTTTGCACCACACAAAAGTAAAGTATCGTCTGCAAACAATAAATGTGAAACACATAAACCCTCCCTACCAACTCCAGAGACCTTGAAGCCCTTGATTACATCAATGGAAGCCAACTTAGACACCATACGAGACAAGCCTTCCATAACAATGACAATAAGAAGAGGAGAGAGAGGATCTCCCTGACGCAACCCACGAGAGCTACTGAAAAAACCCTTGGGAGAACCATTCACAAAGACGGAGAATTTAACCGAAGAGATACAGAAGTAAATCCATCTACACCACTTAGCTCCAAAACCACATCTCCTAAACATATACATCAAAAAACCCCAATTGACATGGTCATAAGCTTTGCGAACGTCCAACTTACATAACATACTCGCTCTGCTAATCGCAAACGGGAATCAATGCACTCGTTAGCAATCAACACTGCATCCAAAATCTGCCTTCCTCGAACAAATGCATTCTGAGAGGGAGATATAATTTTATCCAACACAACCTTCAACCGGTTAGCCAACACCTTTGCAAGAATCTTATAGATACCCCCCACCAAACTAATAGGATGAAAATCTTTTAACTCAACTGCACCCGGCTTCTTTGGGATGAGAACAAGAAAGGAGGAATTCAAACTACAAATGAATTTACCACAACGAGCAAATTCATTAAACATCAAAAGCACATCCCCTTTAATTACATCCCAACACGACTGATAAAAGGCTAAGGTAAAGCCGTCTGGGCCCGAAGCTTTATCACCATTATAGATCATGAACCACCCTCGTCACCTCCTCCTCTTCGAAGGGACGTTCCAACCCACTTGCCTCATCCTCAGAAATGGTGTCAAACTCCAACCCATCCAGAGATGGTCTCCACTGAAAAGGTTCATCATACAAAGAAGTGTAAAACTGCACAATATGCGCGGAGATGTCCCTAGGATCCTCCAACACATCTCCTTCCACCTCCAACCGTTTAATAGAATTAAACCTCCTATTAGAATTGGCAACTCTGTGAAAGAACTTAGTACATCGATCCCCTTCCTTCAACCACAAAGCTCGAGATTTTTGTCTCCAACTCACCTCTTCTAAATCAATAAAGTGATCCAGCTCTTGAACTACCAACATTTTTCTCTCCATACTGTTGTCATCAAGATTACCCCCCTCATCCAACGACCCTAACTCCCTCAACAACACAGCTTTACGCACCCCAATATCAAAAACATCCTTATTCCAAACAGTAAGATCAAGTTTCAACGCCTTAAGCTTACAATGAAGCACAAAGCTAGGGGAACTAAAAACCTCATAATTACTCCACCACCCCCTTACTCTCTCCAGAAACCCATCCACCTTAAGCCACATATTTTCAAAACGAAAAGGTTTCTTCCCACCCCCAAAACAACCATCCTCCAACAAGATTGGGAAATGGTCGGAATACATTCGAGGTAACCTTCTCTGAATAATATTCGGATACAAAGACTCCAAATCAGAACTTAGAAGGAACCGATCAATATGCGACCATGATTGAGAGGATCTATTGTTGGACCAAGTGAACAACCCACTAGCCAACTGAAGATCCAACAACCCAAACTCAGAAATAAAATCAGAAAACTCTTCCCTACCTCTCCCTCCCCCACCTCTCACTAGGGAACCTAGTAATATTAAAGTCGCCCCCAATACACCACGGAACATCCCACCATGAGATGACCCCTGCCAACTCATCCCATAAAAGTCTCCTCCTACTGGCATCATTAGGGCCATACACACCAGAGAACACCCATCTAGCACCACCATCAATATTATGGAAAACCATCGATAGAGAACAACATCCACACGCACCTCCTCCATCGCTAACACCCGAGAATCCCACATAATCAATATCCCCCCCGACGCCCCCTCCACAAGCAAACTACACCACCGCACATGTGGGCCACCCCACAGACTTCGCACCACAGCCCGAGAAATCGACTCGAGTTTAGTCTCCTAAAGACAGACGACAACTGGTTTCCAACCCTTAACTAGATTACCAACCTTGCTACACTTCACCCTATCATTTAAGCCCCTCACATTCCAACTGAGAAATCTGGGATTCATTAACAACTTAAAAGAGAGCCCTCCCTCCATGCCTATTGCGCCGAGCCGAAACCTCCCCTCCCTCATAATTAACACTGGACTTTAAGCCCTTTAATTCTCTCATCAACTTGCCCCCCGACCGATTAGTAGGTTTGCTACCCACAGAACCCCTATCTCTCTCCAAAGCTACAAACAAATCCATCAATTCACTCTCATAACCCTCACAAGAAACACCCATCATATGACGAAAAGAAGACACCATTTGCAGCACCCAGTTTGAGGGAACGCCCCTCCCCAACATCGGGTAACGAATCTGCAAAGGCTCCCAAATAGATCCCCCACTACCACTACCCACCCTTACGAACTTCCCAACTTTGCCACTACTCCTCACGGGCAAATCCTCCTATATACTGCCAGATCCATGACACACTCCCAATTGACTGCCTCCATGTTCCACCATCACCCCTTCATCAAAACAATCAGCACAGCAAATTACAAGGGCCCCACACTTCACAGAAACAGCCAACCCAACATCTCCGACAAGCCCACACTGCCCCAAACTACACAAATCTGCACCCACACAAGACAACCCAGCAACTTCCAGATTGTCCGAGCCTCCAAACTGCTCCGGCGACGCCCAGACTTTGGGCTCCGAAGAGACCAGAGCGCCGACGAGTTGCGAACTAGCCTCAAGCTCCGGCGCTTCCAGATCTGGCACCAAGGTGTCGCAAGCTTCATCAGCTGTCCCGGGCAGCTCCGGCAACACAGAACCCTTAGTCGGCGACAGAAACAGCTCGTCACTAGTCGTCGGGGTTAGTCGCATTGTGCCTTCGACAACACGCTCAACGACAGCCTCAGTCTCACATGGACTGGGTCGACCCACATGTCCGTCGAAGGGTTGCGGGCTCTCATTTCCATTGGGTTTTGGGCTTCCGCTTACCCCAAACTCTATTCCATCTGCGATACCGAAACCAAGACTGGCTTTAGTGGAGAGGCCCACATCATCTTGGGCTTTTAACTTGAACCCACAGACCGAACAGCAAAACGCCCTCATCGAATGGCCTCCGCGACTCTGCCTACTCAGCATCTCAACAAGCCGAGCCACTTCCTGCCGAAGGCCCGTGATTTGAGCCGACAATTCAGCCCCATTAAATGACGCCAGCTCCCTTTCAGATAAAACAACAGGGCACTTTCCTTCCAACGCCGGCTCTGTCGACCCCAATAAGGAAGTAAACTTGGAACTTGGTAACGTCTGCGTGCTCCGTCTGCACGCAAAGATTGCACGTGACGAGTCTTCTATCTTTGACTTATGACTCTGGCCAGGTTTTTGAATGAACACGCTTGACCGCCCACCTTCTCCGGTCACCTCCACTGGACCCATCGCCGCCACTGCGTAAGTAACACCCTGACGAATGCCAGAAGACCCTTGAGATTTCACCGCACGACTTGATGATCGAAAAAAAGAGACAACGTCAAGAAAAACACGATTCAATATCTGCCAACCATGGCCGTTCTTTCCTTCCGGCACCATCACCGCTCCCACCTTCCTTCCTTCTTTCTCCATATTCAACAAAATCGCAGAATAACGACCACCTTTGTTCGAACACCGTTGAGCCAAAAAAACCATGCCTGACTCATTGAACTTAGAAGCAAAATCAACTGCTGGAGCAGTCTCCATCAATTTGTCGGACATGTTAACCATCCACA
This sequence comes from Morella rubra, assembly GCA_003952965.2. NCBI lineage: Eukaryota > Viridiplantae > Streptophyta > Magnoliopsida > Fagales > Myricaceae > Morella > Morella rubra. The sequence goes on along the minus strand of CM025849.1, from coordinate 16,912,965 downwards.
CTGCCCCATACTTACCCATATGAATCGCATTCACAGACTTTGGACTTCATTTGGAAAACTGAAGCTCACCATTCTCCCAAATCGTCACTTGGAAGTCCTTAGACTCGATACGGAAGTTACGTGAAAAAATCGACATCGAAGGGAATGACAATTCACTAACCCAGAGTACTCAATCGGAGAAACTAACCAGAATAACAACTAACAACCAAAACAGTTAACAGGGACAAGAGGGAGGAGGAGAGAGAACGGAGAAAACATGTTCTCTTTAGAGAGTCTTAGACATTATGTGTTCTGCAGCAATTTTAATTTGATTTGTCTTCAATTCGGCACACATTTAGGTTAGGACATAGCTATTTCACATCAATTTGTGAGTTGATCAGACTATGCGCACACACAACCGCACACTCACATAGGGTGATTGAGTTGATCTTGAGAGTAATTAGTTTAATGTCATGGTTATTGTTCTGTAGATATAGTTTTGCTGTTATTAATTATTATGTTCTTTGAGTTTGATGTTTGCTAGTGCTTGCAGGCTATGGAGGCAAACAAGGCAGATTGGGACACTCTTTTTGAGCCTTTTCAATTCTTTGAAGCATATAAAAATTATCTACAAATAGATGTCAATGCAGAAAATGCTGATGATTTAAGAAAATGGAAAGGCTGGGTTGAGTCTCGCCTTCGCCAGCTGACATTGAAGGTGTAAACTTTTTCCATATTTCCAGCTGTTCTTTTTGTTCTTCTGTTGTGTTTCTTGCCCAATGTATGGATTTCTCATTCAGCTTATCTTTTGTAATTCTAGATTGAGAGGGATACCTATAAAATGCTTCAGTGCCACCCGCACCCAGGGGATTTTTCAGACAGGTCTAGACCTTTCCATTGTTGTTACTTCATGGGTTTGCAGCGAAAGCAAGAAGTTCCAGTGAATGAAGGTGAACAGGTCGATATAAGGTTAACACAGTTTGATATAAGGTTAACTGTCGAGGAATTTAAACACAATGTCAACATGTACTCATATTGGAAACCTGGGATGGAGATCCGTGTATCTCATGTAAAACGCAGGAATATACCCAACTTTGTATTCCCTGGTGGGATTCGACCTTCCCGCCCATCTAAAGTATCTTGGGAGAGTAGGAGGAGCTCAGAACTGAAAGTTTCTGGTCATGTTCAAGATAATTCGGGTGAAGGCAAATCAATTTTAAATGAAACAGATGATGAAAGAAAGAGGAAGCGCATGGATGATAGTTTAGAGGTTAACATGAGAAATACGAAGCGTTTAGCTACTGTTCCTCCTTCCTTTGGAGAAGTTCATGAAGGTAGCCCTCCTTAATCCTGTGAGCCCATGTCTCTCAAGTGTGACAACAGTGAGGATAATCATAGGTCTGATGATATCTAAGAGGAGAGAAGTTTGCGAATAATATAGCCAGACAGCTGTTCTCAGAATGGTCAAGATAATGGAGCAAGATGCAGGTCACCTATCAAAGCTCAATCTTCTGCTGTTGTTACAACAAGCTCTAGGGAAGCAGAGAAGCTGGCAATAGAGAAGATTACGTCTGGTCCCTACATACCCACGAAGCTTTTCCTGGAGAACCCGATGAGCTTGAAGATGATGTTGAATATAGATACCAAGAAAAAGATTTTCAGGGGAACATGAAAGTTGGCCCTTGAGTCTTCAACTGCAAACGCAGCAGCTGTACCCACTAGCATGCAATGCTTCCAGTGGTTTATATTCCAAAATTGGGACTTAGAGGTGACTTGACGTCTTACTTGCTAACCTTGTAGCTTTTTGTTTCATCCATAGATACCTCTCTTGGGTTCTTTCTTGTAGATGCGTATCCCTGTTAGTGTTAAGTTTATGTAGATGCTATTTGTGGTTTTTGTAAATTTTGAAACATATGGTTTTTAATAGATTAACCTCCAGGTGAAAAAAATTAAAAGGTGAACTAAAAGGACAATAGATAAATTTGTTATATAGCTTATGATAACTCAGATGAAAATGATTTGGCTTTGCTATTAGAGGTGTTGAAAGGCTGAAGTTCTTCATGACATTCATGAATTTGATGAAATCGATATTATGAATTTCTCTATTGGCAAAAATTGTTGACGGAGATGATCTGGTTTCTTTATGTGCTGAAACCGGTGAATGAAATGGCAAGGAATGAGCTCAGTGTCAAATATTAGCAAACATAACTAGTATGGCATTAACTAGCATTGTGCTAAAAAACTGCATTAAGTTCTCTCTACTTCATTTGACGTGGAGGCACACTGTTCTGTTTGACTTTTTGCTTTAGCTTATTTGATTAGTCTTGCCATTACTAATGAGTTCTATTCCTTGGTGTTATTATATAATGAGGCAGTTCTGATAGTGTTTACCGTTCCTCTTTGCTTGTTTCTTCTTTTTTTGTCCTTTTTCCCCCACTGGACAAAGCCGACTGAACTCGTGGCACCATCAACAAATGTGACTCCTGCACCTGTGGTACAACCGAAGCAACTCATCAGGTATGTTACTTTCAAGGTATATGTGTTATACTTGTTCAAAGATGTTATGCTTTTTAACTTGGAAGTGAGCGCCTTATGGTCTAGTGTATTTGTGGCAACCTTCACTTTAGGGTGATGCCTTCTCTTCCCCTGTTATTTGCAGGTTGAGCTTCACTTCCTTGGCAAAAGCTAGTGGCAAAAGCTCATAAAGGGGAGGGTAAGTTTTGGCTGGCACTGAACAGGTCTGACCAATATCGAATGTTCAATGTATATTAATAGCATCTGTAATACAATTATAAGGCTAAATCTAGAGATAGAGAAGCCACTTTTTACATGTCCCAGGAGTAAAAACTTTTGAGAGCCTATTTGGCTGAGAAGTTTATGATCTGCTGCCCAATGCCATCCTTAAGAGTGATATTGTTTTTGTCCGAGTCATGCTTTGGATAACTTTCCTCGTTTGCGCTTTTCTACTTGGGCATAGTTTTGCAGGGATTGCAGGTTTTCATTCGATGAAAAACTTTAGCTTGTGTATGATGTTGTAGCTTCCCGAGAGAGTGGAGCTATGTCTATTCCTAATTTGTTGGAAAATTGAATATACGAATAAATATTAAATTATATTTTATTCCATAAATAAAAAGATTTATTACTAAGAAGAGAAATTACGTTTGTCTCCAAACTTTCATTTCAGTAACTGATCCCGTAGGACTGCTACTTTGTTTTAACGATGTAGACGTAAGTTTAGATTCGGACTTGTAAGACACGTGGAATACAAGTAGTGGACATCTACGGGATTAATTACCAAGAAGAGTAGTTTAGGGGTACATAAAGATATAATATTAGTTTGGGAGGTATTGTCTAATATGTTGTATAATATTCTTACTGGGTCTGTTAGTTTAAGATAATGTACGTTCAAGGAAAAAAAGAAAGGAAAAATAGAAATTTAAGAGTGAAAAAAAAGAGGAAAAAATAGAAAGGCTTAAATACTCTTTCGCTGTGATTTGACCTTTTCTTACAAAGGTCCTTAAAAGATCATTTCTTCGGCCTGCAGTGGTTCTTGCTGTAAAAAACTTTCTCGGTTACACCCAATTTGGCTCCATAAACACCCGAGAACCTCAAAAGAAACAAGATGTCGAAACACAATGAAGAAAACTCCGAGACTCAACAGAAACAAGAAGAAGAATTTCAATAGCGAGAGTAGTGAAAAAATAGTAGAGAATCAAGATTTTCCAAAAACAAAAGATGATATTCAATTGCTAAATTGGACAATTCAATTTAATCAACAAATTGGAGGATGTCTCTCAGCATTGATGATAATGGAACTAAATTAACCGACCTAATGAATTGGTCCAACGAGTTATCCATGTGCAACTCAACTACAGAAGGCTCAAGCCAACCTAAGCCCAAAGGAAATGGATCTCAAGCCCATGAGGCACGTCAACCATAAAGTATCCCATGAATACAGACATCCCATGAGCTCGCATACCTCATAGGTAGACATCTCACAAACTTAGACACCTCACGAAGGCAGACATTCTGCGAATAAGAATGTGCACTGAAAAGAAACTGCACATGACACGTCACACGAAGCAATGAGGTATCGATCTCAAGAAAGAAAGAACAAGGGGGAAGTGGAAAATGGACTATAAAAACAAAGAACGAGAGAAGAGAAAGTATGAAAAGACCGAAGGAACAAGTGGCACTTAAGAGTTGGGAAAGAAAGAGATAAAGAACTAACTTAATCATCCGAGGGTTCATACCCTAATGGTAGGGGTTCATTTGTATTTTTTGCAGAAAGAAATACGCGAAGAAGACCGAAGGGCATTTATTCCAAGTATTTTTCATAAATCAACTGTTTCATTGAGCATAATTTTGTTAGGTCTGGGTTGGTAATTCTTTTAGTTTTATAATTAAAAAAAAAATAATAAGCAGCAATTTCCAATGACTTGAACAATTTTTTTAAAATAGAAAAGATAATTTAAGTTCAAGGGAAAAAAGAAAAAAGAAAAACAAAGAAATAAAAATTGAGCAGGGGAAAAAGAAAAGAGAAGCAACATTTCCATTTTTTTTTCTACATAACATTCAATCAGCCAATGACTCTGCTATAGGCAACAGAGTCGTCACAATGAACTACGTCCGGAGGAATGTCCTCAAGTAGAACATGCTCGCTACCCTCATATTGATGGCCCCAACTGGCGAGATGATGCGCCATAAAATTGCCTTCCCTGGGAGTCCATTGAAAATGCCAAAGGGGGTGCAACCGCAACATTGCTCGAATTGTAATCACCTTCGCTATCACATCAAACTCGAGATAGAGTACCGGAACAAGAGAAGCATGGAAGAACCTCTGACTGGTGATACCACTTTTTATGCCACTCTCTCCCTCCATCCAGATTCTTGAACTATCAAAATCATGTCTGCCAG
>CM025849.1:16860179-16907564 GCA_003952965.2 Morella rubra | reverse complement strand
TTCTTCTTTTTGAGTCACGTTTTGGTTTTACATTTGCTTTTTGTTTTTTGTTTTCTAAGCCAAGTATGTATTTTCTCCTTGCAATTCCAAGTTATTTTGTTGTTGATAGAGATTCTACTCCTGAGAAGCTCATGTTCAATAGATTTGTCACACTAAAAGACAGTTATAGCAAGGGTGGGAAGTAGCTCTATGCCCTTGGATCCTTTAGATTCTTTTTGAACTTTGGATCCTTGTAATTTGAATGAGCTTAGGGAGCTGAAACAGAATACTTGAAAATTATTTTTTCCAATATGCTAGTTTTGCTCTTGTTTTCTTTCAAAAATAATAGAAACACTATACTTGTATGGTAGTATACATCGAGAAAGAAATTTTTGGAACTATTGAGAACGAAACTATTTTGCAATGTTTTAAGATGTAAAGTCCGTAAATCCAATTGTCACAGTTCTCAACAAATAGTACGGTATGTGTATTTTAATATAATATATTTTTAATATTTTAACCATTAATTTTCGATATTTTACTTTAAGACATTTTTTTACATTACGTAGTAAATTTTTTTTTTGTCATTTTACCTTAAGGAGTTTGCCCCTTCAAATTCATTCTCGATTCTGCCACAATTCAGTTGATTTTCTAAGACAAAGCAATTGGTTCAGTTCCTTGTCTGGACCAAAATGGTTTGAGGCACTATCTACAAAATTAATGTCCTACCGACTCACCATCTTGAATGATTCTTGGTCGTGTTTATTTCAAGTAAAATAAGAAAAATAAAATAAAATTTTCAGCTGTAAATATTTTTTTATAAAATTATTAATTTTCGCTGTTTGGCTAATGTCTTAAAAATGCTCTAAGAAAACAGTGTTCGGTCCTACTTGATAGGTTTTATTTGAAGCCTTCTTACCTTCTCAAAGTTTTATTCAAAGTAAACAACTTAAATCTTGAGAAAATTGGCAATTTAGTGAGTAGGTTTTAGTACTACCGACGAAAATGATCACTTAGATTAATTTTTTTATTTTTTAATCACTAAGAATATATAATTGTGATTTTTCACTCTATTCCCTTCCGTTAAATTCCTAACGGAATAAAACTCCACGTCAACACTTTCTCCATATAAGCATCAATGATCCACGTCAGTGTATTTCAATCAAAAGGAGAACTATAAAACGACGCAGTTTGGATATCTTCGTTTGAAATGTAATAAAATGACTTGCAGCAAAACGACTAACTTACAAAAAATAAAAAGAAAGACTGACAGATTACCTTCTACCTCTCTGCACTCCGGCCTCTCTCTCTCTCAACCGCTCTTTCTCTCTCTCGGGTTCTCTCTCCCAGCCGCCCACCAGCCACCAAAGACTAACAGAAATGAATAACATCAAAATATATCCATAGGCTTCGACGTGGGTGAGCTAGAAAAACTGATTACCTTCGACTTATCCAAAACCTGACGAAACAACTAAAACCCATGTTTTTCAAAAAAAGCATCATATTTCCCAACAGCACAACCAAGTATCAAAATTCTACACCATTCATCACCCGATATTATCCGCATCCAAAACCCAGTAGTAAAACATTAAAGGGATTAAAAGAGCAATAACCCCAGAGCATCCACCCACGGCCTCTCACCTGCCCAAGAAGCTCTCTTGGATTGGTGAGCTCAGGCTCGGTTGGTTCGCAAAGCACCGAGAGGGTGTGACCGTGCGAGGGAGAGTACGGAAAAGTGGAATCTCACGAAATTCATTAATCCATTAACAAACACATAGCGAGAGAGAGAGATGCTTACAGAGAGTGGGAATTACATGCGAAAGCCCCCAAACCACCTGAAATTCATGGAAGCAAAGCTTTGCATTTATGGCTTATTGAAATTCAAACCCTAGTTAGATGAGAGAGAGAGAGAGGAGCGCGGCGACCTGGCGGCGGGAGAGAGAGAAGAGAGGTTGAGAGAGATTGAGAGGGTGCGAGTGTCTGTGAGTGCAGAGAGGTCGGGTGTAATCTGTTAGTATTTTTTTTAATAAGTTAGTGGTTTTGCTGCAAGTCGTTTTGATGCATTTCAAATGAAGATATCCAAACTGCGTCGTTTTATAGCTCTCTTCTTTATTGGGATTCACTGAGGTGGATTATGATGCTGACGTGAAGTTTTATTTGTTAGAAATTCAACGGAGGGTTGATGGAGTGAAGAGTAAAGTGATAAAAAAAAGTAAAAAAAATTAAATTTAATGACCATTTCGTCAGTATACTAAAACAAGTGACCAAATTTAATTTCTAAATCTTTTAAAGAAGCTTCACCATATACCATTTCATGCTTGACAAACTTAATTTTCAGTGGACCACTCCAACATTTCTATTGATTCAAAACAAAAGATACCTCTTAGTGGATGGGGATCCTTTGCAATTCATTGTCCAAATTGCACTGTAATTCAAAGAGAGATAGATACAAGAAGTGAAGTCCACACATTTAATGCTGTCCATATAAAGTTTCAACAACACGAATCTTATAATGTAATTACTTCTTGTGTCTATCTTTCTTTAAATTATATTGTGCAATTCGGCAGAGAATTGCAGAGAATCCTCATCCCCTCAATGTATGAGTTATGTAATCAGGAATGAAACTAGGGGGTCAGGGGGGCCTAAGCCCCAGTGCCCCAATCCAATGGAAAAAAAAAAATTCTCTAAATGAAAAAAAAAAAAAAAAAAAAATACCTGATTTTTTACGCCGTATCTTTGTACTTTTGTAGTTTGGTCCCTAAATGCATACACTAAGCTGTTTTAAAGAAGGCGGCCTCCCCTTATCCCTAATGCTAATAAAGCTAGCTGAGTCTCAGCGTATAATATTATTGATTGTGAAAAGAACTTGTGTTTGTTGTAAGATCCTTGATCGGTCTTTTGTATGGTATACTCATAAAAGTAAGTACATTTTTTTCCATAAACTGTACAGCGTGCGTAGCCCGCATAGATTGGTTGACTAAAGCAGTTCATTGAGCACCGCACAAGCCATAAAAAGTAGTTAAACTGTGTGGCCTCTGTAGGTTGCTTGAGTAGGAGTAGAGCAATTAGTGCCGCCCAAGAGAAAATGAAACTCTATTAAAATCTGGCTGCGATGTGAGAATTGTTGGGTTTTAATTGCATTCAAAGTTTATGTGGTGTTGAAAAATTGTAAGTAAATTCACTATGTAAGACAAATCTACTAATAGCTCCGTGACGTCGATATTCTTTTAAAATAGGCACTTTAATACACTTAATTAGTTACAAGTAAATCATTATTAACATTTGAGATGAGAGTGTGCTGAAGGATATGTTTTTAATGGAATATGGACCTCAAAGAATTATTTGTCGTTTTTCTTACATCGGATGCTTATTTTTAACTTCTCAATATCACCGGAATTTTGGGTCCACGTAGCCGGTTTTTAATGAATGTTAAAACTAATATCATTGACCTTCCCTCTGAGCAAATTTTTACATTCTATCCAAGTTTGTTCTAATATTTATTTTAATTTTCTTTTCATGAGCGGTCTTGTTTATTTACGCTCCAAAGAAAAAAAAATCATTCCTAATAATCATTTCTGTATGGACTCTCAGGCAAAATTTGTTTCATGTTTTTTTTTCAAAAAAAAAATTATCTTAAAACAAGTTACTCACCCAAACATAATTTTTAATACTAAAATTTTTTCATGGCGTCAATTTTTAGGATAAAACAACTTCACCGAAATCTTTAAACAACTCATCTCAAAATTATTATTTTTCAAACATATCGCCTCTGGAAAAAAATATATTTTAAAAATTTTCTCTTTTCAAACAATATTTTTTCTATATAGCCATCTAAGCAACAAAATAAATATCTTAATTAAAAATGATCAACCTGACAACCACTTAGATATGCACCATAGTTAATTGTCTCGACTGAGTCTTATATTTGTAAACCAAAATTTTAAAATTTTGCTTCCTTCCAAGACTTTAATTTATAAACATAACTAAATCAAGATTTTAATTAAAAAAATAATATTAAATAATTTTTAAAATAATCTCTCTATCAAATCCATTACAATAAATATTAAAAATTAACTTAAATCATCTCTCTTCACTTTTTCATAAACTTTTATAAAATTTTAATTTTTCGCTACTTTCTCTTAAAATTTAATAAACCTCTAATCCACTTCAATTTATAAAACAATTCTATAAAAACTTCGTTTGCAACAGTACTTATTCTTTTATCTCCAATAAAACTTCGGAGATAATGATGAAAGAGGTCGTTGTCGTAAGTTCACGTGATTTGGACAACGTAGTCGTGTGTCCCGTGGGCGTCTGCCAACAGTTGTGATCATGATCATGAATCTCGTGGGACACATTAACCACGTATAACATACTTAAAAGAATGATACAAAACATATTCAAAACAAAACCTGTCAAATCGCTTCAGTTAACACCCGCAATTTCTTTTTCTTTTTTTTGAATCGATTATGTCCGTCACACATGTGGGAGGAGACTTAGGCTCCAAACAAGTCAGCACTTGGAGAAGACCACCAATCAAATGGCCTGCTCACTAATGGAGTCGTGCGCCCGCGGTGGAACATTTCAAAATGGCCTTCGAAAGATGCCAACGGTGGAATCTTGAATCATCTAAAAATTATACTTATCAGATTGATAGCACAATAAAAAACCTCGAAATCTCAAACAACTACACAGCCCGACGCTCTGAATATCTGTTGATTCTCTTCCATGTCATTTTTTTCTTCTAAATTTGTTCTTTTTTGCATTTAAACCTGAATTGAACTGCTATAATTACAATATGTGTGTCAATTTCTAGTGTCTTTCAAAGTAATTGGTTATTAGAAACAAAATGTTACCTAAAAAAAAAATAAATACTAAAAGCAATCAAAACATTGATATGAACCATAGTAAGACATAACTCATGTATATAATTGTTTAAAAGAAGATAGAACTCCTATTTTGGCTGAAAGCTTCAGTAAACATGTCAATATGATCCCTTCTGGTGCAATGGGTACAATGGTTATCACATGTTCTTTTAGATTTCAGATTTCTGATATGGATGATGAAAGCAATTGATCTCATGCCAAATCTATAGTATATATATATATATTAGGCTGATATTTTCAAATAGTAGTAAGATAAGAAATTGATTGAAATTCATGAATTGTCTTTGACTTTGTTTAGTTAATTCTCAATTATTTTTTTATCGATTTTAATACATTTTTACAAATTATAATAACTTTTAACAAAATTTTCATTAATCTCAAAAGAATCTATACTATTTTAAAAAAAAATAAATATAAAAATATTTTTAAAATTAAACTAAATATAATCTTTATTTTTTATAAAACTTAAAAAAAAAAAATCTTTTTCAGATTGGGTAACATATTCAAAATTTACATTTAAAGTGATGTTAAATCCTGCAATAGGATCAAAGTAGATCAGGTCCGTTATATAGAGAGAGTAATTATCTCTCCTTGCCCCAAAAAAAACAAACTAACCTGGTTACGGGTCGGAACAGGAAGAATATTCCAAAAGAGGTAGCCAGAATTACGAATTCTTTAAGAGTTAAGTCTCTCCATTTTTTCTATGGCCATGGATGACACGATAGGGAACCAGAACGGTATTGTCTGGTTCCTATGTTAACCAGAAAAATGGAAATACCGTTTTTGTCTTGTTCCATTAATGCGTTCCTCTCACCTAATTTTCTCGAAGCTATAAAAATTCACCAAAATTGTCTAAAAATCCTTGCGAACAGAGGCCTCTGAAACTCCTCCACCAGCCACTTCTTCCTCCAGACTCTTCGCCTTTCGCTCTCATTGATCACTCTCCTTAAAAGCATCTCCAAGCTTACTATAAACTAAGCTTAAGGTAAACCACAACCGCACTGCTCAAGCTCTGTCGATTCTGCTTGATCCGATTGTGTAAAACAGTTACGCTTTTCTGAACAAGCATTTTGTTATAGTTTTTCGGCGTTTTTAGTCTTTCGTTTCAATTAGGGAGCTCTGATCATACCCTCAGAGTGATGGATACCGAGTTTCAAACAACTTCGAGATAATTTTTTTAAAAAAAAGAAAAAAAAAAAAAGAAAAAGGAAAAAATTGTTGTTACTACATGCTTGTGTGGATATTTACTACTTCTTTGGGTTGAGTGAGACAAATTTACTGATGAGAAACTTGAGTGAATGAAACAGATGAAATTCTTCTGTGAACTAAACGGTAGAGATTGTTTTGAATTCCAACAGTCTTTGTTAACTAATTATTACCTCACTTTTCTCAGCAACCCGACGGGGTGTTGAATTGCGTTTCGACTCTGAAGGGTGAGCTTTTCTGTCAGCGGAGATGGCTACAGGAACCGTACCGGCTTCGTTTACGGGTCTGAAGAGCAGGGACTCAAGCCTAGGCTTCACGAAAAGTATGGATTTTATCAGAGTTTCTAATATGAAGAGGATTAAAGCAGGTAGAAGAAAGCTCTCCGTTATACGGAATTCAAATCCTAGCTCAGATATTGCTCAACTTCAGGCTGCGTCTGAGGGAAGCCCTCTATTAGGTATAATTTTTTAATACGTATGTTTGTTTATAGTCTACGGTAGAACCCAACTGCTGATTTTTGCGTTTGACGTTACTATGTTGCGAGAATTATGCTTTCGGGATTGGAAGTAATTGAGCAGAATTGTCACGAATTCTGGCTGTTGGAAATTGTTCTAATTCGGCACGTCCACTGGATACATTACTGAAAGGAAAAATGAAAAAAAAAAAAAAAGTGTTTCGCCAGGTGTTTTATAACTCTTTGAAATGGAAGACCCTTCGCATAAGGTGGAATGTTTATACTAGGACGAATGTTATTTTTTGCTGTTGAGTGGGGTTTGAATTTTAACTATTTGTTTCTCCTTTTTGTAATTCTTAACACCTAAATTGGAATTTGTGGTGGTGAATATCTAGTTAATATGTATATCTCTTCCGTCTTGATGGGTTGTTTAGCTTTTTTTCTGATGGGTGAATAATTACTCTGAATGTAGTTCCTAGGCAAAAGTATTGTGAATCCATACACAAAACTGTTAGGAGGAAAACTCGGACGGTGATGGTTGGAAATGTGGCTCTTGGTAGTGAACATCCAATAAGGATTCAAACCATGACCACCACTGACACTAAAGATGTTGCTGCAACAGTTGAACAGGTTCTTTAACTTCCCTTCTTCGTAATCTATTCTTCTTTATGTAAAATCACTATGTTTTTCTGTTGTGGATGGCAAAGGATTAGGATCAACAACATTTTCATTGATATCTGCCCATGTGATATAGGTGACTGGCATATGATGTTCTTTGTGTTGGTAACTGGGTAGCAGTAAAGTTTGCAAGCCAATATTTATTAAAAGCTAGAATCATTAACAACTGGAACTGCATGATGAGTTTGAATCAACAGCACGTAAAAAGTTCTTTCGTTTTAAGTACCATGTTCTAAAAGGTTCTTTTGATCTAAGTACCAAGTCCTAAGAATCTCAAGTTTTGTGGGAAATGGCACAATTTTTTCTTTCTTTCTCTTTGCGCTGTGATAAATTATCCAAGGTAAATAGAAGTCAAATAGGTGAAAATGACTGTCGAGGCAAAGCACGTCTTCACGATGCTCTGACACCTTGTCCAGGAGATTTCATTGAGCTAACTCTCAAGTGTTGCATAGGTAATGAGAATAGCTGATAAAGGTGCAGATATTGTTCGGATAACAGTCCAAGGAAAGAAAGAAGCAGACGCTTGTTTCGAGATTAAGAACTCTCTTGTGCAGAAAAAGTAGGTCTGAATTATTGGGAGTGGCATTGGGTATTAATTGGAGCATGAATTTGCAGTAATCCTAAAAGTCAGCACTAACTATCTTTTTGTGCAGTTACAACATACCTCTGGTGGCAGATATTCATTTTGCTCCTTCTGTTGCACTGCGTGTTGCAGAATGCTTTGATAAGATTCGTGTCAACCCTGGAAATTTTGGTATGCAGTTTTCCATTCGATAGTTTTTTTTGGATGTTTGATGACAGTTATTCTGGATATCAAAAGTTGGTTCACTGCAGCTGATAGGCGGGCTCAGTTTGAGAAGCTAGAGTACACAGAAGAGGACTATCAGAAGGAACTAGAACATATAGAGCAGGTCAAACTGCTTATCTTCCAATTTATAGGCATTGCTTGATTGTTTAGAGTTTCAGTAGGGATTGTGATGCAGGATGGATAGAAACAAATAAACATAAGTTGTCCAGAGTAAAATATAGGGATCGTACCGTACCTATGAAAAACTGTTGGCTACTGATAGGATTGGAATCTCACCAAAAGAGGGGACTCACATTCAGAAAATAAATGAAACCCAAAATCTCTTTTTTCATTCAAGATAGACTTTACATATTTATAGAACCAACTTGTTGGACTTCTAAGCAAATGCAGCAACTCTTAAAATCAAATGAAACAACAACTAGAGAAAGATAAGATTCACTCAATGAATAAAAACATAAAATTGTAATTTTGTAACTGAGCACAAAATAAGATAAGCTTTTGTTGGTTCAAAATTCTGGTCATCATCAATTCTCCCCTCCTTCGAAAAGGCTCAAGCTGAGCATTGAGCACAAATCAAAGACCAAAAACTGCACACAAAGTAGCTTAGAGTGACTCCAATATTCACTCAGGCACGAACTAGAGTCTCACCAATCCACACTCGCAAGGAAAAATTGATTGTCGCACCTTCTAATTTGAGTACTCGTGATAGCAATATCTCCTGGAAACCCAAACTTGCTCTGATACCAAATTGATGCAGGACGGATGGAAACAAATAAATATATGTTGTTCATAATAGAGTATAGACGTCTCACCCATGCCTATGAAAGCCTATTGACTACTGTTGTAACTTCATCAATAGTGATAGGATTGACATCTCACAAAAATAGATGAAACACAAATTCTGTACCTTTTTCATTCAAAAAAGAGTTACATATTTATAAACCTAACTTATTGGACTCCTAAACAAATGCAACTACACTTGAAATTAAAAGAAACAACAACTAGATAAAGATGAATTTTTTTTTTTGGTAAATAGATAAATGTGAGATTCACTAAATGGATAAAAACATAAAATCATAATTTTGTAACTAAGCACAAGATAAGATAAAATTTTGTTGGTTCAACATTCTGGTCGTCATCAGATTTCTATGTCAGCGCTTTGCCAAATAAGCTTCAAAAGAGTTCATATATTATACGGTACTATATGAAGGTGCCGTGAATAACTGATAGGTGAAACAAGGAATGCGGTGTCTCCTTCCATGAGTTTCATCCCTTAAGTTCTCCAAAAATTCAGTGACCATGCATTTAAGATATCTCATATAAAAGCCTTATATTACTTTCTCTCTGATATTTTTTAACCTGGTGACTCTACTTACTTGTTGATTTTAAGTCCAGAATTAGTGAAGCATAGAAGTAGTTAATGTTCCTTACGAGAACATTTTTTCATTTTAGTGGGCCGGACTGGACACTCAAAGATCAAACCTAGTGTTCTTCTCACAGCTTCTATTTTTACCTTTGAAAACCTGTTAACATAAACAAGAGGTCACTCAAGATCGGCTATTCAGTAATGCAATTCTTATATACTGAAATTCTTTTCTTTTCCAATTTTAAAAAAACCAGGTTTTTGCTCCGTTGGTAGAGAAATGCAAGAAGTATGGAAGAGCAATGCGCATTGGGACCAACCACGGGAGTCTTTCAGATCGTATAATGAGCTACTTTGGGGATTCTCCTAGGGGAATGGTGAACAGTTGTTTTATTTAGTTCTAGCAAACAACTTTTTTGCTTGTTTTTTGTTCCACCTCCAAGCTCAGTGACGTCATTCTAATCAGCATTCATTGAGCAGGTTGAATCTGCATTTGAATTTGCAAGGATATGCAGGAAGTTGGACTACCATAATTTTGTCTTCTCAATGAAGGCAAGCAACCCAGTTGTCATGGTCCAGGCATATCGTCTACTTGTAGCTGAAATGTATGTTCATGGCTGGGATTATCCATTACACTTGGGAGTTACGGAAGCTGGAGAAGGTGAGGATGGGCGGATGAAATCTGCAATTGGTATTGGGACCCTTCTTCAGGTATGGTTTTAACTGCATCCTCAATAAAACACATTATTATCTCTGTATACTTATATAAATATTATGTTGTGCGGACTTTCTCCACGGTCAAGAATGCATTACACTATCATAAGCTTCATGTGATTATAGCTTCATCATCAGCTTCGTCCTTCATCCTTTGTTTGGATGAGAAGTTTTAAAGTAGAACTTGACTTAAAGTTGGAACTTGTGAAGTTCAAATGTTGATTTCCTTTTATTGGGTCGAAGTAAAAGTTGAGTTAACAGTCTGTTTATTTACTTATTAGGAAAGGGCAGTTATATTTTTTTCCTTTACGCCCTCACAAACTGCCATCCCATTTGCAATCTTCTTTATAGCTTATGTATTTCTGCAACAAAGTGTTTGTTTCAGCATCTGGTCCACATGCAATAACTTGGATGAAAAAGAAACACGTGCACTTCCGTGTGGCTTTTAGTTCGTGAATAACCAGATTACGAACAAATGGGTTGCCTTCTGAGAGAGAAAGTGCGCACTTCTGGGTGATGGGTTGCTATACACCCCTAGGCTGATGGGTTGGTGGTAATCAAATATCTCTTAGAGTGGTTAGTGTTGTTTGTGGCATTTCACAAAGGTGAACTTCTGCCATTTCTCATGCATTACTAGGGTCAATTCAGTAAAATTGGATTAATGGATCGTCTAACTGGAAATGATAACAGATTGCATATGTCATTAGAAGGAGTTCCAATAAGCGGATAAATATAGAACACCACTTTAAATATTTGTTCTGAAGGAGAAAGCAAATTGAAGAACCTGCGGATGTGAGAAAATCTGAAATTCATTGTTACCCAAGGAAAATCGTGATAAAAACAAGACAGACTTTAAACAGAAGTCCTCAGAATCTTTCCTTTTTGATCCCCGGGAGAGGGGGGAGGGGGGGTTCTTGCTCCTTCACCTCATGAACTCGGTAAAGCAGCTTAGCTCCTCGCTTTTGTTCAGTTATAAATAAATAACCACTTTGATGGAGATTTGGAGCATCATTCAGGTAAATACAGATTGAGATCATAGAAACATGAGCTTGTAATGAACCATTAACTGGTAGGGGTTTTAGAGATTTTGTTAGTACTTATTCTATCCTCTCCTTTTGCAGAAACTTGGGGTATTATAGTGTTTTTGTAAGCATTATCAGGGAAGCAGTCATGCCGTTAGGTTATTTTGGTTCTTCCAATCATAAAGTAAGCGTGTGTTGCACTTGTTACTCATTAGGTACTCAGAAGGCAGCCATATCATTTGTTGTCCAATAGTAGGAACCAATTAGTTAATTCACATTGCAAGGATGCAGGTAATGCATTTTCTCTCTACATAAGTTCTTGATTTTGATGGGGGGAAATTGAAACTGAAAATTCAAAAGCAGGGTTCATTTTAGGAATCTGAAGTTAGAATTTTGAAGTAGGATTACGAATGGAGTGGGAATTTAGAGGGAAAGAATGTACTTAGGGAAGAAACTGTGGAGTTCTACCAGCATGGTTATTGTCACATTCACCCCAACCAACCATCTTCACCGTTACTGCTATAATATTCTATCTTCTAAGCATTTAAACATTATCTGTATAAGAAATTTTAAATTTATAGGAATTTACCTTTGTCTTTAAATTCATTCATTTGGAAATTATAATTACTTCTTAAATTCTAAGTCCGGACACAACCTTGGAATTTGTGGATAGGCATGTATTACAATTTTTCTTCATGGTACTAAATACCACATCCAAGGAACCATTAAGGATTAAGGTTGGACTCAGTCTCAGAGAATGGCTATTCAGAATAGCCATTTTTGTGACTTAGAGAATAATCTTTCCGTACGTTAGAGTAGGAGTAGTTATCTGTGATCCCTGAAAATTGTTTAAAATAAGGATTTGAGTCGGTACAATTTTCAAATTGATGGTAATGCACTATGTCAATACCATTGATATCAATTCTTTGTAGTTATTTTGATTCAGCACGCCAAATGTGGTTTAACTATGCAAAACCATGTTATTGCCATAATGGACACTCAGGAACGGTCTTTGATTTGCAGGATGGTATAGGTGATACAATCAGAGTGTCTCTTACGGAACCGCCAGAGGAGGAGATAGATCCTTGCAGAAGATTGGCCAACCTTGGTATGAGAGCAGCTGAACTACAGCAAGGAGTGGTGGGATTCTACAATATCCTTTGTGTTTCAAATTAACATGCTAAATGACTTCAATACTGATATTTAGATGATCCTATGAACCTGCTTTTTTATGGAGTTATTTTCTTCAGGCACCATTCGGAGAAAAGAACAGGCATTATTTTGATTTCCAACGCCGATCTGGTCAATTACCAATGCAAAAAGAGGTCTGTACTTGAAGTTTGGTTAACTGGTGCACTGCTCTATTTGCACGTCTTAAACAGAACAAATACTTTTTGAGTACAGGGTGAGGAGGTGGACTATAGAGGTGCCCTGCACCGTGACGGTTCTGTTCTCATGTCAGTTTCCCTGGATCAATTGAAGGTACTAGTTGGACTGCAATTCCCTTCTTGACCCTTTTTACTTTTCATCTCAATCTTTTTACTTTTCGTCTCAATATTTTCAGAAAGAGGGGGCAGGGGCTTTGTTTAAGTCTGAATCGTTTTTCTTTTCATTTCTGTTTTTGGAAATACAGATGCCAGAGCTCCTTTACAAGTCACTTGCAGCAAAACTTGTTGTCGGCATGCCATTCAAGGTTTATTCTTACTCCATACAGTTGATCAAAAGATTGTTGGCAGCAAAACTTGTTGTTGTGGCAGTTATATTACAATTTCAGTACACAATGATGTTGATGTAGGATCTGGCAACAGTAGACTCAATCTTGTTGAGAGAACTTCCACCGGTAGACGACGATGATGCTGTAAGAGCCCTACTTTGCTTTGGCTTCATTTCTTTTGAAAAGGATTCGATGTATTCTCTCTCTCTCTCTCTCTCGCAGGCGCACGCGCGCACGTGCACACATACACACACGAAAAGAGAGGCAATTTATCTGTTTTTCCCTGATATATGCTGAAACAATGTTACTGCACTGTTGTTAAGTTACTGAACAGCAACTTGATATTATTTTTTGTATGATGAACAGCGGCTAGCTCTCAAAAGGTTGGTTGATATAAGCATGGGGGTTATAACTCCCTTGTCAGAGCAGCTAACAAAGCCATTGCCCAATGCCATGGTTTTGGTAAACCTGAAGGAATTATTGACTGGTGCTTACAAGCTTTTGCCAGAAGGTGCCTTAGCATTTTAATTAGTATAGTTCTTGAGTGAACACTGCGTTTCCTTTTCTTTCCTCTAAAGTTGAGTACATTTTCCATCAAATATTTACTTCTTTTCACTTCCGTTGTTTGCTTCTCAGGCACTCGTTTGGTCGTGTCTGTACGCGGTGATGAGCCCTATGAAGAACTAGAAATCCTTAAAGATATTGATCCTACCATGCTTCTTCATGAACTGCCTTTTACTGAAGATAAAATAAGCAGAATCCACGCTGCAAGGAGGTAATAACTAATAATTTATAGTTCTAATTTTAAATGTTATGCTATTCAAAGAAATATAGCAACCAAAAAGCCATTGGCTATTCGTTGAAGCTCAATAATTTTCTATAGAGGAATATTCAGCTTTGCAGTCAAAAACTATGGGGCAATATCAACAGCCAAATTAACTTTTTTGCAACATTGAGCCCACAAACTACCATAAAAAATTTCATATTTGACCCTAGGTTAAGATCCAACTTTTCATATTGATGAAAATAGGTCATGTAGCACAATCTTAACAGCATGATCTTTTCTAGAGGGTGGCCATTGACATGTTTTGGTGGTTGGAGGACTGATCCAGAGAACCTGGCTCGGGAACAGCTTCTTACTCAATACCAATTATAGTTAAGTAACATGTTTGACATTGATCCATGGTCAGAAGATGTAAAGTGAACATTCTCCTTAAATTTATTTACTAATGAATAAAAAAAAAAAACAAAGGTCAGATTGAACATTCCCTTTTAGCTTTTTGTTAGGCCCAGATGACATTTGACCTGCCAGAGCAGTGTTTGGATTTTCCCTTTGTGCAGATATGATGGTTCCTGTGCTATATAGAGTAAATAAATATCTGCTCATTGAGAGAGTTTTGCCTGCATGTTGGAGGCATAAATTTTAGCCTAAGTACAATTATGAAACCGATCTTAAAGCAGTTGTAGTCTTCATTAAGACTATCTTTGTCACCTGTGGCTTGGCTCTAGTGACCTTCTAGGGATTTTTCTGAAGAAAGAAATTCTCAACAATTCCCAAAATGGTGTAGTTTATGACCACTGCGGCTTTTGACCTGGGTGGTAGTTTGACTATATTTAGAAATTCTCTCTGTTCCTATCTGGATTCTTAGATGCCAACTTTTAACCAGATTCTCAATTACTTTCTATGAACCTTCCCAATACTGATAATTTAGCTGTTGGCTGCAGGCTGTTTGAGTACCTAGCAGACAGTTCTCTGAACTACCCCGTAATACACCATATTATGTTTCCGAAAGGGATTCACAGGTATGGATCTGCATCTGTTGAGGCAACTGCGAGGTGTGAGCAGTTTTTCACTATCTTTCTTTTTCTCTATTTGCAGGGATGACTTAGTCATCGGTGCTGGTTCCAATGCAGGAGCCCTACTAGTAGATGGGCTTGGAGATGGTGTTCTACTTGAAGCACCAGATAAGGATTTCGATTTTCTTCGGAATACATCTTTCAATTTGCTACAAGGTTGCAGAATGCGAAATACAAAGACGGTAAAAATTTTCTTCTTTTCAAAAGAAAAGGATCCAACACCTGAGGATAACTCTTTGCATCATACCATTTCTTTATATGCTTAAACATCATTGCAGGAGTATGTATCGTGCCCATCCTGTGGCAGAACTTTGTTTGACCTTCAAGAAATAAGTGCAGAAATACGAGAGAAGACATCACACTTGCCTGGTGTTTCAGTAAGTACCTAATTTTTTTGCACTATCATCAGATGATATTGAAATTCTATTTCTCGTGATCAAGATATAGAATGTAATTTATTTTGTTTGTCTAAATTCTTTTCTTCCTATCTTGGGTCAGATTGCAATAATGGGTTGCATTGTAAATGGACCGGGGGAGATGGCTGATGCAGACTTTGGATATGTTGGTGGTACTCCTGGAAAGATTGATCTTTATGTTGGGAAGGTATGAAATTTTTCCTGGATTTAATTGTTTCTCATTTCTCACTATAATTGGTGTTCTAGAGAAAAATCAAGCTTGGGTGCATACCACTCTCCATTGCTACTTTTAATATCACCTGCAAACATATTTTGACGTATTTTGTGTTAAGTACTGTTTTATGCAAATGGTGTCCTTAATTATATGCCTAGCCCAGTGGAAAAGAATGAAGTTAATAACACAATCTTGGAAAGTTATCCAGTTTCTAAACTAAAATTGCACATTTTCCTGACGCCATGTAAAGGTGGATAAGATCCCTACTTCAGCAATCCCACAAAACTCGGAGCATGGAGTATGTCTTTGATATGACCAATTGTCAAAATGAAGACAAAATGGTTGACACCTTGTGATATTTTAAAGGCATGCTGCCCACAGAGATCATAAACCATACGAAATCCACGGAACCAACTTCATTGTGATATGGAAATTGAAAGGTGTTCAATACTTTTGATGGACAAACCCTATCCTCCTGTTAGAACAATGTTATCATGCTGAGTGAATTACTAACTTAAATATTGAAACCAACAGAACAATCGGAATCGAAAAATGATGAAAAACTTCACCCTTTTTCCTTTTCCTTTTTCTCTGGACATCGTTCCTTAAACCACGAAGCAGGAGATGACAAGGTCTTGTAATTGACAGAAATACATTCAAGTCCATTAGATGCTCTGTCAGTTAGTCATGTGACTTACTAGTTGATTATCCTAGCTCTCAGTCAAAAATTTCCACTGCACAAAATATACAACACGGCCTGTTCTTTTTTGTAATGGAGTGGAATGGTTATTCTCTTGGAGTTGTTGCAGTGTCATTCATCGATGTATAACTTGTTATATTCACAAGAGTAATCGTTCTCAAACACAACATATGAGTGAGCTTGACAAAAGTTGGATTGTTTTTCAGACGGTGGTGAAGCGCGGAATTGCAATGGAGCATGCAACTGATGCCTTGATCCAGCTTATAAAAGATCACGGCCGCTGGGTTGACCCCCCTGCAGAAGAGTAAGAACACTATCATACGCAGTCGCAGTTGGTAGATAGGAACTAAGATACTGTCAAAAGGGAGATATATATATGTCCCAGTCCCGTTATATAAGTGTAGTTCCATAAAGTTCAGTCAATACTGGATGGATGAACAGCAGCACAATATGGAATCCTTTTTCCCATAAAATATTAGCTACGTAAGCTGCACATATCAATGACATGTTCATCACCTATTGTAAAAACTGTGTAATACTGCCATCCTTAGTAACAAATTCGAGTTTCCTGAAAAGCGCCGAAGGCAGACCAAGCTGCATGCACTCATCGGCTTTTATTTTGTTTGATACTGAGAAAAAAGTGACAGGTAAACCCAAGACACCTAAATCCTCCCTCATCCAGCCATTAAGTAAGATTTCAAATTGCAGCCAACTATTTATAACGAATTTCTCCGTAGTTTTTGATCTGTACCATGAAGACAGCTTCTTGCTTAGCTCAAAGTACCGTCTGTTTGCAGCCCTAAGGGCACTGTATGCATAAATGTCCTTTATTTGCTGTATCATATGTGACTTGTTTAAGTCTTTTACAATTCTGTATTTTTCTAGTATGTGTTTTTTGTCTTACAATTGTTGCTGAAGATAGAGACATCATCGTCCAAATCAAGGAATTGAAACAGTGGTCGAACTCAGGCCCAAAGAGAAATAATACAAAATAGAGTTATAACTAATTAATGACTTTGTACCATCTTTCATGAGGATAAATTGTTAGGCATGCTCCCTAGTCCTTTACACACTCAAAAAATATCTGAAATTTTTTTTACAGATCCAGGAATATCAATGAAAATTGAAAATATTTAATAATCTATCTTTTTTAATAATCTAAATTTTATAATTATCTAAGAATTCTCATTTAAACAAAGATGTTTAAGAAATTATAAATATCCATCTCTAATCAAGTGCAGGCCCAGCCGAACCCTTCATGCCTTGGACTTACATGGTGGGAACATATCAATTTTTGTGAACCTGTTTTTTTCCTAATTATTGGAAAAAAGTGAAGGATCAAGGGGTATATAAATAAAAGAGATCTAAAATAATAGGAGCAGAAGACAAGGCAAATGACACCTAAAGTAGGGGGAAAATTTTCTAACATTGAAACAAAACCATCGACTAATTTCCCCAAATTAACAAATCCTAAATTCTCAGGAACCTTGATACAGTAGTTTCTAACTCGTACCACGTGGTGCTGGCTCGTTGGCTCTTCACTACGGCAGCGCTGTGCCGAGAAGCCACACTTGGGCTAAAATTGAATCTTTAAAAAAGAGTTATAGTTTCAGAAATCACCCGCAGGTGAATGCAATCTTTTTTTTTCACGCTAATCCGTTGTCAATGCTCTATCACTAGTAGCATTGGATATATATTGCTACTCAAGTTATGGCGAACCAAAATTTTGAAATTTTATAGGAGTTTGTGAAAAAAGTATAGAGAGAGAGAAAGAGGTGATTTTTATGGAGTTTTTTTTTTTTTTTACTATTTTAATATAAAATTTGTTGGATTTTGTAAAAAAATGTAGACTATGTTTGGTAACAGGTCTAAGTCCTGGTTTCAGGTCTTAAATTTGAATTTTGGGTCTAAAGTCCTGAATCCATGTTTGGATCGGCTCAATGTTATTTTTAAATCTTTAAATCCAATAACGGCATAAAACTAAAGGCGATCAGGAAAAAATAAAAAAGTGAAAAAAAGAAGAGAAGAGAAAACTCACGTCTTTTTTCACCCCCCTCCTTGTCTCTTTCTCCATCTCTCTCCCTTGTGCTATTACTGCCTACACACCACCTAGAGAGCCCTTATCCGAATCACCCAAAATTCCTACATTTGCTTCATTTTGGAATTGCAGCTTCTTCTCCATTGATTCTAGGGTCCCTTGTTACCGTGCTCCTTGTGTCCTCTATGCGCCCTCTCTCTGTCTCTCTAGCTATGGATACTTAGGAGAGAAATGGAAGACGAAGCTGGGTTCTGAGTCCTTAAACGAAATGTAAGTGTCTCTCTCATTTTTTTTCTCCTTCCTTTATCTACGATGTTTGATTATTATGTTTTTTTTTTTTCCTGTAAAGTGGAGGACGTTTGAAAGAAAGTCGGAAACCTTGATGGAGTTAGGGTTTTATTTTTCTTGTGAAAATTTGAATTTTTTGTTTTTGTTTTGTTATGCTCTGTTTTCTTGCAACCAAACAGTGAGGATCTAGGTCATCTTTTTCAAATTGTTCGAATGCCATATTTTGGAGTGGAATTAATAATTTCTTTTTGTTTTTGGTTTTTGTTTGTGCTTTTCGTTTGATTTTCTATCAATATCTTGCTTTCCATAGTAGAATTTGGTTAATTTATTTTTCCTGTTTTTCTTTCATGGTAATGATAAATTACGCTTGCTTATCCTGCTTGCATATGATGTATGGTTGAACTCTCTGTCTCTGCGAGGTAGTTGAATTTGTCGTCAGCTTATAACATCTTCTTTTTGACGTGGTTCATTTGATACTTGCATACAGACCATTGCATGAGAAATTAAACATGCGCCCATAAGTGGTGGTCAGCCCAATCCACAAGCAATTTTTTTTTTATTTTAAATCAAAAGTAAAATGCCAATGAGATAAGCAAAAGGACAAGTTAGAGTAGCAATTTATAGAGCATGAGGGAAGCGAAAGTTATAAAAAAAATCGCTCCCACGATTAGAGATCATGTGAGCAGCGAGACAAGTAAAAGGACAAATTAGCAAGCGAAGTAACAATTTAGAGAGCTCGAGGGAAGTGAATGTTATAAAAAAATCGCTCACGTAAATTGTAGAGCTCAAGGCTATGTGAGCAATGAAACGTTAACAAAAAATATTTAAAAAATAAACCTTTGGCTAGCACAAGTTGGAGCACACAAGAGAAGCGGAGGTTAACGAAAAAATAATTACAATGTAGTCGTGCGAGCACGAACATGCAACGGAAGCTAGCTACTGAGATAAGTACACTTTGCTAACGGACGTTAGCGTAATTGAAAGACCACGTTAACTTTGTTTTAAGTCAGAGCCACCTCAAACCGCAAGCAGAATAGTGAAATGAAACTGAAACTAAAACCGAAACCCAGGACTTAGACTCGTTACCAAACATAGTCGTAGAGATTGATAGGTCTTATTTGGCCTGAGTTTCAAATGAGTTAGCTCATTTAACTAAGGTGGTGATATACGCTAGTCAAAGTATACGCTTTTCTGCTTCTAATTGGGCCTGATGTATAGGACTGTTAAGTGACTTGACATTTTGCTAATGGAAGGACCTTATTGATAAAATATAAAAATATTGGGATTGTTGTTCACCAAATTGAAAACTCAGAGACTATTTTTTAAAAGATTGTCAAACTTAAGAAGAAAAAGTTCGTTTAACCCTAAAAACGGCTATGTTTGGTTTGATCTCAAAATATTTTCAAAAATTTTCACAATTAATTTTTCATCAATTTCAATACTTTTTTACAAACTACAATAACTTTTTACAAACTCTAACAACTTTTAACAAATTTTTCATCAATCCTAATAGAATCTATACTGCCTCGCAAAAATATAAACACAAAAAATGATTTCGTGTCTATGGTTTGGTCCAATCTAATAGAAGTGAAATGAAGTTCGATTGACTTCAGTTGGGCTATTTGCTCGAGAAACAGTCTGTTGGGTAGGGGCTTCTCATTGGTACTATGTTGTTCAGGATCGAAAGAAGTTCTATATGAGGACTTCAAGATCTACTGTTTATTCCATGAATCTACGACCTACAATCTGATCTCTTGAAATAAAACATGATAAAAAAAAAAGTTTAAGAACTTATATATTTGGGTGCAAAATTCTGATCAATTAAGACTTTATCATCTTAGTCTGTATTTTATTGAGATTGCATTATATTTGATTAATTATGTTATCTATAAGAATCATAAGATCTAGACTATTAGGTGTCGTTTGTTTTCCCAATATTTTGGGCATGAAAATTTCAGTAAAACAAACACATTTCTAAAATTTTTAACTTTTACACATACACACTTCATCTTTCACAAACCCCAATAAATCTCAAATAAAGTAAAAATTTCCAAAATTTCGAGAATATTCCCCAAAATTTTGACAAACAAACACCCCCATATGTCAAGAATAATCATCTGATTTTTGGAAAAAATTTCTGTTGTGGAGTTATTTTTTAGAAAAATTAAAATGAATTTATCTTTTTCTAGAGTATGCTCAAAATTTTTGTTCCAATAATCTATTAACTTTATTTTCTTCAATATTTTGATCTTTAATGTTTAAATTAAGGGTTAATTTTACTTTACACCTACATGGTTTGAGGATCTTGACACTTTGCACTTTATTTTTTCAATTTTAACATATTTCACCGATGGTTCTGGATTCATTCAATTTGCAACCCATCGTTTATTTATATGTTAAAAATATCAAAAATTTTAATTATGTGCTTTGCACGTAGCTCACTTGCCCATTTTGCCCTTAATATTCAAAATGTATTAATTACACTTTGCATCCCATTCTTTTATTTTTGAGATACTTTGTACCTACGGATTTTGAGATACTTTGATGGAGATGTAAATCAAAGTAAATCAGAGCCACTTGGGTGAAATGTGTCAAAATTGAAAAAACGAAATTAAAAGTGTCAAAGCTCTCAAACCACGTGAATATATAGTATAATTAACCCTTATTGATTATCTCATTTTTACTCAATATTTTTATCTATAATTTTATTAATCTATTAGCTTTGTTTTCTTCAATATTATGATCTCTAATTCTTAAACTAAAATTTGGCCATTTTTTCACAATTATTTTAATCTTTAATTCTCCTAGTAATTTGTTAGCTTCAATTTTTCTTCAATATTTGTTAAAATAATCAACTAGTCTTGGGGTTCATACTTTTCCAAGTTTAGTCCCTATGGATTGTCAATGCAGAAGTGGCGTGCATGATGGACTAACACGTGTCATGCGTCTATTTAACATAACTTGATCAGCCTTTGCCACATCAATAAATTTCGTTTAAAAATAGACGGCCAATAGATAGAAAAACCAACATGAGAAATAAGTCAAGGACAACAGTAAAACAAATAATTCCCTAGGGACTATAAATTGGGAAAAAGGCTCAACCACGAGTAGTGGACGATTTTAGCCCAAAAACAAATTAGCATTGCGGTCACTAATTTGCAAATGTTGGATTGCTCGGGATATCTCACGTCCAACGGCACGACATGTAATTTTTTCATTCCATATTTTACATTTAAATAGAAACTCAAAAGCATTAGCATTCAACCCCGTTTGTATCTTTCCAAAAATCTTCATTACACGTACCTTAGAATCCTTGCGTAAGACGTCCTTTTTAATGAAGGTATTCGTCAATCACTTCGTGGCCACACTAACCATATCAAT
Source organism: Morella rubra (assembly GCA_003952965.2). NCBI lineage: Eukaryota > Viridiplantae > Streptophyta > Magnoliopsida > Fagales > Myricaceae > Morella > Morella rubra. Next base: position 16,885,846 of record CM025849.1, on the reverse strand, counting down.
GACAGTGAGTTGTAAACATGCATGAGAGCGTGCATGATATTCTTACAAATCCATATTAACAATACGCATGTCCCTGCCAATAGAATCCACAAAACAAGAACCACACCGACAAAAGCTGGCAAACATAAAACAAAAAACAAATCCATGATGCATATTTTGACTCATTTGTTCGCCCACATCAGATCCGTAATCTGGTCTCGTGTCGTGCGCATGGCATTGGCTCCAGCTGAAAATAGGCTCGGGGCCATACCGCCCCTCTCATTCCTCACAGACCCACCGTCGACATCCCCAACATGGTCAGTGTAATCCGGGTACCAAGCATCTGGGTCGTTGCACATTCGAATATAATTGTGAAGAACACAACACGCCATTATAAAATTTACCTGTTGGGTTCTCAAGCTGTACTGCGGCATATTATTCAAGATGGTGAACTTGTTCTTCAAGTGCGAGACTGTGCGCTGCGCAATGTTTCGTAAGGACGAATGCCTGTAGTTAAAAAGCTCTTTTCGTTCAAGGCCACTCGGGTCCCCGGAACGCAGGTGATACCTGACTCTCTCATGGGGCGGTAGAAAACCCTCGGTGCAGGGCAGTCCCGAGTCAACTAAATAGTAGTACCCTGCATTATAGAGAATAAACCACACTCTTAAGACACAAACTTATGGAACTTATAACTAAAAGATGAGTGGTTACCCTCGTGTGGCATTGGGAACTTAAACTCAGGTCGATTGATGGCATCAAAGAACACACGCGAGTTGTGTATAGGACGAGGACCCTTCCCCCCGTCACAGCACAAGTACACGAACGTAAAAAGACCATCAAAATCCACAAAACATAGCACATTCATGGCAAGTAAATTCTTAGGGCATATATGTACATCCTGTAATTCCTTTCCCACCCAACAATTTACGTAGGTGCCTTCAACTGCACCAATGCAGTTCTAGGAAGAAGAACACGTAAGGAAGGGAAAATATATCAGTGGCAAAATAGTTGCAAATTAACGATCAGGAATTAAATGGAGATATTCTTAAATGTAAAATACCTGGAACCAGGGATAGTATTTAGGGTTTCCCTGCACGTAAGGGTGTACTCCCTCAATGTGTCGCGGGCGTATTACGTCTTTAGACATTTTAGACAATGCTCTGGCCACTCGCTTTACATGTTGATCGACGGTGTCCGTCGAGTGTGGAAAAAAGTGGCCAGTTGCCTTATGCCCCACGGTCCAGGCGAACATGCCAAATGCCTCCTCAACACTCACATTTTCGTCCTCCAACTCACCTCTAACTCGCAGTGCGCGGCACACGGAAATGAATGTTGATTGCGATATTCTGAATAACTGCCGACAAACAGTGCCATCAGGATTTTCAAGGATCTCTTTCATATGGATCGCACCCGTCAAAATTGATGCATGGCGCGGGATCTTGGAACGAGCCACAAGCCGCTTTTTGCAAACCCGCTCGATTAATTTCATGGCTAATCTATTATCCTCGTTCGAGGTTTCAGACCCGTCGCTGGATGTGTCTCCTATGGCGAGCTCCTCTGAACAACTAGTATCGCTAGCGGAACTTTCAACCGCTTCGTGATCAGAGTCCATGGATCCTGGATTAGTGTTTGGCAAACAAAAGAGACAGAAATCGCACAAAATGCTCTAAGCAGTAGACAAATGAAAAGCATTTATCTATGCACTGAATAAAAATCAATATCTCCCAAAAAAACTTAAAACGTAAAAGAGTACTTATTACATTCCAATTGCATCGTGAAGCTTATTTCAAACAGAAAATCAATCAAAAGTAATGAACGAGCAAGTTCTTCAAACTTGTAAAAATCAACCGGAAATTAGTGGCAAGGGCAACAAAAATAACAGACCTGGAATACTCATCACGGAGTCGCGATCATGAAATAATAAGAAATCAAAAGTGAAAATTAGTAGGAAATCAAACTCCATCCGAATCAAAAAGGCAGTTGAAAGCGAAAAAAACCAACAAAAGCTGTTCGGGGATCTCGAGCTCACCTGGGTACGATTCCGAAGATCGCGGCGGGTGAGTGAGGCAGTGACTGCCTTGCCTTTCTCCGATTCTCCTCGATCTCTTCCGGGTCGCAACGGATCTTGTGTTGGTGCTATAGCTTGTAGCAGACGCCAAACGATTGCGAATATTTGAAGGCAAGGTTGACGGTTATGAAGAGACAACCATTGCAGCCTTCAGTCTTATCACTGAGAGAAAGCCTTACACGAACACTGTTGTGGATTTACCCGGGAGTCGGGCCTTCGGTCATGGAGGGAAAACTGAAAAGAAGCAGAGTAATTGTAAATGACCGAAACCAGCCGCGAGCCTTTTCTTTGCTCTTCAATATTGATGGGCATAATTGTACTTCCGTAGCATACATTTATGAAGGTCCGTGATAGGACGTTGAAAACATGTCCTTCGCACTTTCAAATTTCAAATGTCTGATATCTTGCGTTAAAATTTTTGCGTCATTTCGATCAATTCAGGTGGTGGGTGGTAGATCATGCGGGGCCAATCTGGTCTAGTTTAACAGGCTAAACTGGACAGCAGACTAGGGTGTTCGGGTCCTAAAATAGTAAAATTGGTATTTTAGTTCTTATATTTATACATCTTCTACAAAATGGTTCCTCAAAATTAAATTTTAAATCTAAAGTCCTCTTACTTAATGTTTTTAATATAAAAGACGTTCTGTCAGGTTTTCCTCTATCAACTTAACGAAAAGGTAATCCACGTCCGCAGCGACTCCACGCAGGCAAGTCTTGACGCCAGCTCAACTACTTCTTTCAATCCCGCATGTCATATAACTCAAACCAGCATTGCCCATATATTTATTTTTCACTTTTCACTTCACTCGACGAACGTATCTGAGAATGGATACACAAGGCATTATAAATAGACGGCATCGTCAGATGTGATAGGCAGAAAGACACAAAAATTGTGAAGCTGTTGAAGCAATTGCAGAAACGACAGTTGGCGAAGTCATTTGACATATTTTGTGGTACAAAGAGATATACCCAAAGCTGCAAAAACATGGCATAGATATTCTCACCAGTCGCGCACAGGAACAGAAGCAACAAACAAGATTAGGAACACAGGGGGTTTTGAAGTACTTGTTCGACATTTTCTTCAAAGAGGGGAACGGGGGAGGATTCGAATAAAGTAAGAACTGCAGCTGGAGATGCGCTAGCATACCTGGCTTTTAGAAAGCAAAAATAATTGCCATCGTATTTTGAATCTGCATGTACTAGAAAGGCTTGTCGGAGCATTGGAAAATCTGTTGCTTCGTATGAATGCAGCCAAAATTTTAAGACATTTGTGCAGCTATAGTGATCCAAGTTTTTCCGATCTCCTAAAGGGAGTAACAGCTGCAGCACCTACATTTAGTGCTTCCTACACTAACTACGAATCGAGCGTTATCTTTTCCTCCCAGATGTTCCCATTTTCAAGGATCTGGAGATGAAGCGGGTGCTAGAGAAGTTTTGGAGACCATTGAGGAGTTTGAAAGCTTCGATATCGTGTCCGATACTATTGGACTTAAGCGACACTGAAATACAATCTACTCATTGGTTGAAACTGCTTTGAAGTTGCTGGATGAATGTCGGAAAGGTAAAAACCTGGTAACTAGATAAGGATTCAATTAGTCCATAAGCCGTGGCAATTCAAAATGTGCATATACATTGACTTCCCCAAATTCATACATAAAAGTTGTAGGAGTTGTTATGTTCTTTTATATGCAAGCAATAAAGAAGCGAATACAAATTGGGTTTCTCTCACCCCCAAATCTCCCTCTTTTTCTCAAATTTTTAATGGCAGGGCGCCATATTTATGAATAAGGTAGTATTAAGGAATGAGTGATCTTGTTGATTCTTGTATTGGATGCCAGGGACCTACATTGTAATCTGGAGAAATATATGGGATTGTTGGATCCTAGTTTCACAAATTCTGCAGATGAATAAATATACGCCTTTTACTCACTCTGTCTCTCCTTGACATCAGTTATGTTGTTCTTAAGTGATACTTGTATTTCTAGTTGCAATGAATTGCTCTTCTATACAAGAATGTCTAACAAAACTGTTCATTATTTTTTGGGGTAAAATCATAGTTAGTCCCTTATGTTTGAGCAAAAATCAAATTGCTACCCTTATTTTTCAATCCAACAATTTGAGACCCTATCTTTAAAAACTATCAATCTTCGCCCCCGTCTAAATTCACCGTCAAATGAGATGGTTTTTCGTTCACGTGCGTCACACGTGCCTCTATTCTACCTGAAATGACCAGAATACTCTCAGTGAGTGTGAGATAAATCTTCCCAATCTCTCCCCCTCTCTCACACGAATTCGGCTCTCTCTCCACTCAACCTTCGGCTCTCTACCCTTCGACATCAGCTGCTGCCGATAGCCTCTGCCACCTAGATGATGAGACGTCTTCAGTTTTAATTTCACATCTTAAGAATGGAGGCGAAGAAGACCTTAGTTGTCAAAAGGTATTGTTACTAAAAGTCAAAAATTAAATCCACTTTCGCGATTGTCATTTAGCGCTAAGACTTCTTGCTCCCGCTGCAATTGCCTTTGTCAAATTCTTCTCCTTTGCTAGCCGCTCACTTTTCTCTCTCTCTTGAGTCTCTTCTCCCCTTTTTCTCTTCTCAAATTCAAATTCTTTCTTTCTCTTCCTTTTTGCAGAGCCCTCACTCAGACTCAGCATCGGCATCGGCTCTGAAAGATGGGGTTCTGGCACAGCACTTCTGCTCCGTGCACCCTGGCTCTGTCACTGTCAGCGAAACTCACAACCAAGGGGTTATAAAAGTCTCGTTGCATCAATGTTTCCATCTTCCTGTTCAATTGACTCTTATCTCCATAAATTTCTGCGTGTTGTGTGCATTATTGGGATATGTTCATCCAAATATAAAGATCTTACTTATGTCCTTTTTGGTTTGATATAAGACAAAAGACAGGTAAATGTAGTTGGTGATTCTCATTTTTTCAAGTCTAATATCTTGGCAGTGATTTTGGACAGTTGAATGTTGCTGGGAGAAATTTCCCAATGCCTTGTTTAGCTACACGGTTCCTTTTTGCCATGCAACTCTATTGAGTTCTATGCTAAATGTAAAAACAGGGGCCTATGCTATTTTCAAAGGATTGACTAATTGCTTTGCCCACCTCCCATCCTAGGCCTGCAACTATGTAGTCCTGTAAAGGGTAGGCTTCTTCTTTTCAGTTTAAGATTTGATTTCACTATTTCTTCTTATTAAATTTTTGCTAGTAAAATTCTGCTACTTCAGAGTCTCATATTTGTTCTTCATGCTTTCCCAAGTTGCCAACTGATGTTTATCACAAGACAAAGGAAGCCGAGAGAGAGACCCTTTCCAATGACTCAGGGAGCCAAATGGGCCCCTTTTGACAGAACTGGCTTGATACAGTTGAGTCTAGTTTAACTGTTTAGTTTTTTTTTTTTTCTAAATTAGTTGCTGTTTAGTTAGTGCTTCTTTTTATGCCATATACAAGAAAAAACCGTCAAAGACTGGTAAAATCTTAGGTGACCTCAAAAATCATCAGTGTGGAGATATAGATGTTCCCTTGTAGGAGGTTGAGCTAAAGAAGAGGCAAAAAGTTTCAGCTAGATTTCCTACCATTCATAGCAATGCCGATATACATTGCAAATTATTGTAGCTTTCCTGATCAACTACTCATCTCGATGTGTTTGCCATCTCAATTCTTTTTGCATTTATATTTGATTTTTCTGCTGAATCTCTAAACCTATTCTATCATCACAAACCAGTAAAACTACTAATCAAATTGGATCCACTCTGTTTATACCTGAACTATAATAGCCTTCTGATTACGTACTTAACATTATTGTATCTCCCTTGGTGCAGAGCATTTACTTAATACAATATTTCCTATATTTACAGCCAAAGAGTTGATAAATGGAGAAATATATACACTTGTTTTGTGCTAACATATTTTTATTTTACAGGAATATTCTCAAGCACTTTATGTGCACCGAAAGTTTGAAAGGAATACAATGACATTCGGTTACAGAGAGCCCATAAAAATACAACAGCACACAAATACATAACAGCCTAATAAGTGATGCCCGAAGGTTGATATGGAGCTGCAGCTGACTTGGAGGATGCTTGAGCTGTAGCTGACTTGCAGGACACTTGCTGAGTTGAGTGAAGCAAAATGAGTCGCCCCGTTGATCTAGTTGCTTTTACTTTCATCGAGATTGTCCTGGTGTTCGTAACACCTCTCTTTGCCGAATTGATTGTTCACTCTGTTCCCATGAAACCATGGACCCGTTGGTCAAACGAAAGGAAAGGGGAGGTTCACTCTGTTCCCATGAAACCATGGACCCGTTGTAATCTTCTATGTAATCTATTTGCAACACTCTATGTAAAACTCATGAAATTAAATTGTTATCTGGAAATTTATGGAAACCAAAGCCCACGCATTTGAAATTAAATTGCTATCTGGAAACCAATGGAAACCAATGCCCACGCGTACCATCACCAAAAATTGTAGAGCTACAATTTCCACCATGAAGAGAACAACGATGCCGACGCCCAGAAGTTCGTTATGGAGGACAATGACGATGGGACATAGGTGGTCGACCAAGGAGCAACCGCGACCACCCATTTTTTTGGTCGAGATAGACAGAGCATCGGTGACGGGGGCGCATGGTCGTCAAGGTTGAGCAACGAGGACAACTTTTGTTATTGCTCAGGTGGGAACGCATTTGTGTGGTGAAGGTTTTTTCATTATTTTGGTCTTCATCTGGGCACGAACAGAGCAAGGGCATCGAGGTCATCCACCAATCACTTATCAAGGGCAGTTTGTCATTTCAGGTGGAATAGAAGCACGTGTGATGCACGTGAACGAAAAATCATTTCATTTGACGATGAATGAATTTAGACGGGGGGCGAAGATTGACAGGTTTTAAAAGATAGAGGTCTCAAATTGTTGGATTGAAAAATAAGGGTAGCAACTTGATTTTTGCTCAAACATAAGGGGCTAACTATGATTTTACCCCTTATTTTTTTTCAGGCCATTCTAAGAAATACAACATGTGCAATAATATTCTAGAAAATGCTATGAGCAACCAATGACAACCAAACGACCTCAATACAACAGATTCACAAAATTAGGTGATTCTAGAAGAGAGTGTTGAGTCTGTAGGTGGAGAAATTCTCGATAAAAACAAAACCATCAAAGGATCAATACAGGACTTGTGAGCTGAAATTTTTTTTTTCTCAACCAGCAATATACACCAAAATTTCAAATGGAAACAAAAATCATATCTCCTTCCAACTTCTGTAGGATTTATGGAGATTCAAAACACTGGCAGTTGCGAAGTCATATGCAGCTGCAATTGCTTCAACAGAAGCTTTCCGATTTTTGTTTTTCTCATTGCTTCAACATCCTCTGTCACGATGCCGTTTATATATAATGTCTTGGGTAAAATCGCATTCTCAGATTTGAACGATACACGACACCGTTCAGTTGAATGAAGTGAAAGGAAAAATAAATATAGGCTAGGCAAGCCGTTTTGAGTTATATGCCATGCAGGATTGAGTGAAGCAGTTGAGCTGGCGTAAGGGCTTGCCACCTGGAGTCTCTGCTGATGTAGATTGCCCTTTTGTTAAGCGGATGGACGGAAGTCTGACGGAAGGGCTTTTATGTCAAAGACATTAAGTATGAGGGCCTTAGATTTGAAGTTTGATTTTGAATGACCATTTTACAAAAGGAGTATAAACTCAGGGACTAAAATGCCAATTTTTCTATAAAAATAATGTAAGATTTTTAAAATTTTGATATAATTGTGAATAGGTGGTGTTTGTTTTGAAAATTTTAGGGTATTGGTTGGTGAAAAAGTGAAGATAATTCATGGGAGTTGGTGAAAAGTGAAGAGATAAGATTTGAATGAATATTATAATGAAAAAAATTATTTAATAGGAAGAAAGAGATTATTTTGTAGATTTTTAATCGGGCCCGAAATTTTGGGGTGCCAACATTTCAGCAAACAAACACCAAATATTTTTTATATTGTGTAAAAGTTAGTGAAAAGTTTTAAATATATTTTTGTGTAGAGTTTGTAAAAAGGTGTAAAAAAGGATGATTTGATGTAATTGTTTAATAAAATAGTATTGGAGTTAGGTGAAAAAGTATGGAAAGAGAATATTTGTTATAATTTTTTTGAAAAGCTATTGGAGTTTGTATAAACAGTTGTTAGAGATAGTGTAAAAGGTGGTGTTTGTGTAGAATTTTTAAATTTTGGATTTCGTTTTGTAAATTTTGTTGAATCCTATTGTATTCTAGAATTTTTTTGCAAACAAATATGCCTTGGATTGATCATGTTTTAAATAGGTGAAATTGCACCCCTAACCCTTGAGTATTCAAAAGTTGCAATTGGGTCCCATTTAGTTCTATGAGGTAATGATTTCGGCAAACCACTTACGCCACATCATTGCCACATTAGCCAAGTTTACAAAAAAAAAAACCTAAATTTTTCTCCCTACCCATCCCTGCAAACTACCTCCCACATTCTCCAAAAAAATCGGAAACTTAGTAGAATCCCCACATATTAGCATTTACTATAAACAGAGGTAGATGGAGGGGCCTCTTTTTCTCAAAATCATTACCTCAGGGAACTAAATGGTTAATTTGTTACCTTGGGGACCCAATTGCAACTTTCGAATACCTTAGAGGTCATAGGTGCAATTTAGCCTTTGAAATATAAGAAGTGAAATAAAATATTTTGGAACTTAAAATGACATGATTGATTTTTTTCCAATTATGGAAATGCCCTGTAAACCATTAAGCTGATATGGAGTAGTTTTTTTCATTTTCACACGCGGCATAACCTTTTTTCTTGTTTTTTTTTAAGTAAAAACGACACTCAGGGGATAGACTATCATGAAGCCAAGCTAAGCCGAAGCCCACCACCACATAAACTTGAAAATTTCACATAACGTAGAGACTACCAAAGCATAATGAGGCTATTGTGTTTTCACACGCGGCATAACCTTACTATGATTTTGAACATGAAAAGATGTTTGAATTATTGCATTAAACTACCAAATCCAAAAACTCATGGAGTTTTTCTTTCTGTAAACAACTCAAAACCTAATTGGTGATTTGTATTCAACTCCCAAGTAGTAAGGTCCATTTAAACTGTGTTGCGGAAATGTCCCTGAGGGGTGTATTTTCTAGGGCATATTCAATTGCAAAAGTATTATAGGATACAATGAATGCAATCAAATTCACAAAACAAATATCTAAAATTAAGGGTGGGTACCAAAACAGATGATTCTGGTACCCACCGGAACCAAAAATTCCGATTTTGTTAGTGGGCCTTTTGGGCAGTTTCTTTTTAGTCCAAATGGACCTAATAGGCATTTTGGGCCTAAAAAAAATTATGTTATAAAATAAAGAGAAAAATGACATTTTAGTCCTTAGTTTTACCACTTCTATTTTTTAGTCCCTAGATTTCAATTTTTCAAATTTTGGTCCTTACATTTTCAATTTTTGACAAAAAAGCCCTTCCGTCACGGCTCCTTTGTTTTCTTAACGTCATTGTGACAAAAATGACATCATTTTGGGCTAAAAGCGTGAAGGAGTGGAACCTTGTCGTTTGGAGGGGCTGTTGAGTTGTTTGCTAATGTGGCGCTACTGTTAAGGAAGCAGACGGATTCCTAGCAGAATGATTCTTTTGTCAAAAATTGAAAAATGTGAAGACCAAAATTTGAAAATTTAAAATCTAGGGACTAAAAAATAAAAGGTGGTAAAACCTAAGGACTAAAACGCTATTTTTCCGGTTGAGTTGGACATTACATGGCAAAATGCTAATTTGGCAAGCACTGCTGTTAAGGAAACAGACAGAACCCTGATTGTAACGCTCCTCCGTTGTTTGTTTCACCTGCTTGATACAAATTTTATGTATAATATATAGAGCTATATAATATAGTGCTCATGCGAGTTTTCTTGTTTAACTTATTTCTTCCTTGCGCTTACATTTTTATTTCTCTTTGCACCTTGTTACCTCTTTTAAGTTTGAAATTTAGTAATTGCATTTGTAATTTTATTGAGCTTGATACTTATGCTTATTTTTGTCACTACTTACATGAGTTTTTCACAATGATATATCTCCTTCAGGTTATCACTTGCTTTGGTTATATTTTTGAGTTCTATTGTCATTAAAAAAAGGTATAACTCTTACGTAAATTGCTTTCTATACGTCTTTTACCTTTTTTTACTTTGAAACCTTTTTCTCTCTCTTTTAGCTGACTTACGTTACTTTTCATCTCCCCATTATTTCTTTTCCTAAGTTTCTCAACTCAAGTTCTTTTATGTTGCCCCTTGGTTTCTTTTTCTTGTCTTGGCCGAATGTCCTTTTCCTTTTGCAATTAATGCCATCTCTTTTGTGTTACTTTTTACTTTTCATTTTAGTATGCTTTAACGAACTCAGCTGTGCACACGACGTTAAGGAAGCTGGTATAATAGATTGCCTTATGCTCCAAAACCTTGCTTTACATGTTACTTTTCCCACATGTCTTAGCCGTACGGTGAGCATTGAATGCCCTCTTATCATGTTTTGCTTTTTCACCTCTCTCCCTCTTATCTGGCCGACTCTAGGAAGCTTGCTATTGGCTTATGTTTTGACTTCTTCACATGCATGAACACGGTGGCTGCATATGAATGGGAACAACATGATTTGCAAAATCTTTCATGACTGTCTATACCTAGCTATGGGTGTGTAGAGGAGGAGAGGGGGGAGCTTGCTTTCCTTCTTGTGTGTTGACTAAAAGAAAGGGAAAAGACGTGAATGAACCTAGCACTTGACTGAAAGTGAGAGAGGAAATCATCGATATGAAAATATTTTTTGAAAATTAATATATATATATATATATATATTATATATTTATTTGTGAAATTGTTTTGGAAACAATTGATAGTCCAACGAGTTACAGATTATGAATTGAGAATTATATGAGTTAGGGACTTAATCGGTGATATGATTTCGGTCCTATTGACTTATGTGGAATATAGCGTGGTGGAAGGATAAATAAACGAATAATTGTTAGTAAAAGGGATTTCACAAATCAATCTCAAATTCTCGGGTGAATTGTAATATATTGATGGACATGATTACAATTAGTAGAAGCCTAAAATTCGGAATAAAAGAATATAAGGAGTTAATGGAAAAATAGTTTTTCCATGTAATCTATATGGCGAAATCTGAGATCCCTAATGATCCCACGCACTATCACACTAGGGTTTTTATATATAAGGATAGTATGAGATAGTCTACCCTAATTTGACTAATTGTTAGTTTGAAAGTTGGCCATAAGGACTCAGTGAAAACTCTAATATAGTTGTAAGTGTGGAGAGGAAGGGCAGAACGCTTGGGCTACTATTGTGGAATCTTGGGATTGTGAGATCGATAAGAACCTGAAGATTATCAAATAATTCTCATGATCTACAAAGAGAATTAGTAAGTTAATTTTCCGCATGCAAACTTTCATGCACTTGATGACAGAATGTGTGGGAATTATAACTACATCCACTGAGCACACAGAGTGTGCAACCACTTATGGAACAGAGCACTTTACTACGAAAATGTCCCATGGATGGAGAAGGAATATGTTGCTCATCTCCTTCCCAGTGGGGGATTCTAAACCACAAAAATCTGGTTGAAGTGTTAGACGAGTGTTTCAAACATTGGCACTTCTCCAAAAGTAAGTTTCTAACTTTCCACCTGGAAGTCGCTTCTCGCCCAATGCCAAAATAATTTTTGCGTGGGATCGGCCGACAAATGAGTTAGACACGTTTCAGTGCATTTATTTTTTGTTTCTTCTCCTGCATTAAATTGATTTCAAATATTACTTCGTTGGGCATACATGCTTGGGGATCCAAGTGTCTATAACATATATATTGCACGTTTGTAGCTTTGTCCCACTTTGGGATTGCAAAAAATTTAGTAAATGTAATATGTTTGGTGCTATCTTATGCTATTGGTGTCCAACTTGTCAAAAACTTTAGTAAACTATAAACAATTTATGCTACAAACATCTCTTATACATGATATGTGCTAATTAACCTAAGTACTTTATATGTATGTAACTATATACCTAATGATTAAATCATAGCATCTAAGACCATATATTAAGTTATGTACTTTAATTGCATAAGCTAATCTCACAATATATTTTTATTTGAAATTAAATAATATGTCCTAATTAAATAGTATTATATTACTAATTATTCAAAATATATATGCTCATTATAAGTATGATAATAGATGTTTTCTAAACTACTTAGATTTAGTCAATAAATATGCAATTACATAACAACCATAGGTATAATTTAAAATATATCATATAACAACTTCAATTACCATAACACGCCCTTTAATTCCATATTTTATTAAGTAGGTCCTTTAAAATAAAAATTTTCAAATACATGACAAAATAAAATTATATTTTAAAAGGAAATAATAATATATAAAATAATTGTTAACATTAAATAACTTATAATTAATAAATAAAAAATATTATTTTCAATTATACCTATAGCAGCGTTTGTGTCAACAAACACTGCTACAGATACACCTTAGCAGCGTTTTTGAAAAAAATGCACAAACGCTGCTAGAAATTAGGCATCTACAGAGGCGATCATAGTGACCACCGTTGTAGCTTAGACCTTTAGCAGCGTTGTTTTTTACAAAAAGCTGCAAAAAACTAGACCTTTAGTGGCGTTTGTAAAAAAAAATGTTTTTAAAGGTCTAAGCTATAGTGGCAGTCACCGTGACCGCCGTGTATATACCCAATTTCTAGTAGCGTTTGTTCACAAATGCTGCTAGAAATTAGACCTACAGAGGCCGTCACAGTGACCGCCACTATAACTCACACCTTTAGCAGTGTTTTTTTAAAAACACTGCTAAAAATTAGACCTTTAGCGGCACTTGTGAAAAAACGCTACTAAAGATCGAACTTTTAGCGGCGTTTGTAGAAAAAGCGCCGCTATAGGCAAAAATTTTAGTGGTTACAAACGCCGTTAAACGTCTAAATTTTAGCAGCGTTTTAAAAAAAAACGCTGCTAAAAGCACTCTTTAGCGGCGTTTTTAGTGACCGCCGCTAAAGACCTGTTTTTTTGTAGTGTATACTACCAAGATTTGATGAATTCATGAACTAATATTGAACTTCAACTTTCGTTACTTCATTCAACACCTTAAGCATGCAATTCATGGTTAGAAAATTGCAAGAATTAAAACCAAAATCATCAAATTGCAATTAACAAAGGATATTCATTACGTTCACTACATCAAATTTGCTCTTTAGCGACCAACTTATTAGCAGCAAAATCAATGTTGTTGCTAAATATACCTCTTTAGCAACAAAATTATTTGGTTCGTCGTTAAAGTGTTAAAAAAAAAATCAGCAATGAATATCAATTTCGTTCCTAAAATACTTCTTTAGCGACGAATTTATCAGTGACAAAACAATTTCGTTGCTAAGAATCCTCTGTAGCGACAAAAATATTAGTTGGTCACTAAAAAGTTAACACACATGTGTTTTAGCTACGAATATCAACTTTGTTGCTAAAAGCTATGACGATACTAAAAGTACTCTACTATGCAACGATATTGGTTCATCGCTAAAGAGTAAAACACATGTTTTTAGTGATGAATGTTAAGTTCGTCGCTAAAAATAGATATTTAGCAACGAAAATATTGGTTCATCGCTAAAAGTACTCTTCTGCAACAATATTGTTTAGTCGCTAAAGAGTAAAACACATGTTTTTAGCGACCAATGTTAAGGTTATCACTAAAAATACCTCTTTAGTGACGAAAATATTGGTTTGTTGCTAAAGAGTTAAAACACAATTGTAGTATTAAGAGAAATACTATGTATAAAATATGACAATCGAATTAAATATTATCTAAGTATGTATGATTGGAATTCTATCATATATACACCAATTGAGGTATTGTAACACAAAAGTATACATATACACATGAGTTCATTAGGAATGTATTACTTAGGACAAAGATATATTCATTAGCCCAATAAGAATGATTGGTCTTTTTAGTTGTCACATATGCATTTATATGTATGCTTTTTTATTTATGGAGTAAGATAATCTCTTTATTTATTAGTAGTGATTATATCATTTTCTTATAACACCTAGCTTCTCGTCACCTAACCCACTTTAAAAGCCTTAATTTTTAACCCAAAAGCCTCATTAATTCATCTAGTTCTAATGTTTTATTCTCAGTTAAACCAATCTGTTACATAATACTCATCTTAATTATTTGTAATTTTTTTAATGATATGGGTCTTCAACACCAAGCCACATTATTTTGAATTCTGAGAAGGTACCTTAAGACGTGCTTTAATGACAATGAGCTAGCATTGTGTTTTGTTTGAGTATGGAGACACTCTTGTCAATTTACCATGTTACAGAAGATTAATTTGAAGGTGCTTTTAAAAAATTTGAAGGAAATTTGATTACAGAATTTATAATTATAATCGGTTATTTAGATTTGTTTGTTTAATTTCCTTTTTCTTAATATGAGTTGTTTAATTTGTTGTTCGGCTATATTATTAAGTCACTCTGAAATAAAGAAATGATCACATTTGATTTCAAACTTTGAGTTTAAACTTTAGTGAGATTCTAACTAGAGAGATTTTCGACAGTTGATGCTAAGCTTACGTCAAATAGAATCAAGGATAAAGCATATACAGAAGGAGTCAAAAGATTTATAAATTGGCGCATAATCAAGTTGACAAGTGAAATCGGGTGAGGTACCCTTGTAGGGGTTGTTTAATTCAATACTATAAACCACTAAGCGAGGTTGAAGATCATCTATTCATAAGACGAATTGATCCTAATTATATAGAGATGATATTTCACGGGGAAGGGAAAGATCCCATTCATCTAATGACATTGGTAGTTCTGAAGATGAGTGTCAGTAGTATGGATACATTGATGATATGGATGAGTTGTTAGATGATATTGCTATGGGTACTTTTATGAATGCCGATGAAGGAGAACCATCTACCAACCGGAAGCAGCTGAATTTTCAGAATTTGTGGGAGGACGCTCGGTGTCCACTTTATACGGATTGTGAGAAATTCTCCAAGTTGTCTTTCATTATGAAGTTGTTGAACATAAAGACTATTAATAATTGGAGTATCAAGTCATTCGATATGTTACTTAATTTGTTGAGAACTGCATGGCCTAATGCATCCTTACTAGTGTCACGTTATGAGACAAGACAATTGAGAAAGGGCTTGGGCTTTGATTGTGTGAAGATAGACGCATGCAAAAATGATTGCATTCTTTTTTGGAATGAGCATGCAAATACACAAGAATGTAAATGTTCCAGGTGGAATCTTGACTCAGGAAAAAAATAAGAAAGTCCCACAGAAGGTGCTCCAGTATTTTTCTTTGAGACCAAGGATACAAAGATTATTTATGTCTAGGACATAGCTGCAAAGATGAGTTGGCAAAAAGAAAGGCGAGCTGTTGGTGAAAATGTAATGCAACATCTATCATATTCTCTTGAATGGAAAGATTTTGATAGGAATCATCAGTTGTTTTCAAGTGACCCTCGAAATGTTTGACTTGGATTAGCGAGTGATGGTTTTAACCCATTTGGCATCATGAGTACATCTTACAATAAGTGGCCAATTATTATTACGCCATATAACCTCCCCTATTGGAAATGCATGAAAGACCCATATATGATGATGACTCTACTTATTCCTGGACTTTAGGCACCTGGAAATGATATTGATGTGTATTGAAGGCCATTGGTGGATGAGCTAAATGAGTTATGGAAAAATGGAGTGATACATACAATGCCTCTACTGCACAGACATTCCGAATGCATGCAGTTTTGTTGTGGACTATAAATGACTTTTCAATCTGTGAAAATCTTTCAGGGTGGAGCACTAAAGGCAAGCTAGCATGTCTAGAGTGTAAAGCAGATATAGATTTCTTATGGTTGAAGCATGGACAAAAACACTGTTATATGGGTCACCGTCATTTCTTGCCACTAGGCCATAGTTGGTGAAAGAAGAAGCGTGAATTTGATGGCAATGTTGAGTGTAAAATTGTGGCCCAGAACCTAACTAATCATGATGTTTTGGAGCAATTAGGGAATATAAGAGATGTGGTTTTTGGCAAATTTTCACCTACAAGGAAAAGGAAACATATACTAAAAAGTTGAACTGGACTAAAACAGTATTTTCTTCGAGCTCCCATATTGGGTAACTTTGAAACTCAGACATAACCTCGATGTCATGCATATCCAAAAAAATATTTATGATGATGTGTTGGGAACATTGTCGGGTATTGAAGGGAAAATGAAAGATATAGTCAAAGCCCAAAAAGATTTAGAGAAAATGGATCTTAAGCCAGAGCTGCACTTGCATAATGGTGAAGGTCAATCTTTCATGCCTCATGTTGAATACACACTATCAAAGAATGAGAAGAAAAACTTCTTAGCCTATTTGAAAGTTGTGAAATTCCGTGATAATTACGCTTCAAATATTTCTAGGTGTGTAAATGTCAATGAGAGTAAAATTATTGGATTGAAAAGCCATGATTGTCACATATTGTTATAGTGCTTGCTTCAAGTTGCAATCTGAGGGTATCTAAGAAAAGATATAAGCGTAGCATTGGTAGAACTCGGTTCATTTTTCAAGGACTTGTGTTCACGGACATTAAGCAAAGAAGTACTACATAAATTAGAGCTCGATATTGTTATCATACTTTGTAAGCTTGAGATGATTTTTCCACCAACATTATTTGACATCATGGTACACTTAGCTATACATTTATCACATAAGGCATTGCTTGGGGGACCTGTGCAATATCGTTGGATGTATCTTGTCGAAAGGTTTCTTAGTCCATTAAAGCTATATGTTAAAAACAAGTCACAACCACAAGGTTCAATCGGTGAGGCATACATTGATGTTGAGTGCCTAACTTTTTCAGTGTATTTTTTCATACAAACTCTATGGACGGTTGCTACCTTCATATTTCTGATAATTAAGGATCATATGGTCTTTCATCTTTCCTAAGAACATACGGTAACTAGTTTAATAGCTGTTCAAAACCTACCAGCAACATGTTTCCCATATCAGATTGGCCAGCAGCACCGTCTTCTAAATTTTATGGGTGGTAAAAATCTAGTTTCACTTTTTCCATCTTGGCATGTACACCCAATGGATTATTTGATCCATATTGATGCAATGCGGCCAGATGAATAAGATTATTTAAGCATATAATTAAACACAATATTGTGCTGTGTTGATGTGTTTATTTGAGCATATGATTATGCTATATGAATGCCAGTTGGTGTTTGTATACAATATGATGATGCGGGGACTATGGTTTTCAAATCCTCAGCCTTGTTTTTTTAAAAAATTATTCTGGGTTTCATCTTTAATTTGGTTATATTTGTGAGATTAATATACTCTAGAATAGATTCATTCATTTACTTGGTTACGCTTGCTGTTCTCAAACCATTATGATTAGACCTCTTACTGATGGAGCTGTTAAACATTCTAGACATAGAAGCCAGGTACTCCTGAACTTGGAAGAATGTTGATTGACCTAGTTGGGAGCAGTTTTATAAATAGAAAAGGGCTAAATCTCACACCTTAACTCTCCACTCCAGCAACAAACTGTCGATATCTATTTCATTCTTTGATACATAGGACCGCAACAAGGTGTCATACAATAGCTGGTTTCCCTTGGTCTTTCGGTACCAAACATATATAACAAGCGCCATCTTCATGTCACTATACAAGGGAAACCATGATATATGATATTTTGTCTTTATAACTCTATTTTCTGTTTTTTTTTTTTTTAAGGGCAGTTTAAGGCAAAAAAAAAAAAAAAAAGGTGAAAAAAAAATCGAATTCGAAAAAAAAATGGTCAGGGTACCCAATAATACGAAGGGACCTACAAGTAAAAATAGAAGGATATTTGTTGAGAGAATGACATACTTAGTGAGGCATTTTGTTGATATAAGCTACAGAAGTTGGAAGTTTGTCCCCCAAAAGGATAAAAACGAGTTATACAATCACATATTGGTATTGGATACTTTTTACCGTCTGTTGATACTCTTAGAGCTTTTAACCTTTTTCTCTATAGTTAGCAAATCTTTTATTACAAGTGGGATATAATTCTCTGTGACTACTTAATTACAAATGTTATATACGTGCTAGATTGGGACCGGTTTGAAGACCGAGAGTGCATCAAGGCAAGATTGGCCTACATTTACGTGTCTTATCACCACCAGCTTCATAAGATTTACAAGAGGTTTCAAAACAAGGAAGATGCAATGACCAATCCCTTCGAGGAGATGAGCGAGGTGGTTTGGGAAAAAAGCTGCAATCTATAGGTAAATGATGACTATCAGGTGAATTAATTGATATAGACAAAGATTTTACGTTCTCTTAATGTTCTTATTGTATAATTATAAACTGGTATGACAACGAAGTGAAAAGGCAGATTCGAGTAATGTCCAAGCATGTTAGGATGTAGGTATAGGCCGGTGTTAGACAATTTGATTTTGTCAGAAAGAAAAAACAAGATGAGTATATATGTCAAATTTTTCTTCCATCATCTTTGTCAACTAGACCTATACAAAATGCATGCAGATTCTATTAATAACACTTCCTATATATACCGTTTCTTAGGGAAATGGATTTTAGCATTTTTTGTAGGCTTAAATGCACCTCATGTCCCTGCAGTATTCAAAAGTTACAGATATGCTCCTCTAGTAAAGAAAGTTGATTTTCTATTCCTGGAGTAAGATTTCTGTTAACAAAATAACCCTCTGTCAGTTTCCGTTTAAAAATTTAACGGGAACTGTTGATGTGGCAAACAGAGTGCACGTGTTAAAGCCTAGTCATAGATGATGACACCCCCTCAAGCCTGTGGATGCCACATTGACAAAAGAAAAAAAAATTAAACAATTTAAGTGAATAAGCTGAATGGTGTCGTATAAGGCATTCCCATTTAGCTCATCCCCTTTCCCGAAACACTGAGCCATTTTTCCCAAATTTCCTCTCCTAGTTGAATCATTAGCCCTAAAAAACCATTTCTTCCTTTGGAAGTCATTCATCTGCATAAAATGGCTGCATTGCTAGAAGGGTTTGTGGTATTAGGAGCAATTCTAGGCTGTGGGTCTAATGAGGAGGTTGAGAAGCTGAGGAATTTCGTGAGGTACATCAGCTTGCTATTTCAAGTGGTGGACAATATTCTTGATGTCACAAAATTTTCCCAGGAACTGGGGAAGATGGCTGGTAAGGACTTGGTAGCTTATAAGACTACGTATCGAAGCTAATGGGTATCAAGAAGTCAAGAGAGTTTGTTGAGAAATTGAATAAGGACGCCTAATGACCAGCTCTCTAGATTTGATGCAGAGAAGGCAGCACCTTTAATTTCTATGGCAAATTATATTGCTCACAGGCAAAACTAGTCTGACCTATGGGGCTTGTTTCTTTAGGTGAAGTCATATTTTAAGAACTTTAAACAAAAGCTTCATGCTTGTTAGGTTTGAGGAAGGACAGAGAGACTAGCAAGTGAGCTTGTATCATATCTAGAAAGTAGAAACATTCTTCTGTAGTGATGTTTCAGTTTATATACTTGGAACTCTTGTTTTCCACTTTCCTAGTTTTATGTGTGTTCCTCATGGTTTTCTATTGTGGGTAAAAATTGTGGGTTGATGTGTTGTGTACACAACTAGCTTTGTCTATCATGATTATACTACACATTTTTCATCACTCCCGTAAGTTGGAATATGTTCTGGATCAGTAAAAAACGATGATGCTACCGAATCTACCAAGGGAAATTAGGGGAAAATGGTTGAGTTTCGAGGGTAGGGGATGAGCTGAATGGGAATGCCTTTTGCGGCACTGTTCAGCTTATTCAACTAACTTGGCATTTATGGGTTCAGTAGACACGTGGCATCATCTTATTGATGCTAATATGTTTAATTTTACCACGTCATGTGGACGGAGGGGCATATTGTGAATTCAAGTTTTAACTCTGGAATATAAAAATGACTTTATTTACCACAGGGGCATATCTGCAATTCGCGCATACCACAGGGGCATGAAGTGCATTTAAGCCTTTTTTTGTTTTATCAATGTGGCGTCCACATGGCTTGAGTGGGTGACGACATCTGTGACATGGTAAAAAGCCATCTCATGGCTTAAGTGATGAGGCAGTCCCTTACATAAGGCAACCTCTATAAAAGGAGCTTAACAGCTCCATTGTACTCCGTTTAGCCACTTGATGCTGCCATTTAATTTTGATGCTACCACTTGATGCTCTATCAACCATATTGGACTTTAATCTTTAATAGCCTGGAATAGTATTTTAAAACTCAGATATGTCACGTCTTAGGGAGCAACTCATGACACACATGGTAAAAAGCCATCTCATGGCTTAAGGCAACCTCTATAAAATAAGCTTAACAGCTCCCTTGTACTCTGTTTAGCCAAGAAATAGAGAAGAGAGAGAGAGAGAGACGGAGAGAAGTTGAGAGAGAAACCTAGAGAATGGAGAGGTGTTTGGTGAGCACGATGAGAGGTTATCTTCTTATATACTTTTATAAAATTTGTTAAGTATGAGTGACTCATTAAAGATCCTTGATTAACCTTTGCATCTTGTCGTTACATGTTAATAGTTGTTGAATTTCTAATCAAATTAATTCCATAATTTTCTGCCAGTAATTATTAATATAATTTATATTCTTGTTAACATGAGTTTTTCATCCACAGATTATTGCTATAGATAGCGTGATATGTTGGGTGGTGGATGAAAGATCTTTGGCTGCCTTCACTTGGAAAAATTACTTTTGTAAAGCAATTTTTTGAAGTTTCATCATGTGTATGGCATATGTACATCATTCAAAGGCCAAATCAAACTAGCTTTAATTGTATACATTTGGCACTTGTTGGGTTGTTATACTAAGCTTATTGTTGCCATTATTTTAATTGTATGGATTATCTTAGTAAAATCTCATGGTTTTTTTTACCTTAAAAAGTGATTTCCTTCTTGTTTTAATGAACAATTAATTTATGGATGCAACTCATTCATTTTTAGATTAATGTTTTTAGGCAATAACATAATCAGCTACAAAAAACAACCACTATTTGCGACATGTTCAAATCGTTGGTGGACCTAACTATAGCGACTATCATTATTGGTCACTAACATAGACTTTAGTGACATACTTTATGCATTGCTAGTACCACTATTTGCGACATGTCCAATTCGTCGGTGGTGCTAACTATAGCAACTATTATTATTAGTCGCTCAAATGGATTTTAGCGACGTACTCTATTCGTTGCTTGTACCACTATTTGTGATGACTTTAGAAACGTACTCTATGCATTGCTAGTACCAGTATTTGCGACATGTACAATTCGATAGTGTTGCTAGCTATAGAAACTATCATTGTTTGGATTTAAAATGGACCTTGGCGACGTAATCTATTTGTCGCTAGTCTCAACTTGGGCGACCAAGTTATTCGTTGCTATTGGCTATGTCTAGCGACCACTACAGATGAATTCATTGGCCCTTTATCAATGAAGTTGATTGAACTTCAGCAACGACATACTTTGTCACTATATCTACTGAATAGCGACAAAGTATTCTTCTCGTTGTTAAAACCCTTTACCGACACTTTAGTTGCGACCTCTAAGCAACGGCATGGTCGCTATAGTGTTTTGGCAACCAAACTCTGTCTCTTTACCAACAAAATAACCGTCGCTAAAACCCAATTTGTTGTAGTGATACTAAACATATCAAAAATTTAATGACTACACCTAGCCCTAGAATAAGAAAACTAGCAAATCATAATTAGTAAACGCAGTCCAATTATTTCTCAAACATAAATTAGAATTCAACATCCTTAATAACAATTCAACAACTAAAAATTCTAAAAAGAAAAACTTTATAATTGCAGAAATCGTCAGCTTCGTTCTTCCTTTCTAAATATATTTTATTTTTTTCTCCTCATTTTGTTTTTTCACTTTTAAAAACCCCTCCTCCATTTCTGTCGGCCATGCAATCAATTTAAAACCGATTCTCCTTACAAATTTTAAAATAGATTTCCCTTGTATCTGCTGTTGAAATTCAGAATTCTTGGCAAATTTTATTACCCGATTATAACTGAATTTAGAGTATCAAAACGACATAATTTGGAGTTGGGCCCTTCACAAAAGTTTCAAAGCTCCTTCTCAAATTTCCAAGGCATCTGAGTTTTTTCGGACTTCTAGAACTTCAGATAGAGGCAAAAAATCGAAATAGGGTGGGCTACAGTAAACTTCTAGACGGATTCGGACTTCTCTGTTTCTGCTAGATTTTGAAGTTCAAAATGGTTGAACTGAGTTTTTAGCTCTGCATAAAAGTTTTAGGCCTACATCTTAGCTTTGCAACAAGATAAACAACACCTGAAATTGAGGTGTGTAACTCTAGTTAGAACCAAAAAACCAAACAGTATTTTGTTTTGATTAGATCAGCGCAACTAGGATTTGCTCTCTAGGCTTAGCATTAGGCTTTGAATTCTACCTCTTCCAATCAGCCTAATGTTCAAACTAATTAAATACCTCAAAATACCAAGAATTTTTAAGAATTAATTAAATGTAAAAGACACTTAATTCTAGAGAAACAAGCTAAGATACATACAAAACACTTTGAATCAAAACAATTAGGACTAAGAAAATGTGTGATAGAAATTCCCACATCAGGTATTCAAGTTAGATTCTGAACCTTTGGTGTGTTAGGTGGTCCATCATACAAATTGATTTGGACTAGTTGAGTGACATTCTTCAACTAGAGGTGCTTCTATGACTAGTGGGTTCAATCCATGAATTCCATGAACGTTAAAGTTACCATTTATCGATTCGTGTAGCTATCTGGGTAGCTTTCTTCTCATCCATCTTCTATCTCTCATATTCTTATTTTTTTTTTTTACATTAGATACTCTTGATATTTAGCTCGAGTTCGTCTATTTTCGGTCATTAGAGTATCAATAGGTGGATGTGTGAGTGAAACACAGGTGCTTGTAAGGTAAGCACAAGAGGGATAGGCAATTGGTTAAGGGCCTTGATCGGGGTTTTTATCAGTTTTTAGTGCTTTCATTAAGAGCTTTCTTCTTAAGATTCCATTGAGAAGTGTGTTTTTATTTGAGGATTCGGGTTGTGTGGAGTTTTTGGTGTTTTTAATTTTGTGATAGCAACCTTGTTGCGATAAAATTGCTATTGTGAGATTTCCTTGGAGGGTTAGGTTTTGAAGTTGTTTGGTGGAAAAGATCTTTAGAAATCTTGTGGAGACTGAAGGGTTTGTTAGTGAATCAAGTCACCTAAACCATGGAAGACTAGATGTGTTGGAGGTGTCAACTATTCGCATGAAAGACAAGATGGAGGAGGTTACCACCAATATAGTTTTGCTGAATCTACGAATGGAAGACATCTCTAGATCCATTGACGAGAATTGAAGAAAACATGCGAAGGCATGAAGGCAGATGTCCTAGCCTTGTTGGCAAGGCTAGGAGGAGGTCATGACCAAAGGCACTACTATCTTGTTGGACCTATGGGGCATGAGAGGCAAGATGGCCAAGAAACACATGTGGCCACTTCGAGTGAAGGAAAGAGAAGGCCACGAGCACAACCACGATGATATGGAGGCCGAGTAGAGCATAGAGATGGAGTTGTGAAGAGGTGATTGAGGGGTAATCTTCAAGGGGGGGGGGGGAATGACAAGACCTCCATCAATGACCTAGGCACCTCTGACATGCCATGGCATGAGCCATGATACCACCACCAGCATGTTGGCATGCCCCATGGCATTGCCAACGCCTATGGCTGCTAACCTCCAAGGCCACAAGCCTCAGGATGACATGAGCCAACCACATCCAGGTTAGCTACTAGGAGTAGCCACCACCAGAGGTGGTCAGCCACCAGTCACGGCGGTGTTAGGGGGAGTGCGTGAAGAGAAGGTACCCAAAGGCTTAAGAGGACCTAAGGAGTAGAATGACGACGCCACTACATGGCTTCAGCATAACGGTGCCAAGAGAAGCACATAGAGAGTCGATCCCAGAGAAACTAGGAGGGCTACAGGAGCCAAGCAGCATCACCACCTCACAAGGTGGCAAAGCATAGCGGAGGACGACAATGAAGACCTATATAGGGTAATCCACATGTTGGATTTTGGTCCTTTGGGCTGCGTTTGAAATCCAAAATTTTACACTTCTTAAAATTTTAAAACACAAATAAAATAATTACAATATAATTTCTCTTTTCCAATCAAATCATTACTTTTCACTAAAATAAATATAAAAAATTATCTCTTTTTTACTTTTTTACCAAATTCAATACTCTAAAATTTTAAACATCCCAAAATTTTAACAATCAAACACATCCTCGGTGTGTTAGGCAATCCATCGTTCTCAAAAAAACATTCTAACGGAACATTATCAATGTTTTTTTCTTTAAAACAGCCTTGCTTCAAAACTTTTTTATCGTCGAAAAAAAACCCGCACAGCTTCAAAACGGGTGCGTTTTGAAGCTGTGCTGTTTCGATTTCGAATCAGCCCTACCCCGCCCCCGATCCCTCACGGCTCTCTCTGTCTCTCTCACACCCGGCCTTCTCTCTGTCCCTCTCTTCTCGCGGTGGCAGCGGCAACTTTCGGTTCGGTTCCGGCGTGGATTCCATCTCTCTAGCGTGGTAACTCTCTCTCTCTCTCTCTCTCTCTCTCTCTCTCTCTCTCTATCTCTCTCTCTCTTCTCATTTTTAACGCCGAAAATTGAATTTTTCGTTTTGATTTTGGTCGCAGGTTTATCAGCTTGGATTGGTGATTGATTTGGAGCTGGTTGTGCTCAGTAATCTCTCTCTCTCTCTCTCTCTCTCTGTCTCTCTATCTATAGCCTTCAAATTTAGCAAATTGTTGTTTGGTTTTGTGAATTTTGGGGGATTTTGTATGCTAGGGTTTCGGTTTAGTGGTTTTCGACTTTTTTGGGGATTTTTGGAGATTTTGGAGGCTCCACATCTGTTTGGACATCGACGAGGTGGCTTTATCTGTCTCTCTATTCTCTTTCTCTTATTTCTTTCTTTTCTCCAGGAAGCTTCGGGCTATATGTTCGTTTCTTTTATTGTGTCTTCATTGGCAAACTCGTAACTCGGGGCTTCGTTTGATTTCGGGAAGATGTAAACTATAATAAGTACGCTTTTTTGGTTTATTATGAATTTTCTGTCTCATCTGAGCCAAAATAAGCAGCGTTAGGCTTACTTTGTGTTATGTGACTAATGAAGATGTCTGAGATTAGAGACCCAATGGAGCAAGTGGGGTTTAACTCTCAGAATTTGGGCAGCTCTGTTCTATGCTTCACGTGAACTATTGTTCATACGTGCGTTTGATCCTGAATTTTGGGATGTGCGGTTTTGGTTTTTGGTCATTGTTTGGTTTAGGGACTTGATGAATTGCCTATAAGAGAATCTTTTGGATAAATTCCTTGCTGCGGCCGAGAGCTCACCTGGTTCTTCTCCAAATCCTCACCCTTCCTTGTGCCAGTATAATCACAATAAAACTTTTCATTTTCTTTAGAAAACTTGGGTGGCGCAATTTTCATGAGAA
>CM025849.1:16723865-16860169 GCA_003952965.2 Morella rubra | reverse complement strand
TCACACTTTCATATTAAATTGTCTTATTATTTTAACAAAGCAAACTATTTAGTGAGAACCGAAAACGCAAATGACCTGAGTATCTAAATCTTGCTGTTATTTACTTACTTTTGATAGGCTAAATAACATAGATAGGACAAGATACATAAAATAATGAATTTGATGTTTTGTAGTAGCTGAATAAATGCAAGATACTTTATTTTTGATAGAAACTGTCTTTGCTTTCTGATAAATGTGTATGCTTTGTGGCTCTTAGATGAATGTTATCCCTTTTACTGGTGAGTAGTCCTTAGTAACAAGATTGTTGACGGTTTATTCTCTTATATACTTGAGTAAATATATGTGAATTTATCCATGTATGAAAAAGACTATGAATTTGTTACTTTGTGTATATATTGGAAAAGGAAATCGTTATACTTTGACAATCATATGGGTGGCGTTGGTGTGCCAAAATTTTAGCCTGCATAATAAAATAATTACAAAATAATCTCTCTCCCCATCAATCACCAATTTTCACTGTAATAAATATAAAAAATTCATTCAAATAATCTATTTCTTTACTTTTTCACCAACTCTTATACCCCAAAATTTTAGCACACGAACACTATCATAGTGTCTGTTTCATTTGGGTTTTCTTTTTATTGCATTGTGCAATTGACTTATAATCTTTTTCTACTATTCACATATAGAGACATATTTTGTTGTGCAGATAGAGTTATTATTGTAATGGCAGAAGATGTTCCAGTAGACAAGACATTTAAGGATTTGGGAGTATGTGACCAGTTGGTGGAGGCTTGTGAAAGTTTGGGGTGGAAAAATCCATCGAAGATACAGGCTGAAGCAATTCCTCATGCACTTGATGGTTCATTCTCTTACTTATGCAGTCTTTCATCTCACTGTGTGTTAGTTTCCATGTACTTTAGTTTTTTGTATCCTCTATTTAGTTGGGAGAATTAACAAAAAAACTCAGTTGCAAGTCTTAAAATGTTTGTATAATACTTAACGCTTAACAAGTCTATGGGATTGCCAAGTCTTAGGCAATGAAACTCTTAAAAAAACTTGGGTTCAAGTCTTAGGAAATGAAACATTTTCTTTTTGTCTTTATCCTATGATTCCCAAGATGTGTTGCTTCGAAAGGCTTTATGAAATTGGTTCCTTTATATTTTCCTTAATGAATTGAGTTGCATCAAAATGGATCCCTTGTTTCTCAATCTTAAGTCGCGATGGATCTCAGCTATGTTTCTCTCTTATCATTTCTTTTGTCCCTATCCCCTGTGGAGTTGCCAACTTTTAATGCTTAGTTCTTCGGAGTTCTAAATTTCTACCGAGGTCTGTATTTGGTTTTCTGTGTGAATCTAGGGTGATATTTTTTCAGATTATTAGAAATGAATGTGTGTCCTATTGTCCAAACAGGTTGATTTGGTTTTAATATTTGCTGTGATTCACAATTTATTGATTTCTTCATTTTGGTACATTTATGGGGAACCATGTGGAATATGTGACTGCAGTATATACTTTTTGTTTTATCTTAGCCTACTTAATTGTTGTTTTAGATCAAAATACTCGATTCTGATATAGTTTTTCTATTGTAGGAAACGATTTGATTGGGCTTGCCCAAACAGGGTCAGGTAAAACTGGAGCTTTTGCTCTTCCCATTTTGCAGGCACTTTTAGAATCTCCACAAGCATTTTTTGCTTGTGTGCTGTCCCCTACAAGGTTTGAGATCTAATCTTTGGTTGATTGATTGTTAGTTGATGTCATTTTGTTTAATGTTCTATGAAGGGTGGTCTTTAACGGATTAGTACCTTTTGGCTCTTTGTTGTTTGACTCAGTTTTATTCATGGCTTGAAAGGGCTTTTGAATTGGTAACTAACTTTGGCCTTTCTTTCCTTTACTTTGCAGGGAGCTTGCAATTCAAATAGCTGAGCAGTTTGAAGCCTTAGGATCAAGCATTGGCATTAAGTGTGTTGTGGTGAGATTTTGGTCTTCAGTAATATCAAGCATGCTTAGTTTTTATTTTTATTTATGTTGGTCCATGATCTATCTTTCCGGCAAGTTAGAGTAGCTCTTAGTTTCAGGACCCCAGAATGTAGTTTTTACTTCTGTGCAATCAAATTTATGCAGTAGGTTTTACACTTTTATCCATGCAAACTTTTGAAGCTAATAAAAATGTTCTATGTTCCCTGAAGTTACCTTGGATATTACTTGGTTAGTTCCTCCCCCCCCTCTCTCCTTTTGCAGTTGTGGTAATTAACCAAAGACAATCATTTGGTTATAATTTGATAAGCTAGAGCATTATTGTGTACTTTTGTTTGGTCCTCAATGTAGGCGTACCAAATTTTTTTTTTATCCAGTATTGTGTATTGGATATAATTTGATAAATTATGTTCTATGTTCCCTAAGGCTTTATTGTAATCTGTCAAAATATCTCAAAATTGAAATTAATGAAACTCCAACAGCTTTTTTGCGGCTCTAAAGGTTTAGCTCTGACTACTTTTTATATGGCTTATTTACTCTCCTACAGCCCCTTCCCCCCCTTCCCTCCCAAAGAAGAAAGAAAAAAAAAAACAAATTTTTACTCTAAACAGCCAGCAAATTGTTTCAATAGTGCCGTTTTACATCTAAGTAATACCTGATCCGATAGTTTACGATATCTCTGAAAGGGAGAAATGAGTGTTAGGGTTTGGTTCGGGTGTAAGAGGCAAAAGAGGGAAAAAGATGAACTTGGTAAAGTAGAATCTGGAAGCTTGGAGAAGAACTGATGTGTTCGAGGAAGTGGAGTTGAGTTAATCATGGGTTTGGTCGCCCAGCCTACATGGCTAGTCGGTCGCCCAATGGGGCAAGTCTGGTCATGTGATGGGCTCTGTTTGTGGGCTCATTATCTACTTGTCATTTTCCTTCAATTTGCGTAGGTCTAGTAAGCCCATTAGACTGGGCTGCTTTATTTGCTTCGATTATCAGTAAGTAATGGGCTATATTAGCCAGCCCATGATCCATTGTATGTAAAGTTACAATTGTGAATGGGAAAGGCATGCAGAAGGATTATCTAGGAATCATTTGGAGGGTGACTCCCTTGAATAGAGTCTATCTTGCATTTCTCCTACTCTCCTTCCCATCAAACAGTAGTTTCATACACCCATTACACTCATAAAACACCAATTCAGAGGGCTCACAATACATATCCTTCCCTTATGTGGATCGTAATGGAGTTGGGATCCTGACTTTTTTGTCATGAAGGTCCAAGAATATATTTTGTGGCTAATCTCTTCTTTGGTTAGTTGATGTTGCAATGAAAACCTGTGCATTAGCTGCAAGAGTACTGCAATGATGAGGAAATTTAGGAAAAGGGTCTCCTTTTGATTGCTTAAGGTTCTGATGCTGAGATTTTTAGGTTCAATTTGCACAATTTTGTGGTTGGAAAGAAGTTTTTTCTTCCAATAGCATCTTTTTAACATCAAGCATGTTTGCCAAACTCTGTAGCTTGTTGGAGGGGTGGACAAGGAACAACAGGCTAAGAACCTTGCAAACTTACGGCCGCATATTATTGTAAGTGTATTTTCAGTGCGCTATATGTTTCTTTTTCTATGTTATTTATGTTGGTATGCAACATTACACGGGATGCTATGGTATTCTGTTGTGTTTGATTGTCATTTGTCTATTTCTTAGTTTTACTACCTTACCTCTTGCTTTTCAATGGTGTCGAGAAAATCAATCTTAGAGAAAGAGAATAGCATTGAAATTTTGTGTTTATGCTACTGATATGTATGGCTTAAAAGATAGTGTGGATCACCTTACTTTATCGCAGCTCCCATTTATTGGTTTCCTAATGTAATGTAATTATTCATTGAATATTTGGAGAACAATAAAGAGGTGAAATGTTAATATTGTATCAAATGCAATCCCCCATTGAAGGGGTTTCTCTATGAGCAATATCCTTCCACGCTGAACTGGATAGTCTCAAGGTTGTCTGTAATGAAGCTAAAGTTTAAGCCCCTGGGAAGATTAGTAGGATATGATGACAGGATAATGATGCTAGAAAGTTGTCTTGTAGTTGGGGTAGCTTCTTGTTCTTCAGCAAGTCTATGTGTTATGTATTGCTTGACTTGGTTTGTGGTTGCATCCAAGATTTTGATCTTGGATTGGATTGCTGTGGGTTGCATTGTGTTCGGTTTGGGGGCATCCCACATGGTAAGTGTTACTTGGTTTATGTAATCCCAGATATATAGTCTCTCACTCGGATGAGTGAAACCCAAATATTATTCAACAAGGTAGGATTGATTCTGGTGGCCCTTGTCTCATGTGAGGTTTTGGCTTTTGAGCTGCCTGTCATCTCCCACTATAGTTTAATTCCACTCCTTACTTACAAAGAAGAGAATTATTTGTACTTTTGCTTTCACTCCTTGGTCATGAATTTGAGATGTCATTGTGTTTGCTTGGGCTTTTACTAGATAGATACAAATGGAATCATTTTTTTTAGCATGACAGGGCATTTGTTATTACTTTTCTTCTTGAACCTTCATTGATGATTTTTAAAGTAAAAAGTTATTTTGGTACTTCTAGTCATGATAATTTAGAGTTATTTGTGCAATGCAACTTAGTTACTTCAGGAGCCACATGTTCATATGTTCCTTTGTAATGCAAATAAGTTAAGTGCCAACTGCACAAGGAGCTCCTTTGAATTTGTGTCAACTTTTTGAAGGACTTCATTGCTTGAGTTTTCGAAATGGATAAAATCCAGATAATTAATTTTACTGCCCTTTTCTATTAGTTGTGGTATCCGCTTGTTATATCACTTCTACTTTCATTCCTTTGTAGGTTGGAACACCTGGACGCCTGGTGGATCATCTAACGAACACAAAAGGTTTTTCACTTCGTACGTTGAAGTACTTGGTATGGTTTAGTTCCATATTTTCCTTGCGTTTTCTTTTGCATATATACATCCTACTCGTCTAGTACTCCCGTGCTTTGTGCCCTATACTTCTCAAATGTAGTTTGGGTCCATTGTTACTGGCTTTCGGAATGTGGCAACAATTTGATATGAGGTTGATGATTTATGTTGATCCGAAATTACAAGTTTGACTCTTTGACATGATTATGGAAACTGAAAGTATATGAAGCAAAATCTCTTGTACTTTAGTAGTTGAAGCTTGAAATGGCATGAAAACATAAAGAGTGCCTAATGCTTTAAGAAAATCTAGAAAGACTGTCATCTTTACAGGGAAAGAATCTAAAATTTTGGTTTGGTAGCTAGTGATTGAATTCCAGTGCATGAAATCGAGTTAAACTCTAGAAGTGTAATTCCTTTACTAAATCAAGGAACTGCTTGAATAGGCTCTTGATGCTACATTTCCTTTATAAGGAATGAAAGCTCAAGAAGTTTGGTCTAAAGATGCATCTTGATTCCCTTGTACTGCAAATTCTTGAGCTAAAAACCTTATTCTTGAGGTCCTTGTATGAGTGATCTGTTGGTTTTCGCAGTATTTTCCTCCCATATTTTGCAGAATATGTGATTAATTAATTTCACATTGTAATTCTTCGGGAGAATGTAATATGCACTTACAGAATATATGATGTTTCATTGCTGTTTCTAATAGGATATCTATTAAACTGCCTTACAAAAGGAAGTGCATTTTAAAACTATATTTTCCGAAAACAAGGTATTGTAAGCATCCATATACAGGATTTCTTGCATAAAGGATCAAGAAGTCGAGACTTGTGTTTGTTATTGTGTATGAAAAGTACTTTCATGGCACAAAAATTGAAAAGCGTTCCTATTGAAGCATGAAATATTGCTTTTTTGCTTTGCTTTCCCCCCCCCCCCCCCCCCCCCAAAAAAAAAAAAGTGCTTTCTTTAATAACTAGGATATGACAATTGATCAATTGACGCGCCAATAAGGAATTGCTTATGTTCTTTATGCTTATGTTCTTTATTTTTTGCTTTTGAGAGGCATATGTAAAGAGCTCATATGGCTTTTGAATGTTTGGATGTGTTCTTCAATGTTTATGGTTTTTGGTGTCACAGGTAAAATATGCTACAGGAATATGGTAATCGGACATCAAATATCAGAAAAACCTTAGTTTTTTTTTCCATGTCATAAGGGATCCACTTGGCATTGTCAAACTTTTAACACGTTTTGATCTTGTTACAGTGGATCCTTTAACTCTATTATTTTCATCTTGTGAGCAGTGGATCCTTTAACTCTATTATTTTCATGTTATTCGGCTATAGTGCCTCTTGTAGATTTTCTTCATTACTGCATCTTATTCCTCAAGTTTTCTATCAGGTTTTAGATGAGGCCGATAAATTGTTGAATGATGAGTTCGAGAAATCGATTGATGACATTTTAAGTGTTGTTCCTCGTGAGCGGAGAACGTATCTATTTTCTGCTACAATGACGAAAAAGGTGTGTTGAATATACTTATGGTTGCTACAGGGTTATGTTGATTTCTGCAACTCTTTTATATTATATAGCTTTATTAGCAGTATTTTCTTGGTGATGCCTAGACAAGGGTTGCAGGAGAAGCACATGTGCAGCCCAGTTGAAAAGATAGTTGTTTTATTGCTGCATATACACATACGCTTAGATGAATATATATATTTGGGGTTAGATGCGAAAGATATCTGTTTTTCAGGTCGGTTGAAACGTTGGTTTATTGACACTGGTTGGTGTTTTAGGTTAAGAAGCTTCAAAGGGCTTGTTTAAGAAATCCTGTGAAGGTAATGAGAATTATTCCTCGTTTCCTGATTTCAGTTTTTTTCAATAGTCTTTGTGATGGCTTGTAACACTCACCAGTTACTGGATTATTTCAGATTGAAGTGGCATCTAAGTATTCTACAGTTGACACACTAAAGCAGCACTTCTGCTTTCTCCCTGCTAAGTACAAGGTTGTCCTTTTCCCTCTGTTAAACTTGTTCTCAAGTTCCTATTCTGAAGATTGCGTATATATGAGAGTATTAGGGATGGAGCTAGGGGGGACCAGGGCTCCCCCAGCACCCCCCCCCCCCCCCCCAAAAAAAAAAAAAATTCTCCCGAGGAAAAAAAATATTTTGTTAATGATTTTTTTTAGTTTTTTTTGCATTTTTGCCCCCCAAAAATTATTTGTGTAACCAACCCCCCCTAATGTCTAATCTTGACTTCGTCCCTGATTAGTGCCAATAAATTAAACAAGTAGTAGGCCATTCTTTTGTGTGAGGGGCTTCTGTGATTCCTTCATCTTAGATGTAGGGATATTAAAAAAAAAAACATGAATTAGCCCTTATCTTTTATGTGCACGTATGCAATGTGTAAGCGACACGAAGCATGTCTCAAGATATGCCACCAGAAGGCGTGCTTTTCTTGGTGACCATGAAATATATTTTTCGAGTGAGATGTTGTAAACCAAGAATTTAGGAAGTTTGATCATGCCATGCTCCTTGGAGCGTGATTTGCCATACACTGGTTCTTTTGCATAATTGTTGTTGTCATTTATTGTTTGCCTTGTGTTTTTACTTGTATAAATACCTTTTTTTAATGTATTTACAGGAATGCTACCTTGTATATACTTTGAATAACAAGTCTGGAGTTTCATCAATGGTTTTTACACGTACCTGTGATGCGACGGATTTTGTTGCCCTGATTCTTCGAAATCTTGGATTTAGGGCTATTCCAATTAATGGTAAAATGACGCAGGTACTCTATAGAAGTTTAATTTAACTAGAAAAATATTGAGTTCTAGAAGCTTTAATGATGTTGGTTTTTCATTTTCATCTTCCCTTATCTTCTTTTTTTCTTTTCTTCTTTTTTGAGTTTATTCTTTCCTTCTTTGCCGATGTTTTGTCAATGTTGCAACACTATTTTTGTTGGGCTCTTTTGACAGTCAAAGAGACTTGGAGCCTTGAATAAGTTCAAGGCTGGAGAATGCAATATTCTTGTCTGTACTGATGTGGCAAGTAGAGGACTTGACATTCCATCTGTTGATGTTGTCATCAATTACGATATCCCTGAGAACCCTAAGGTTTGACTTTCCTCTTAATAAGCCCCCATTTCTATGTTTATTTGACATTTCCGGGATATTTCCTTTCTAGATCTATCTTGACTATTAACAGACATAGTGGATCTGTTGTGCATTGCAGCTCCTTTAGTGTGAAACTTTTATTTATTATAAGAATTTTTTGCTCCATTTTTTCGGGGATTTTGAGAGGTAGCACAAAGATTGCTTTCTGAAGCAGTTGTACTTACCTAAAATTCTATATTGTGCTTAACCTTTAGACCCTGCAACTTGAAATTTTGCTAGCCAGCTGTTTACTGTATTCTACTTAAGCTCTCTTTTTTATTGAGTGGTAGTTTGAACTTTGTCAGCTTTCTTTATTCCAAAAAAGACCTGGAGAGGTTGAATAGTCTTTAGATTGCCCCGAATCTATTTTAACATCTAACATCTAAGATCAAGAGTATGTGACATTTTGATTGATGGTAGAAAAATTCTTTTTAAGATTATGTATATGTTGACTTTTAGGCGTTCCTTAGTTAAATAATTTCTGGTTCCTGTTATAGATTTGATTCATGAAGTGGCAGCTGATATGCCTTCCTGCCCATTTCCACCCATCCCCACTCCTTGGAAATGTCCATTTCTTGCAGGCGATGGTGTCTTAGCATTGTTTTCCTCTTTTTTATTATTTCCTTAATGTTCTTCTAAAATTTTGGATTTGTCACACTACTAACTGGAGCCATGCATCTAGATTCTCTCTTGTAATTGCTTCTGATATTATTCAGATGATAAACTATCAAATGTATTTTGTAAGGAAGCTTTGAGGCTTTATTTTTGCTTGTTCTATATAGCTTGGTTGCTAATAATGAGTTGCTGACAGGATTATATCCATCGAGTAGGAAGAACTGCTCGTGCAGGACGATCAGGCCTTGCAATCTCTTTGGTGAATCAGTATCAGCTGCAGTTCCTTTTACAGATAGAAAAATTTCTTGGTAGGCAAGACATGCAATTATTGTACAGAGAGTTATTGTAAAGTGGGAGTCTCTCAAAAACCAATTCCTCTGCGTTTCAGGTAAGAAGTTGTCGCCAATTCCATTTCAGGAAGAGGAAGTCTTGCTATTGATGGAGAGTGTCACTGCAGCCAAAAGTATATCCCTAACGGTAAGAACTTATATTAAGGTGATATTTTAATGTAAAACAATTTATGAATGACTGAGATCACGACTACTGTACTGTCTGCAGTAGGGTGGGATATAGTTGTGTCTGATTCATCCCGTAATATGTATTAATGGCCTTTGGTTTAGTGCAAGTCGTTCTACCATATACAGACAATATTGATGAAAAAAGAAAAGAACAGAAAATCCAACACTTAGTAACCTTTTGGTAAACTTCTAGGGTTCACCTATGTTGGTAGAATTTCTGATGTTTCATCATTGGATACATCTTTCTCTAATTATACCGCATGAGTCTCTGTTATTAAAGTACAGTGCAATTTACTTTTGTAGTTATATTGTTGTCGCCAGTTGGGGATTATTGTCTGATTGTTAATTGTTTCTCAAGGACTTCTTCGAAAATATATTACAGAAGAAACCTTGGATCCAGTGACCATTTATTATACGAGTAAAGTTGTATGGTTTTAAAGTAGCAATTATCACTTCCTCGAAGGGGTTCAGAATCATTATTTAAGGTGGGATCTCCAAAGTAACGCAGCTGCAGGATTTTTGCGAAGAAAACCAAGAAGAAAAAAAAGAGAGGGGAGCTTGAGGGTTTTACTGAAGTTTCTCGCATATGTCTTTCCATAGAACCTGTAAGATGTCAACAAGGATAAACCTTCCTTTAGCATTGCATGGCTATCATTCACATGATTAGTGTCCTTGGGATAATTTAATTTATGGAAGTGCGACAATTCTAGGAGGGAGTATTAGACATGACTCGACTACGAGCACGAGCAGAAATAACCCTACTTGAAAATCAAGCTATCCAGGCCCAGCATCATACTAATCTTCAGGTAGAAAGTGTTCCAAGTTTGAAATCTGTTAATGGAGTCATTTTCGAATGAGAGTTTCACAAGGTCCTATGCCTTGTTATTTGGTTATTTTCCTTTCCTCCCCTCTAGAACTCCATAAAACGGCCATCAAGGTTGCTCCTCGAAATCTTGCAGCTAGAATATCTGCTGTCTTTTCCTAGAGAGAACAAATTCTGGTTTCCAGGTTTTCTAATTGGACTCTTTTGGCTAGAATTCCATGATGAATTCTTGTTTCTACTTCAACTCCACCAGCTTGGTCACATTACTGCCATTATGACTAGGTTTTGTAAAATTTAATGAGCAAGTTAATATCCTTATATATATATTGTAATACCATGTTTATGCTCTCTCAAGTCGCGGTCATGGACTTTGGTTATGATTTCCTAATAGTTGTTGATGTTCTGAAATGTTAGTTGATTTGGGTGTGGGGTGGAAGGTGATCTCTATCAGACTACATTTGAAATCTTGATTTTCCCCCTGCATTTCTCAATTCCTGATTTACCTCTTGGGTTTAGTTTTTGGAATCGGCTTCTTTTCCTACTAATGATGTTTAACTTACCAGCGTCCAAGTAATTGCACATACCCTGAAAATTCCCTTGCCTTGTAGCCTTTCTAGTTGCTTGATTCTCTGTTTGAACTAGTTTAGCTCTAAATGATGTTTAGGCTGGGAATATTCTATCGATTGTATGGAGTAACTTAAATATTTTACTTCATATAGTCTGGCTTAATTATTCCACTGGTCACCGTGGTATTTCGAAATTTCAAACTGGTCCTCATGGTATTTTTCTTCCTAAAAGTAATCTTTGTGGAATATTACTATGCAAATACAGCATTTTCTGTCAACTGGTGTCTGCATCTGGACTGCAAAGTCTTAAGTGGATAACGGGAATACGTCAAAACTAAGTTCAGACCTCCACATGTCAATTAAAGTGGTAAAAAAATTAACGAGTGTCACATCCGCTTGATATATTTGATCTAGCTGGGACCTCCAATCTGATGTAGCAGTATACACGGGGTGACACTCATTAATTTTTTACGACTGGGAATGAACACATGGAGGTCTGGTATTAGTTATAACGTGTCCCAATTAACGACATAGACTTTGCTGTCTAGATGCAGGCGCCAGTTGTTGGAAAGTACTGTATTGGCATTGTAATATTGCATGGGGACTATTTTAGGATGAAAATACCTTGGGGAACAGTTTGATATTTCGAAATACTACAGGAACCAATGGAGTACTTAAGCCATGAAGCTTTGCCACTCTGTGATATACATTTTCTTTCTATAAGTATATATGTGCTTTAGCTATTAACCAATCTATTGTCCTCTTTTGGTGGTATCTTATTTGTACAGAGAATCAAAGAATCTGGAGTCCATAAATCGAAAAGGCGGGGAAGAGACGATGTTGAGGAGGATGTTTCCAAGCACATGGGCGTCAAGAATGGGAAGAAGTCTAAGAA
Organism: Morella rubra; assembly: GCA_003952965.2. NCBI lineage: Eukaryota > Viridiplantae > Streptophyta > Magnoliopsida > Fagales > Myricaceae > Morella > Morella rubra. The sequence goes on along the minus strand of CM025849.1, from coordinate 16,848,718 downwards.
GATGAGAAAATGAATTTTAACAGCCCTGCCTTTTTGGAGGTTGAAAAAGCTTTAGGTCGTTTAAACATGTAGAGGCCTTAAATCAAGGCCCTTATTATTGGAGTAATTGGCTTTTAAGCCGAAGGTCGTAGAGGAGGAGGGTCTTTGTGTCTTGAAAATGATGGATCTATGGATATACGCGTGTACAGGTCTGCTGAACTGCATGCTTGACATCATCCCTTTCCCTCTTTTTTGGGATGTTACGGAAGTACTAAATTTAGAGTTTTTAATGGCAATCCTCAAACTTTCTGCCTTCATATGGGGAAAGCCACCACAAATAGATGTTGCCCTTAGAGTTTAGGCGGAACACAGATGGTAAATGGAAGAGAGGTCATCTATTAACTACCTGCAATGTACTTGTGGAGGGGCTCTGAATAATGTGATAAATTATGAAGGTTCTCTCAGTTACTGGTCTATTCCTCCCCTCATCCAGGATATCAAGTCTCTTTTGGTGGATCATGTTAGTTGGAAGTTTTTTCATTCTTGTCGTAGCACTAATATGTTGGCCCATAACTTAGCTAAGTGGGCGGCGAGAATTTTGTTGGGAACATTCCCTCTCTGTATTCCTCTTGAGATTGCTGTGACAATCCCCCTTCCCAGCCGTGGGAGTTGATTGCGTATGAATTATTTGCGTAGAGAAAAAAATATATATATTTACCAAGCTTAAAATATGCTCGAGAAAACTCCATTAGTGTTTCAAATCCATTTAAGTAGTGTTTAGTCAGTCTAAGAATTTTTAGGCATAAATGTACCCAGAGATCTTGTGGTATAAGAAAATTGTAAATTAGTTAATGTGGTAAGGTTTCTATTAGAAATACATTCGTTTTGTCTATTTCCGTTTCTTTCATTAACAGTAAATACTAGTGAATTATAGGAACTACTTGGGCATGTAGCACGTTGTGGTTAGTGTTGATTAATATTTACTATTAGTGAAAGAAATGAAGATGGAAAGAGGGATGTATTTTCAATAGAAATTTTACCCGGGATTAATTTGTAACTCTCTTTATATGTGGAATTAATTTGTAGTTTTCTTATACCTGCTGGCATTTACGCCAATTATTTACATGCTATGTGAATTTGTAGCTTAAAGTCATTGATTTGGCTGTTAGTGGGCGACAGAATACAATACTATGTGGAGTTTTATTACGTTGAAAGGTTGCCAAAGGGCAGTACTTTTAGCAGTATAGATATTCTTAGCTTTTTAATAAATGACTATTTCATTAGCGATAGAGGTAGAATTGGGCTTTATAACGATTCTAAGGATTTTCAAAGCAATCTTAATTAGTCGTTTTTAAAATTAAAGTGCAGATGTTGAAATCCCCAATTCAACCAAGTATAACGTATCCGCTTAATCAAGCCTAAAAATAACATATACCACGCCTACCTTTTACCCAAAAAAACAAGAAGGAGATGAATACTTTTTTTTTTTCTTCGAATCAACCGTATTCATTAAAAACTAGATATTATAGTTCACATCACACTGCAAAATATGAAAAGGAATACAGCCAACGCCACAGAAACCAGAACGTTGAGAACGGGCTGCCCACTAGGCCAACAGGTGGGCTTGTTGATTGAGACGCCTGGTCATAATGAAGAGACCAAGCTGATTGGGCCTTAAAAACCTTCCCAGTAGACAGCACCAAATCTTCTATTTTAGGAGTTGACAATATCGAAAGCCAGAAACTTGCAATCAGTCTTGAAAACCTCCAGCTTCCAGTAGCGGAGGAGAGCCACTTCAACAGCCCGAGAAGCTGCCACTGTTTTACCCAACAGACGGTCCATAGCACGAACACGCTTCATGTACATAATACAGAAAGAGTTAGAAGAGTCTCGAATCGAGACGGCTATGTACGATTCCGAATTGCATATTACTACGTCAAAATTGATAGTTAGAAAGTCGGAATTCGGAGAAAATCAACTAGGTACAAAACTAGGGCGAACAGAGAGCTAAGCATTTTCATGCTTAGAGAAAAGTAAAAGTGGTGGGGGCGTGTGTGGACTGGGCATGTTAACATTTTTGTGCATGCTATAAACGGTTAAAAAAAAAAAAAAAGTAGTTGTTGATTGCCTGCAAATTAATTAGTATAAAGAGCCAAGAATTATGGTAAAAATTTGGATAGATATCTATGATATAAACAACAAGTATTTAATTTTTGATAGCTTATAAAACTCCTTTAATCGATGAGATTCGATAGTCCGTTTGAATAAAGAGCTCATTAAAAGCTCTACATAATTTTACAGAAAAGTTGAACAATTTCTAGAAAAAATGAGACTATTGACGTGCACTGTAACGTGGCGAGTTGTGCGGGTCAGCGTCGTGCTCCACCGCTGTACATAGCGAACTAAACACATGTCGCGTGTTGTGGTAGGTTGGTTGGTTGGATCCGTTGGTAATTTGGCAGTGCTTCCGTTGCGAGTATGGCCCGGATGGGACAGAGAAGGCGTTACTTTGAAACAAACTGAAACCCGCGTGGAATTTTTTTAACTCGAGAACCGGTTATGTTTGTTTTTATCTCAAAACGTTTTTAAAAATTTTTTATTATAATTTTTTTATAAATTTTAATAAATTTTAACAATTTTTTTATAAATTTCAATAATTTTTAATAATTTTTTTATTAATTTTAAGAGAATCTATATTATTTTTAAAAATTAAAATACAAAAAATATTTTCAAAACCATACAAACATAGTATTTGAAAAGGTACAAAATTTATAATCAAAGTATAATTTTCTTCAATTCTAAAATTTAATACATGGAGAATGACCTAACATTCGTTTAAACACAAAACAACCACAGGAAATAACCATCAAATCTAATTTCTGGAAAGATTATATGAATTAATATCTTCTTAAATTTGTTCTTGTATCAATTAAGAAAGAGAATTTATTGTAAGAAACTATTTGGATGAGTGGAAATTTTTTTAAAATTTATTTACAAACTCCAATAAAAACTACATTACTCTTACTAATATTATTACATAGCATTAAATATTATAATATTTTTCATAGATTAAAATTCTTTACAATTCTCTATCCGAAATATATTGTAGAATTTTAAAAAAGAGATAGATACAATAATGGATCTCATTATAATGTTCATACTACCTGAAACTTTCTATGATCAGATATAGACAACATTAAATAATGTGAGAATTGCTAAAGATCTTCATCTGTGTCGATACATGATTTGAGATATTGAATAGCTTATAATTCGAAATCTCTTAATTTATAGCGTGAATTAGACGATTCAATTAATTTATTGATGGTTTAAGATATAGACCAACAAGGGAGGTGTATTTTTAGTATTCGTCAAGCTTTTAAAACTAACTCGCCAACGGTTATCATTTCTAAACCAAAACAAACGGCGTCGTCGAAGCCGGGCCTTTCGTTCGGTGACTCGGTCCTTTTGACTTTATAAAACCTTTAACCCCTGCATCTCCTCGGTCCTCACTCTCAGATCTCACTCTCTTTACCTTTCTCTGCAATCCGTGTTCCGAATTCACCCCCAAAATGCCGAGTCGACTCGTCCTTTTTCTCTCTGTCACCGCTCTCCTCCTGTTCTCCTCATTCTCTCCAACCCTCTCCAAGAACGTTGTAGACGATGACGAAGACCTCAGCTTCCTCGAAGAAGCCGACGACCACTCCCATGTCGACCACTCAGATCCGGACCATTTGGACGAATACGCCGCCGATGACGACGATTTCGAGAATTTGTCCGATTTCGACGATTCGGCCTACGAGGACGAGTACAAGGAGCCGGAAGTGGACGACAAGGACGTCGTCGTGTTGAAGGAGGGGAATTTCAGCGAGTTCCTGAAGAAGAACCGGCACGTTATGGTGGAGTTCTATGCGCCGTGGTGTGGGCACTGTCAGGCGCTGGCGCCGGAGTACGCTACTGCGGCAACTGAGCTCAAGGGCGAGGATGTGGCCTTGGCGAAGGTGGACGCGACGGAGGAGAACGAGTTGGCTCAGGAGTATGATGTTCAGGGTTTTCCGACTGTCTTGTTTTTCGTTGATGGGGTTCACAAACCTTACACCGGCCAGCGGAACAAGTAAGTGAAGTTAATTTCGCTATAATTGGGTCGATCTAGTGTGGTTTTTCTAGGTGTGGCCCTGTTTAGTTCCAGAGAACCGTTGGAATTGGGACCAAAGCAAAGTGCTTGTTTCAACTACTTGTTTTTTTACTTAACATGACTACATGAGACCTAGACACGACGTTCAATCGAGAATTTTGTCCCTTCTAGATCAGTTTGGCGGCCTACGAGTATGACAACAAGGAGTGACCGGAAGTGGTACGACAAGGACGTTCGTCGTGCATTGTAAAGGGGGGTTTTCATGCGAGTTGTGCTAGAAGTAGCTGAGACCGGCAAGTTATGGTTGAGAGTTCTAATGTAGTTGGCATAACTTGCTAAGTGTTGTAGGCGCTGTAGCTTCCTTGTTGTTTCCTGCCGGTCAAACTGATGCAAGGGCATGACTTTTGTGGCTTGGCAATTAGCAGTGATGAGTGACCTGGGAGAACGAGTTGGCGGGAGTACAGTTCATAACTACCGGATGATGCTGTATTTTCCGAATGGGGTTCTGTTTTTACCTCACTCTTTGGTAAAAATCTTTTGCCTATAATTGGGCTCGATCTTCCACTTTACTGAATCCTGTTGGCTGGTTCCAGAGAACCGTTGGAATTGGGACCAAAGCAAAGTGCTTGTTTCAACTACTTGTTTTTTTACTTAACATGACTACATGAGACCTAGACACGACGTTCAATATTTGTGTTTTTTCTCCCCTTCTATCAGTTGGTAAATGAAGAAATGGTATCAATGTTTGTGATTTTCCGTCCTTTTTTCATGTTATGGATAAATTCATAAATATTTATTTAGTTTACTATTATATGTTTTGTTGTGAGGTAGGTCACTAGATCGAAGCAGTTTGGCTAAGAAGTAGTTATAATTAAAATAAATTTATAGTAAGGGAGCTTCTTGTTGTTTCCAGTGTCGTCACGTGTGACAGGCCGATGACTTTTTGGTTTGAAATTGCAGAGATGCTATAGTGACCTGGATTAAGAAGAAGATAGGACCGGGTGTACAGAACATAACTACATTGGATGATGCTGAGCGCATATTGACTTCCGAAAGCAAAGCTGTTTTGGGCTACCTCAACTCTTTGGTGGTAAGTTTTTGTATCTGCATTGTATCACGATTTTTGTTTTCTTCCACTCCTACTACTGAAAATTGGCTGTTTACTACATGTTTTCATGATCGTAGTGGGTTGATGTTCTTTCCTCCCATGCCGTGTTGACTTGCTGAAATGTAAAAGGGATTGGTGTTGGTAGAAGATTTTCTTTTATAGCTGTTACTTAAATAATACTTTCTCCAGGCTGTGACTAAAAAGTTGGGGAATGGCATAGCCAGTTACCAATGCTGACTATTGAGAGTTTGTTTTCTTGAGTGAGTAATGATACACACACAAATAGCACCTATAAATCTATCTTACGAAATGGCATAGCAACTTACGAGGCAGAGCTATGCCAGACCTTTTTTAAATATGTTGTAACCAACAAATGCTTGGGGAACTCTTAAATTATTTTCGCAATGAGCTCCTGTAGTAACTGTTGGAATTGGATATTCCTGTGATTTCATGACCCACCGTGACCTGTCCTTTTAAAACAGGGTCCTGAGAGTGAGGAGTTTGCCGCTGCTTCAAAGCTTGAAGATGATGTTAACTTTTACCAAACTGTGAATCCCGATATAGCAAAGCTTTTCCATGTTGACCCTGAAGTTAAACGCCCTGCACTGGTCCTTCTTAAGAAGGAAGCTGAGAAGTTGAGCTACTTTGGTTAGTTTCTTTACAGTTATCATTGAGGTTGTAAATCTCAAATTCAATTTGTTCGGTGCGTGATAACATCCAATTCTTCATTTCTGCAGATGGTCAATTTGTTAAATCTGCAATAGCTGATTTTGTATTTGCCAACAAGCTTCCGTTGGTTACAACTTTTACTAGGGAAAGTGCCCCTGCAATTTTTGAAAGTCCCATTAAGAGACAGGCAAGTCGGTGCTTGTGTGTATGTCATATTAAGTTTGACTCAGGGTAACGCTTTGTTTAGATGTTCAGATTTTAACAATTCTCCCCTCTCCCCCCCCATTCTCAGCTGTTGCTATTTGCCACTTCAAATGACTCAGAGAAGGTTGTCCCAATCTTTGAGGAGGCAGCAAAGTTTTTCAAAGGAAAGGTATGATAAAAAAATAAATGTATTCAAATACAGTGCACAAGTTTAGAAGAAGCAGTTAGAAATTGATTTTGTGGAATCAGTCAACTGAATATGAAGAAATATTGAAATGCTTTTACAGAGAGCTTCATGTTTGAAAAAAAAAAAAATACTAGCCATATGTTTTGAAATTGGATGATTGATCTGGGATCAAGAAGATTGGTGTGGTGAAAGTTAAGAAGGGATTGATGTGTGATCGGCATCTGAACTGATTTGTTCTTTCCCCCTGCTGACAGCCACGTCATTATTCTGTACTCAAGAAATGAGATCTAGGTTTTCCATCTACTTAATGCAGATATTTTATGGTTAATTGCAGCTTATATTTGTGTATGTGGAAATGGATAACGAAGATGTTGGAAGGCCTGTTTCAGATTATTTTGGTGTCAGTGGTGATGGTCCCACGGTATTGTTTTCCAAACCTTCTTTGATTCCAATCTTTTTATGTGTGTATGACCCACACGTGTGCATACCTCCATTCATAGATAGTAACATTTTTAAAAACACAGGTTCTTGCATACACCGGAAATGATGATGCCAAGAAATATGTACTTGCTCAGGAAGTGACCTTGGATAACATCAAGGTTAAAACTCTCTCCTTGTTCCTGTCTTGCATTGTGTATCGCTGTTGGCTGGGAATAGAAATGTGCATGCTCAAGTTACTTTCTTGTTACTTTTTTTATGTGCTTGCAAGAGGCATGCTTTTAGCTTAACATTATGAATGTTTGGTCTTTCAGACCTTTGGGGAGGACTTCCTGGAAGACAAGTTAAAACCTTTCTTTAAGTCGGATCCAATCCCTGAGACTGTAAGTTATCTTCATTTTCTAGCTCATTGATTTTTTGTTATGGTGCACTAATCTATATTATATGCTCTGACCGACTCAGAATGATGAGGATGTGAAGATAGTAGTTGGGAATAACTTTGATGAAATTGTTTTGGATGAGTCAAAGGACGTTCTCCTTGAGGTACCGTCAGAACCCAATCAACTAATGTTAGATGAGTGCCATTGTATGGGGCTTATCTTAGTCTATGATTGCTTTTCCAGATTTATGCTCCTTGGTGTGGGCATTGCCAAGCACTGGAGCCAACATACGAAAAGCTAGCCAGACATCTACGTGGCATTGAATCTCTTGTTATAGCCAAGATGGATGGAACAACAAATGAGCATCCCAGGGCAAAGGTAATACCAAGATAAGATCTTGTGTTGGCGAACAATGAATCAATGCAAATGACAACTGGAATAAGTTACTGGCCCTCATAAAAATAGAAAGTAAAAGATTAGGGCCCAAGATCTCTGTTCCTCATCAAGCAGTAGTTTCCTGGTTCCCTGGTGATATAGCAAATGTGTGTATGAAAATCCTTTTTTAAAGACCAGCTGTTATACATGTTTAATGCATTACAACACTTCTATGTCATAGTCTATGATGAAAATTTAATCCAAGGGAACATTGTCCTTATCAGCTATTCCATTGTTTTGCAGGCTGATGGCTTCCCCACGCTTCTTTTCTTCCCTGCAGGAAACAAGAGCTTTGATCCAGTAAGTGGCATTTGATGGTTAAATATATATGTTTTGTCTGTTCTTTTTTCTTTTTGGAATGCTTTCTTTTCTGTTCTGCTTGTGTAGATTATGTTCTGTTTGTATATCTTTATATAATGGAGAATATATTTGGTTCTTTGGTGTCGGCAGATTACTGTAGATGGCGATCGTACAGTAGTGGCATTCTATAAATTCCTCAAGAAGCATGCATCAATTCCTTTCAAGCTCCAGAAACCAACCTCGATGTCAAATTCTGAGACTTCTGATGTGAATGAGAGCCGTGAGAGCAGCACCGATGATTTGAAGGATGAACTATGAGACTCTTACTGGCCATCCTAACTGGTAGATATCTTGCATCTGCCATCAGAGAGGTAGAAAAGGAACAGTTTTCATATATAGACGAAGACAGAGTGACTGGAGAAAGAACATCCCCGTTCTTCTTCTCCCCCCCCCCCCCCCCAACAAAAAAAGAAGAAGAAGAATGTAGTTAGTTTAAGTTTTGCATGTGCTATTTATGTTTGGAGGTTTTGCCGAAGGACTTAATAAAAATCCCCTATCTTTATTTTCCTGGATTACTTCATGGTATGGGCTCATATGGTTTCTTGGGATGAGGATGTTTGGTTGAAAGGAAGGTGGAGGGAAGGGGATGAAGGTAAGGGATTGGGAGCAAAGGGGGAGTTGTCATAGCGTTGCAAATGTTCGGTCACTACAAAAATTCTATTTTTTTGGCTAAATATTTGGGAAAACTTTGTAGTATGTCTCATATTTATAGATAAAAATTAAATTAGATTTTATTTGTTAATTTGTTTTATTAGACTTCGTAAGTTTTGAAAAGAATCAATTCTTGTCCTTCCTTGACCAAAATGATATGGATTGATTACTTTCTTGAAGAAAAAAAATAAAAAATAAGTATAAAAATTGAATAGAATTTTATATTTTGATTGAGAAAATATTATTTCTTTTTATATATTATTTTTTATTTTTTGAACTGTTTTAATGTTTTTAGTAATTTTGTGAGGGCTATTTTGATTATTTTTTGTGTAGTTTAACTGTCAAAATCGAATGATGGCTATGATTGGTGATTAATTGTACAAATTAAAAATTATGTTTCTACCACCCACTATTGAGAATTGGTACTTAGCAATTCATATTATTGATTTAGTGATATTTTCTTTCCTCAAATATTATATACTTATAGATTTCACTAAATATTTTCACAAATACTCTAATATTTTTTTAAAAAAAATTATATAAATTTTCATTTTTATATTTTTTTACTTTTTAATATTTTTTTTTTATTATTAAACATCAAATTATATTTCTAAACATTTTTATAAACTTCAATAAAAATTAATTTTAATCAAATATATTTAAAAAAATTATCAACTTTTTACAAACTTTAATACAACTTTAATATTACCTAAATATTCATTCTATCTTTAAATATTCTACATTTGACGCAACATCACTAAATTTTTTCTTTAAAAGCACCTTTTTTTTCTTGAGAATTTTTTATGCATGCGCTCGCGCCATCAAAATATGCCACGCCTTAGGATGGATCGCGTGTTATGCAATATGCATGTCTCGCAGTCGATAATAAAAAGGCAAAAGGGTTGGCGCTACTCAACAGACATTTGACTTCACACACATATATAAATGTTTATTTAATTATTTATTTATTTCAGCCGGACTTCGTGAATAATAAGTGTCCAAACACTCTTTACAAATATCATTATTTAAATAAGGCCCCCATAATATTTAAAGTATGTATATTACTTACATGCAAGCATGCCGGTGACAAAATGTATGATGAATTATGAGGAATTTTTTATTGATAATGTTAAATAACTGATCGAACAAAAAGTTTGAACAGATCTAAGAGTTGAATTCGATTATTTAATTTATGTCCCTGTCACTGTGGGTCGGTTTTTTATTTTTAATATGCATCGGATTCTCTTTTTAATAGTTATATATACTGATGGAGGAGAAATTTTCCTTAGCAATAAAGGCCCATAACTTAAGGCCCAAAAAGCAAGCCCGCACAATAGCATGGGTGCGACCCGGCGATTGGAGGTCTATAAAGGAAACTGACGTACATGCTTTATTGGGTAAATAAACCGACGTCAGAAATCGTAATTATTCTTTGTTACTGTCAAATGAACTAGCAGTAAAGAAGAGAGATAAAAGGTGTCAGTTTGTGTCATTCTGGAGGAGACCAACTCTGACGATTCCTGCCTTCATTAAATGTGGGATGAGACAGGTAACGTGCCCAGAGAAATAATAAGGCCGAAGCCCAAGTGGAGCCCTGGCTAGATGGCAGCAAAGAGGATAAGAAGAGGAAGATAAGGAAGGGGAGGTACGCAGTTCTTTCTCTCCAACTTTCACACAAAAAGACAAAAATTGAGAAAAGGAGTGAAGATGACAATGATTGACAATGCATCGGAGAAATCCCCCTACGGGGAGGACTCTGAGTTCTAGTGTTATTTTACTTGTAGAAAGAAGGAAGGAGATTTTGGATCTTTCAACCCGTCCCAAGTACTGGATTTTAAGTCTAGATCCCTCGGGCTTTTGGCTCAATGGATTTTTGTGATAGGCCAGTTAAAAATAGCTTCATCAGATAGCATCGTCTGTGAGAACTCACCTTAATCCTCCCACTTGACTAGTCAGATAGTATGATATGGGGTATTTTGAAGCATTAGTAGTAGATAAAAGGCCCATACCACGCGTCCAAATGATGGAACCCCTGGAGAGTCGGGAGCTAGAAAGGGTAAAGTGGTCAAGTTAGGCGTAGCATTAGACGAGGAATCTAAGCAAGCATTACTCCAGTTTTTACGGTTGCGGGTGGAATCTTTTGCATGGACCCACAGAGACATGAAGGGGGTAGATCCTTCGGTCATGATGCATCGGCTTAGTGTTGATCCTGCCAGGAGGCTGGTTAGACAAAGGTGAAGGGCCTATGCACTTGAAAGAAGTCAAGTGATAGCAGCAAAAGTTGACAAGTTATTGGAGGTAGGGTTTATAAGAGAAGTAGCTTATCCTGATTGGTTAGCTAATGTAGTTTTGGTTCCAAAGCCTAATGGACAATGGCGAATGTGTGTAGACTTTACTGATCTCAATAAAGCCTGTCCAAAAGATAGTTATCCTTTTCCTAGGATTAGGGCTGTGCAGAATTTGCCCGATCCAAATCTCGGATCCTTCTCGACCCGACCGCGTCAAATCCAGTCGGACACAGATTCAAATTCGGATAGTATATGAAAATAAATCATGTATTCGGGTCGGATTCGGATATCTGATATGATACCCAAAATCACCCGACCCGATATTCTCATTAAAACAAAACACACCATTTTCATTTAGCTTACCCCCTCTCCCAATCTTCTGATCCAATGATCCCCCCTCTCCCCATTTGAAATTTTGAGAAACCCTAACCCTAATCTTCTCTCTACCTCCTTCAGCCGTCGCCGCCAATCTCTTTGTCGCCTACCTGCATCAACTATTGCCTCATTTCCTCCCTCCTCAGACATCGACGCTCTTTGTTGAGCCTCACAGTCACGGACAGTGGCAAACCAGGATTAGAAGCCAACCATGGCGAACTTTTAAAGCGAAACGATTGAAATTTTTTTTCATACGTAATGCTAAAAATTGTCTTAGAATTACAATATCAAAAATTAAAAACTAAAAATATTGAAATACACATATCGTACTATGTACTACGACTGAGAGGGGGCAATTGGATCCTGAGTTTCTGAATCTTCTGAAAATGTTGCAAAACGACTTCGTTCTCTATAGTTTCAAAAATTTCCTGCTCGATGTACACTATCATGCAATCATTCATCTAGTTCATCTTCCATCCTATTACGCAAATCAGTCTTGATAATCTTCATCGCAGAGAACACTCTCTCAACGGTTGCAGTTGCAACTGGAAGACCAATGCTAACTCAATAAGCTGATAAACTAATGGATATAATATTTTTTCTGTCTCAACCATCTTTCATAGCAAGACCTCCAATATCTTGAAGCCCAGAAAAAGCATCATGCAATCTAACATCTCTAATGTAGGTTTCAAGCTGATCTCTAAGAAACAACTTCTCAGTTGTTGAGAAATCTTCTGGATAAAACTCAGCAAGATGACATAACCTATTAAGATCAAATGTTGAGAATGAGTCCCTTGGATCAAGACATGCTATGCAAAAAAAGTAACTCCGTACTTCTTCTGTGAAACGATCATTCATCTTTAAGCAATTAAATTAATAACCTGACAAAACACTTCACATGAAAATAATGCAAATAAGTAATTGTTTGCCCTCCACGCCTCGAATGACTGAGAGTTGGTATAATATCTTCCATATTGGGCACATTGATAGAATTATTCAAGACAAAATGTTTTGACTTGTTCCAAAAATTCATCCCATCCTATCTCCCTCAACTCTTGCAACCGTTCCCTCACAACTCTAACCAAACTCATAGCATTAACAATGTCTTGATCCTTTCACTGTAAAGCTTGTGACAATACATTTGTAATTCTCATTATCTTCCTCAACAAATGCATAGCAAATACAAATTCATAGCTTTGCATCTTACCCATCAAGCTCCTAGCCATGGCTCTTTATTTTGGGCAAGTACCATTCTCATTTATGTTTTCAAGAACGTCTAACACGCTGACCATATAACAAAGAGACGCGTTATTGTGGTGTAGTATGAACCCCACGAGTGTCACCTACAATGTTATGGGAATTAAAAAATAATAAACAAAGAAAGGAAAAATTAATGGTCTAAAATATTGTAATGAGATATAATAATCAACGAGTATCACTTGGTCGTACAAGACTAGTTTCTTGATTTTTGCCTCTTCCACTAGAAATCTCTCTATTTTCCAACCTCTCCACTATCTTCTCATGTTGACTTTGCCGAAGATTATCTTTCCTTTTACAAGAAGCTCCGACCATAGTCACAATAAAAGAAGTGTAATTAAAAAAATCACAACTTCAAAGTTATTTTTTGCAATAGCCACAGTTGCCAGTTGAAGTTGGTAAGCAAAACAATGGATATAGGTAGCAGAAGGATTATCCTCAAAATGAGCGACTTCAACCATTGAACTCGCCTCGCATGTTTGATGCCCCATCATACCCTTGACCTCTCAATGGATATTCAATCCATCTTGCAAACAATTTGTCTATAGCATCTTTCAAAGATTGAGAGCAAGTATCAGGAACATGTTCCACACCAAGAAACCTTTCAATCGCTTGTCCATTTGTTCACATATCTCAAAACCACTGCCATTTGCTCCTTCACAGAATTATCTCGAGACTCATCAACCATAAGAAAAAAAAATATCCCAATATCTTTAATAATGGCAAGTGTGGTCTCGTTGCACAAGCATTCACCAATTCTTTCTGAGTTTTTGGAGAAGTCATTTGGTTGTTTCTAGAGAGCATTACTCTTAATTGTCTTAGCAACCTTTTCATCAAGCTTACCATACTATTCTAAAAGTTCAAGAAAATTTCCCTTCCTCAATGACCCTTCTCTAATACGAAAAGCCCGAATGCATTCTAAAACTGCTGTTAAACGATGTGCGATAAACATTCTCTATATCATGCCCTTGTGCGGATATCATGTGCGATACATTTGTCGCTGATTTTCATGCTTCACATTGCATTCTAGCTTCATTGTGAGCTAATCATGTGTACCAACATGCTCACCAAAAACCTTCATTGCATTTTCCAAGTGTTAAATCCCACAGAAGTAAACACATCTCCCCCGGACCTTGCCCCTCTAGATCTCCTAAACAAATAACAACACAAGCAATATGCGGCATCCTTTGATACACTATATTCCAACCACGGATAATCTTTGAAACCATGCCTCCCTAAAACCCCTCATATCATTTTCCATATTTCTTCCTGGGAAAATTATGGCTACACGGTTGACAAGGACCTTTGATCAAGTACTCCCTTCGAACTTGATCAATAATCCTAGCATCATATTCTTCAATGGATTTACGTAACCCTGGGTCAGCAACAATATCATCTGGACTAAACTCAATACGAGGTCTTTTCAAACTAGTATCCATTTCAGAACTAGTAGCCACATTAGGAGTATTAGACGACTCCACGTTTCGTGGCTTTTTTGTGAAAAACCTTTCCATTAACTAAACAAAAAAAAAAATTCATACAAATTAAACAAATTCATCAGAAGAGCAAACTTGGTGTATATCTAATTTTCAGCAATAAAACTATTACCATAGACCTCCTAGATTGCACCAATTCTGCATATGTTGAATAAATGTGCATGACGAAAGAAAAGTCTACATAACCAAGTAAATGCACTACTATACTGAAGAATGACAACACCACTTTTTCCCTCTATGTGATGGACATGATGGAAGAATCAACTTTGCTTACCAGATGACAAAGATGTATATAATTTTGAAAACATGCGACAACTATAGTATGAGTCTTAACAAAAAGAGGTGAAGTCAAGTTTATTGTCTAGAATACTATTATGAATCCAACGAAGATCAAATGAGCAAATGAAAGTTAACTGCTAAAGGAAATGCTATTGAACCTAGCTGACAAAGTGTAACACAAAGAGAGCAAATGCATTGCATGTTAGAAAGTTCTAGAAGACTTGAACAGCTAACAAATACCACAATGTGAAGACGAGGTCTTGGTATATCTGGTTGGTGTGGAAGTAATTCCACAGAATCTAGAGTGCAATGGAGACCCTCAATCATTGTCCCCTCACTGATGGTTATTTAGTGCCGCTTATTGACAGCATCATCTATCGCTGCAATATATCTACAGTAGGTCATGTTCTCTGTCATTAGAATAAGTCACTTAATAAGCCCAAATGAAAGTGCTGAGACATAACACAAATGGATATATGACAGTAGCATTTCTACTTTGTTAAACTTTATGCAGCTAAACATCGTTGCCCTGCTACTGCAACACTAGAACTTAATTTGCTACAAATTTGAAGAGCAGAAAGACAACAAACATTTAACCAGTCAAATATTTGCTCCCAATAAAACTTTATCAGGTGTGAGAAAATCTAGGCTAACAATTCCTTGAAATTTCTCAATCCTCTCCTAGCTGTAACTCCATGGACACAGTAATCTAGTTTGATTTATCAGACAGACCCATAGGATTTGATGTCAATAACACACCCAAACTAGGATCAACATTTATCTGGGATACCACAAGATACACACCAAAACAATGGAGCAATTAAAGAGTTAGCTCACCGGAAGATTTATCCATTCCACATACACTCTGTAGGTCATATACCCTAATAAATTAATAATGGTAAAATCTAATCCTGTTATCTTGTTCCAAAAAGAGCACTTGTAGAAGGTACCAAATGAGACTATCTCAAAACATACAGCCCTGTAGAATCAATAAAGATAGATCTTGCGACCAAGAGTGGACTACGTGCTAACCTGAGGAGGCAGCCTTGAGCCTTGTGCTACTGATCTGAGAGAGAGAGAGCCGCGTCGTGTGTTTGTGAGAGAGAAAATCTGAGAGGAACTGAGAGATCAAGATGCACCGTGCACGATTTTAAGGCCTAAGGGTGAGAAAAATAAAACGGTGCGTCATGCATGCAATAGAACTGTAGAAGAATAAAGGGAACTAGCCATGGCGGCAGTTTCATTGGCCTGGGACAACTGCTAGTTACCGCTGGAGTAAGCTTCATAGGCCTGGGCCTTGGGCTCAACCATGGGCCAGGCTAACCATTTAAAAAAAAAAAATTACATGTAAAAATATATTTTGGGCGAAGCCAACCATGGCGGCCGCCATGGTTCGCCATGGCTTGGTTCCCCTGGTCACGGCCCTCATCGACGCTCATTCTCTATTGCCGCCTACCTCCACCCTCCGTCGACTGTCGCCCCACCCTCCTCTTCCTCCTCCTTTTCAACAAACTTTTGTCATTGTATGATCGGTTGTGAGTTCTTTTGCAAACTTTTGATTCAAATATGGTGGTTGTGCCTGTGTAAAAGCTCAAGGAAAGAGCAAGCATAAAAAAGTTTGTAGGGGCAGACATGGAGGCTAGAGGGGGTAGCATAAAGGTTGTAGGGGCTGTGAGTTTTTTTGGACCCAAATCCGAATCCAATCAAGAATCCTATTTGACTGACTAGACCGGATATTATGCCTTTCGGATCGGATTCGGATATTCCCTTCCGAATCCAAAATTTTCGATGTACAGCCCTACCTAGGATTGATATGTTAGTGGACTCAACAGCTGAACATGAGTTCCTTTCTTTCCTGGATGCCTTTTCGGGTTACAATCAAATAAAGATGCACCCCGCAGATCAGGAAAAGACTTCCTTTATAACTGATAGATGACTTTATTTTTATCTGGTCATACCCTTTAGGTTGAAAAATGCAGGTGCAACTTATCAAAAGTTGGTGAATTCTATGTTTAAAAGCCAAATTGGTAGAAATATGGAGGTTCACTTAGATGATATGCTAGTGAAAAGCAGACAAATAGCAGGACATTTTAAAGATTTAGCTGAAACTTTTGATACCCTAGATCGTTATGACATGAAGCTGAACCCTGCTAACTGTGCTTTTGGTGTGTCTTTCAGAAAGTTTCTAGGATTTATGGTTTCAAAAAAAGGAATTGAGGCTAATCCTAAGACGATTGAAGCAATCGTACAGCTCAGGCCACCTACCAACTGAAAGGAACTACGAAAGATAACAGGGCAAATTGTAGCTTTAAACTATTTTATCTCCCGATCAACAGATCGCTGCTTGCCTTTATTTCGAATCCTGAGAAAGACCTTACTTGGGATGAAGAATGTACCCAAGATTTGGAATCACTCAATATATATTTGTCTCAACCTCCAGTTCTCAGCCGACCTACGTATGGTGAGTTGTTATATGTATATTTGGCTGTTAGTGAGTATTCTGTGAGTTCAGTCCTTGTCCGAGAAGAACAGAAGGTTCAGAAGCCAGTATATTATGTTAGCCGAGCCTTAAGAGTGGCCAAGGTGAGATACTCATTTATGGAAAAAATTGCATTGAGTCTAACGGTAACTGCACGAAAACTACGCCCATATTTCCAAGCCCATACCATTTGTGTAATCACTAATTTACCCTTGAAGAAGGTAT
Organism: Morella rubra; assembly: GCA_003952965.2. Classification (NCBI taxonomy): domain Eukaryota; kingdom Viridiplantae; phylum Streptophyta; class Magnoliopsida; order Fagales; family Myricaceae; genus Morella; species Morella rubra. Next base: position 16,831,776 of record CM025849.1, on the reverse strand, counting down.
TACATAAACCTAATGCGTCAGAGTGTTTAATTCAATGGTCCTTGGAGCTCAGCGAATTCGATATATCATATTTCCCTCGCACCGCCATAAAAGAGCAGATAATGGTAGATTTTTTGTTAGACTTTGCCTAGGACTAGTTCCTACCATGAGTGAAGACTCTCTCCATGGCAATAATGTATGAGTTGTTCATGTGGATGGTTCTTCTAATCGGATAGCTAGTGGAGTCAGAGTAGTTCTCAGCTTCCTAAGAGGAGTGGAGATTGAGGACACTTTACGTCTCAATTTTCCTGCTACTAACAATGAGGCAGAATATGAAGCTCTGTTGGTCGGTTTGGCCATAGCGCGAATGATTGGAGCAAATGAAGTGCATGTGTGAAGTGATTCTTAACTGGTTGTCAACCAAGTCCAAGGAGATTACATTGCAAAAGAAGAACGTATGCGGAATATGTAATTCAGGTAGAGGAATTGAGAAAAACTTTTGAAGCATTTGAGCTTACGTTAATACCTCGAGATCAAAATGGAAAGGCTGATCGTTTGGCTCAGATAGCATTAAATCCCGAACTGGAAGATGCAAATGGTATACCTGAAGGAGTGATAGTGTGCCCTTCCTCTTTGCAGAGGGAAAGACACTACCCAGTCTGCCCCGTGGATACATTGGAATGGTGGGGAGCACCTATCTTGGCATTTCTTACTGATGGTACCCTTCCACAAGATCGAGAAGAGGCCAGGCGAGTTCGCGTGCGATCCTCCTGATATATATTAAAACAGGGGATATTATATAAGAAGAGTTTTCACACTTCCTTTCTTGAGATGTCTTCTGGACAGAGAGGCCACCTATGTGCTGCAAGAAATACATGAAGATATGTGGTAATCACTCTAGCCATCGAGCTTTGTCTCATAAAGCTCTAAGAGCCGGATATTTTTGGCCTACTATGCTCAGTGATGCCAAAAAAATGGTACAAACTTACGATGATTGCTAGAAGCATGCAGATATACCTAGAAGACCAGTCGAGCCGATGACCCCTATCAGTTCACCTTGTCCTTTCGCTCAATGGAGAATAGATATAGTAATACTATTTCCTCCAACAAAAGGTCAAGTAAAGTTCTTGGTCGTAGCTATTGATTATTTTACCAAGTGGGTAGAGGCCGAGCCTTTACCAAGATCACAGAAGAACGTATTCGAGGTTTTGTGTGGAAAAACATCATTTATAGATTTGGTTTACTTTGAGTGATCATATCAGACAATGGCCGACAGTACGATAATAACCACGTCAGGCTTTTTGTTCTGGGTTAGGAATCTCACATCATTTCTCATCGCCCGCTCATCCTCAAGCAAACGGGCAAGTGGAAGTCACTCACTAATTATACATTAGTGAGAAATATAAAAAGCCGAGATGATAAGAAAAGGGTTATGGGATAAAAAGATGCCTGGATGATAAGAAAAGGGTTATGGGTTGAAGAGTTGCCTAAAGTGTTATGGGCCTACCAGACGATCGTGAGGACCCCAACAAGAGAAACCCCATTTGTTTTGGCATTTGGTGTGGAAGCAGTGATACCTGTTGAGGTAGGGATACCAAGCTGTCGTGTAGATCACTTCAACCCTTCTGACAATGACGACCTAATAAGGATGGAGCTAGATCTGGTGGAAGAACTTCGAGACGCTGCCAAGACTCGAAATATAGCCTACCAAAATCAAGTCAAGCGGTATTATAATACAAAGGTACAGCCTCGGTGGTTTGAGCGGGGTGATCTCGTCTTACGAAGAGCTCTCCCTCCCAATGTTGACATTCAGGAAAGGAAGCTTCATGCAAAGTGGGAAGGGTTGTACAGAGTCATCAGAGAAAGGAGAATGGGCATTTATCATCTAGAAGACGTGGATGGTAAGGAACTCTAACACCTTTGGAATGTTGAGCATCTTAAAAGATATTTTCAATAAACAATGCGTTTAACTTTAATGTGTGTATAGACTGAAATATTAGGACTGTTTCCTAAAAAGGCAGGAGCCCTGTCCTAGGATTCAGAAAGATTTGCCCTGTGCCTAGGGAGCCCTTTTGTGTGCCTGCCCTCGTGCCCCAGAGCCCTCATGCTCTAGATTTGTGAAAAGGCAGGAGCTCTTGGGCCCTGGATTCAGGAAGATTACAGTTTGGCCCTCTGCCCAAGAAAGACAGGAGCCCTTGCCCTGGATTCAGGAAGATATGTTTGGCCCTCATGCTCAAGAAAGACACCATTGTGCCCTGGATTTGTGAAAAGGCAGAAGCCCTCGTGCCCTGGATTCAGGAAGATTACAATTTGGCCTCGTGCCCTGGATTCGGAAAGATTACAATTTGGCCCTCATGCCCAAGAAGCGCAGGAGCCCTCGTGTCCTGGATTTATGAAAAGGCAGGAGCCCTCGTGCCATGGATTCGAAAAGATTACAATTTAGCACTTGTGCCCTGGATATACTCGCGCCCTAAATTTATAAAAACTTAGGAGCCTTTTATGCCCTAGATAGGATTTGTTATTATATGGTTCTCATGACCGGAAAATCCTGGGTTCTTAGTGACCTGGATTCACAAAGAAGTTATTATTTTGTCCTCGGGATAAAGAGATTTAAGATCGTAAAGCCCAGAATTTTGAAAAAGATCAGATATTCTTTCGCCTTATATAGAAGAAAAGTAAAGTCTCAGAACATTAAAAAAAAAAAAAACCAACAACAACATAAGGATCAACAAAAGTTTATATAAATTAAAAGCTCTGATACAAATTACACCAGACTAAGAAAAAAAAAGACTACAAAAAGCAGTCATGATGTTTCCTTTAAGCATGACGTCCTGGCTCTTTCTAAAAATAGCTACTTCATTCCTGGAAAGACCGAATAGGCATAGGAAATCATCCCCTCCAGAAAATTGCTAATTTTAGCCCTTAAGAGACAGAAAAGGTAATCATCCCAGAAAATAGCAGTGAAACCTTCCCAAGCCTGATAATCTGGCATTTCCCCAAACCTCAGTCATTCTATAAGATCTTTGCATTGGAAACCTTTACAAGTACCAGCACATAAGGGAAAGGTTTCAAGATAATATTTAAAATCTTGGACCCTTCGAAGACCCTCAGAAAGCACACTGACTCTTATAAGTTGAACTTTGGCAGGTCCTAAACTAGTCCTTAAAGCCTCAAAAGTCTCAGAGATTTCATAAAGGCCAACTCCCTCGGCAACATGTAGCATGGAATCCATATAAATGCCCCGAGGAAACCCATCATGGCTGATTGGTGAATCAATCCTCTGCCAGTCTCGTGCCCGGCATCCCTCATAAGGAAGAGATCCACTCTTCTGCCAATCTCCGGCTCAGCACCTCTCTAAAGGAAGAGGTCCATTCCTAGCCTATATGCAGCATTAGGATTCCCACTGTCTACTAGATCATCCATAAAATTTGGGTGGCAAGGTGGAAGTGGAGATAAGGATGAGGAAAAGGTTTAAACTCTCGCAGGGAAATGAACCATTGTTGGAGACGATAAGGAATAATGGGATTTTCCAATATCAAGATCCCCCTAAGGATCAGGGGGTTGTAAGCCACTTTCCTCCAGTGATGATTTGTATTTAGAAGAACGAAGAAGGCCTTTAACCCACCTTCACAGACTATATGACAGAAAACCCTAGACAGAAGGGAATCGTGTAGATCATGCATAGGGAAGGAACATTGGCCTAGGAATTAGGGTCATTGTTTGGTAAATCCACCATGAAATAGAGGATAAGGCCGAGGCTAAAGGAAAACTTACAAGAAAAGGAGGAAGGTCTCGGGCTTTATGTATAAAACCCTAGAAGTCTGAAAGTTAAGAAGAAAGCTTTACATGGTAAGAATAAAAAAGAAGCATTAAATGCTCTGAAACACCGACTAGGTATGATGAGTCTTGGGAAGTACCCCACGCCGTTTCTAACAGTAGCATTGACAATATTGGCGTCAGATGATTTGCTAAAAATTCGAAAGGTCAAGAGCGAAAGGTTAGGGATGACTGACACATCGGATTAAACCCAAGCCTGGCCAAAAGCGCGTCAGTTGGTAAAAGGTGACTCAAGCGATGTCATTTTGAACAAGTAATCATGATAATAAATATGCACATATATATGTAGATGCGCCAGATGAGAAAATTAAATTACTCTCTTATAGGTCGACTTATGGGAGTCCAACAGGAAATTTTGCAAGAGAGCGAGAAGCTAAAATTGAGAAGTACATTAACGCAAACTATTTAAATCAGAAACATAGCCTAACATTACATTACATGTTGATTATGAAGATTGATAAAGTGACACAGTTCATAAAACCCCCAGCAAGTAAGACAAAACTACTCCTAGGTCTGAGGAGGGTTGTCTTGATCCACATCGTCAAAATCACTTATATTTTCATCATCAGTGAAGAAACCAGGCTTCCATCAACACAAAACCATTTGATCCTAATAGGTGGTTGGGGAACGATCCATGGGTCATCCCAAGTTTCATTCCAACCCGCACTAAGTTGGGATGATAACAATCCCCTTGATTTGCACAAGAGTACTTGCAAATATGAGCATATTTTGAGAAGAAGTAAGGGGCCCACCTATTATAATTCATTTAAAAATATCCAAAACTTCAAGCCTCATCCTTCGGAAGTCAGGAATAGAAAGAACTATTCTATGACTGTAAAGGGTATGCAGAAGAGGACAGTGTCTCCTCCGTCAAGCACACGAACTATATAAGCAACATAAGCCCCCCTAAAGCTACCCCCGTCTTTCACAATGGTAACCTCCCAGCTGAAAGCAGTCCATCGGCGGTTATCTGAGGATAAATCAATAAACTCTCAAAACCCCTCAGGAACATGACTTCAGGGTTTCCACTTCTAAAGAAGCGTCGAAGGCCCCTCATAAAAATTTCATCTCTCTGATAGCGAAGGGGTAAGGCTCTAACAGGAACCCTTCTCAGTAATGAAGGATTGTAGATCTAATCCCTAAATTGGCTACAAGTTTGGGCCAGCGCCAATAAAGCAGCAGGGTGAGATTCTAGTAAAAGGGAGAGGATCATAGAGACCAATTCAAAAGGTATAGTAACCAGTAAACAAGGAAGATTTGCGTTATCCATGGTAATAGATAGATGAATACCAAAAAAGATAAGTTGGGGGCGAGTGGATGGATGAGGTTCAAAGACAAGAAGGAAGGAGAAAATAAGGATAAAGGTAGTAGAAAAAAGAGCTAATTTATAAGCTCGTTCACGATGCTTATGAACTTCGAAAAAACTTCGTGATTAGAGTAATTTATGAGAACTCAGTCTATTGAATAAAGTCCTTGGTGACATCATGTAGCTCCAGGATTTTTTTATAGATCTCCCATTTATGAGCCAGGCATTAAGTGTCATATCAACATAAGAATTGTCAGACGTTACATGTGCCTCAAAAGTTAAGAAATAGTATGAATGAAGACAATGGAGAAGGAAAAAGAAGAAAGAAATAGTAGCCATATCCAATTATGTCAGTACAGAGGTATGTACATGGAAGATCTCTTCAAAAAGGTCCACTGTGATGATCCCAAATAAGATCTCATGTAAGAAAAAGGAAAGTTGAGAGTTAACCAATTCAGTTTACCTAGCTCCTGCTTTCTTTACAATAACTCTATACATGACCTATATATATAAAAGGAGAGTTAGAAAGAAGAGAAGAAGATGGAAGAAGTATTACACATTGTACTGGATATTTAGAACCTAACGTTCACACAAGACAGAAAAAATTGTACTCTTGACTGGCCTGGCAGGGTAGACAGAGGGCTATGTCACAGGTATCAGGCCAGGATGTAGGAAACATGAACCATATAATAGGGAATGTAGGAGGAAATGACATGCAACCCTTTGTGCAAATTAGTGGTTTTCCTCCCTCTATGGGAGCTAAATCACCCCAAGCTTCACGAAATGCTCCGATAGCCCCCGTCTTTTCCCATTGCATGTTTTGTGTGTTTTGGGGACCTAGCCTTTGCTTGAGAGCATCAAGTTTCTCCCATACCTCACTATCTTCTTCATCAGTGAACATGTTTAGCATGCATTTAGTATAGATAGTGCGAGGGCACTGTAGTTGACTAGCCCGGATAATCATCCTCTCTCCCGCTGGATAATCAGTCTCCAGCCAAATGCTAACTCCACCCCTTCAAGGTAAAGAACATCTGGATTCTCATACCTCTGTAGAGTTGAAATGAAGTCCTGAACTGGGGGGCTACGATCCTTGTGGAGGGGAAGTTCTTCAAATTTAATACTCCGAAGCACTGGATGTGACTTGGTTATTTCCCTGACTTTAGAACTCACCCTCACTAATTTAAAGTATCCCTTTGCACCAATATCTGAACCACTCGGGAAAAATATCAGTTAATAACTCAAAAGGAAGATCTGAAAGGGAAGGAGATACTCAAGAATTTCTTTTCTTCTTTCGATAGGTTCTTGAGCAAGACATGGAGTTAAATTATCGAAACAATAGACAGCCGAAGGAGGAGATTTGATGATTAAAAAAAAGCAAGAGCTTGAATCTTATTAAGTAAGGGAGAAGTGAAGAACCCGCGAGGATACTTCATGAAAGAGAAGACGTTGGCATGATGGGATGGGGAAATGTGCTAAGGGACCTAATTAAGCTCATAGTCTATGTCATAATATTCTCCTGGCCTAGCTGGAATCACCCAGAAGAATAGGAGACTACTAATGGAGGAGAAATTTTCCTTAACAATAAAGGCCCGTAACTTAAGGCCCAAAAAACAAGCCCTCACGATAGCATGGGTGAGACCCGGCGATTGGAGGTCTATAAAGGAAACTGACATACATACTTTATTGGGTAAATAAACCAACGTCAGGAATCGTAATTATTCTCCATTACTGTCAAATGAATTGGTGGTAAAGAAAAGAGATAAAGGTGTCGGTTAGGGTCATTCTGGAAAGACCAAATTTGACAACTCCAACCTTCATTAAATGTGGGATGAGACAGGTAACGTCAGAAAAGAATGATGGATAGCTCAGAGAAATAATAAGATCGAAGCCCAAGTGGAGCCCTGACTCGGATGGCAGCAAAGAGGATAAGAAAAGGAAGATAAGGAAGGGGAGGTACGCAGTTCTTTCTCTCCAACTTTGACACAAAAAGACAAAAACTGAGAAAAAGGAGTGGAGATGACAATGACTAATAATGGCATCGGAGAAATTTCCTTACGAGGAAGACTCTGAGTTCTAGTATGTTATTTTGCTTGAAAGAGGAAGTAAGGCGAACTATAACGTTACCCCATTTCTTTATTAGTCAAGCTCTTGGTTTTTTTTTTTTTTCCCTAAATAAACCATTAGTCAAGCTCTTGTTAATCGCATTCATTATTGATTACATATCCACTGATATCTGTCCAACAGCAAAAATTAATAAGAATATAATAAGTTTTAGAAATTCCTTATTTTCAGTGGACAGAGGAATATCTTTAAATTAAATTAATTAGTTTCCAATAGTACTCCATTGAATCCATATTAATTGGGCCCCCAGAAGCGGTTTACTTAAATTACTCCGGACTCTTCTAATCACGCTGTGAAATTCGGACGGGTCTATTTTTCTGACTTCCTATATAGGTCATATGGAACCTCTGAAGAAACGTCACTGTAACACTGTTGAGCATGGGTCAAACCGGATTTACTCGAGCAAACTCTAGCTATTTACTTTCAGTTAAGGATTTTACTTGGAAAGTAACCCCCCCCCCCCCCAAAAAAAAAAAAAATTGGCTGTAAGTAAGATGCCCGATCATATTTGGCAAGTGACATTTTTATTTATTTTTGGTATTTTGTCAGCTTGGTAAGTGTCATTTTTTTGGGTCGTTTTTGAAGGGGGTCAATGTAAAAAAGATTACAAAATAAAGCCTAAATTTAAAATTCTTTTCTTACTTTTTGAGGGTAATGGCTTGGGCCTGATTTCATACACCAATTCATAACCGGCTTACTGGGATGCTACGATAGGGCTATACATTTAGGATGGCGGTGGGTTATTACCACAAATCCAAAAATCTCATTACTAAAATTATCAAATTGCAATAAAATCATCAAACCTGATGTTTAGGAAGCAACAATTTTAAGAATTTTAAATTTGTAAGTGAAAATTTTGAGTTTGATTTTTTATGGGAGTTTATAAAACGTGGGCGAAAAAAGTTTAAGATGACTAATTGTAAAATAATTTGTATTAAAGTTTTTTTAAAAGTAAAGAGAGAAGATTTGATGAAATTTTTTAATGAAAAACAATAAAGTTTATGAAAAAAGTTTTATATTTCAAATTTTTTTATGAGAAAATGTTTAGAATTTAAATTTTACTGAATTTATGAGAAGTTGGTGAAAATTTGAAGGTTGTTTGATAGGAGATTGAATTTATTGGACTTTTACTGACATATATATTACTTCGTGAATAAATGTCCAAACGCCCTTTAGAAGTATCATTTTTTAAAATAAGGGGTGATATAATATGTATCAATGAATTATGAGGAATTTTGAATTGACAATGTTATATAATTTACTCGTTCAAAAAGCTTTTAACTGATTGTAACAGTTGAATTTAATTATTTAATTTATGTCCCTATCAATGTGGGTCCAATTTTTATTTTTTATTTCTAAATATGGATCTGATTCTTCTTAATACTTATATATAGTTTAATATTGGGTTGAATACACTTTGCACTTTCAATGTTTTGGTGTTTGGGGATGTTGACATATTGCACCATAATATTTTATTTTGAGACATTGAATCTATTTTCTTTTTCTGTCCCGATGATTTGCACCCTTAAGTGAAATTGGACCTTAAATTAAAGGTTAATCATCAACACGTGACCTGCTTCAATGCTAAGTGTGCAAATCGTTGGGACAAAAGATAATGACGATTACCATTTAATTTGACATCTAATTCCACCTAAGGGTACAAATCATTGAGACAGAAAAAATAATGAGCTCAATATCTCAAAAATAAAATATTGAATGCAATGTGTCAACACCCCAAACATAGAGAGTGCAAGTGTATTTAGCCCTTTCAATAATATATAGTTAGACATTTAATTAAAACAATTAAAAGCGTTAAACTGAATCTTGTTGCTTTGATATTATGTTAAATTAATTTAGGATTGTCTTCAATTTTTTACTTGAGTTAAACGGCCTAATTTCAATAGGAATAGACACAACACATATTTAATGTAGCTTATAATAGCTCATATTGATCGTACCTTAGACATGCAACATTTAATGTTATTGGGTATACATGTTGTTTCTATATATTTATGAAATAGAATCATTTAATTTGGTCAGTTATAAATTAAAGAGAATCTCAAGCTTACAAATCATTAACATTCTTAAATATCTAAACTAATTTTTTTTAAAAATCGGTGAATTTAATTGTTTAATTTAATATTTTATTAAGCTAATAACAGTATACAAACTAACTTTTTTCTTTGGAAAGGACAATATGCAAGCTGAACGGCAATATAAGATTAACTAATGTAAAACAGTCTCTTCCATCCAAAAGCCATTCTTTTTTTTTTTGTTTTTGCTGAATTTATATTGGATGCTTTGTTTTTTGTTTTTTTTTTGTGTGCCTTTTTCGGAAAGGATTAGGCATCCCTGAAACATAATTACTTGATGGGGATTGGGGAACATTACGAAGGGATTAAACAAAATAAAGCATTTGGAGAGAGAGTATAGTTAGGGAAAAATGATTTTTTAATTACTCAAGTCCTTGTTAAATCACATTCATTGTTAAGTACATATCGAATGACATGGACCGCAAAAATTAATAAGAATAAAATAATTTTCCATGGACAGCCAGGAGGAATATCTTTAAATTAAATTAATTAGATTCCAATAGGACTCCGATTCAAGCCATATTAATTGGGCAGCCGAGCATGTGAGTCCACGTGCTGTGTAATAAAACAGAAGCCGCCAAAAGCTTCACTTTTTTTGTTTTGTTTTTTTAGCTGAATAAAAAGCTGTTCACTTAAATTGCTGCCGACTCTACTGATCCCCGCCGTGAAATCCGGACAGTTATTTAGTTTTTGTTTTGAATATATTTTTCATCTATATTAAAAGAGGACAACTCGCCATCTAAACTATTAATTTTGACTTTTTGTATCTTTTATATACTAATATTTATCATTTTATACTCTTTATTAAAATTTTAAATTAAAATAATTATAATAATTTTGACTTACTTTACATATATTGTTGTCAATTTATTAAGTTATTAAAAATAGTACTTTTAAATAAAGAGTCCAAAGTAATATTATTAATTGGAGGTTATAATGTATCAAAGTAGATAATTTAGGATATAAAGTATCTAAAATTAGTAGTTAAGATTAATAGTTAAAGATGTTATGTGTCAAAATTAGTAATTTAGGGTGTAATGTGTCAAAGATCCGATAATTAATGGCTAACAACCCTCCAAGAAAACTAATAAATATAGTGTGGTATCATCTGGTTACAGTCTTGTACTCTTGTTGGCGTATAATTTTTCTAACTTGCTATAGATGTCTTATGTAACCTCTGAAGAATCACTCTTGAGCAAGGGTCACAGTTGGCGTTTGGCGAACCGGATATATTCAAGCCAACCTTAACTACTTACTTTCAGTTAAGGATTTTACTCGGAAAAGTACCCGGGAATAGAAAATTGGGCTGCCCGATCATATTTGGCAAGGGGCATTTCTCTTATACGCTATGGTGTAATTTTCTATGTATGCACCACTCACATACTACATACCCAAGCTAGAAATTAATATCCAAATCTTTCATGCAGCGGGGAAACTCAAGATGTTATTTTTAAGGGGCCAAATTCTAATATGATAATTTTTGAAGGGGTCAATGTAAAAAAAAATAATTAAAATCTAAATTTAATTTTTTTGCTTAATTTTTGCGGGGGCCATGACTTGCCTCCGTTTTCATAAACCAGCCATCTCTTTGCCCATTGTGTAATATGTTTCTTCCCAGCCCCTAATCCTTCTCTTTCACATTTCTTGTTAAGAGAATTATGCTAAAAAGGAAAAAATACCTTATAAATTTGTAACTGTCTTAGCCATGGAGCTTTTAAATATTTTATATTAAATTTAATAATTTTCAAATATTTGTAAATATTTTTATTTAAAATGCCTAATAATTTATGCGGCCTTGGCTCCATCTGGTTTGAGCTAGCCCTGAATGAACCCGTAGGGTTAGTCGAGGGATCAATTTTCCATAACGACAAGAATATATTACTGAAAAATTGCGTGAAGAATACTTCTAAAATACCATTTCATTTTACAATGTGCCCTTAGCAAGGATCTGTTTTTCAAGTTTGTGTTGTGTCATTTGTTTGTAAATATTACTTGAGGGAACAAATTACAAATTTTTTTAATTTAATGAATCAATTACAAACAATGATAATTAGGGGCCTACAATGTGAGGTAGATTTAAAGGGAGATAATGAATTATATGGTTTATGTTTCTTTGATGTGTTTAAAACGGTTTCTTCTTTAATCTGAGAATATATTTATATTTAATGTCAAAAACATTATGGTCCTGTTTGTCATTTCAATAAAAGAAAGAATTTTTTGTGTCGCCAATTAAAAATGGAATTTTTTTTTTGGTAACTCTAATAAGAATACTTTGTTATCATCCAAATATATTGGATAATTGTTAAAGGACTGAAGTGCAATTTTAGGCATAAAATCCTAAACCCGTGAGAAGATCTGAGCCAAAATTCCCGCCGACCACAATGCTTGCACAAGAATCTCGTTAGTAAAGCGAACTTCCACCTGTTGTTAAGCATGCAGAAATCCCGTCTCTTTCCCGTCGTATATATACAGCCTATCAACAAACGACACGACACTCCCTTACCACCCGACCTTAGAGTTGGCGTTTAAAACCGACCTTTACTCTGTTTCAACTCAAACACTTCCCAGCGATTATCCTCTCCCGCACTCACGCTGTTCACTTTCGTTCCCGTCAATTTAGGTCGTTTTTCCTTTTCTCTCATCCCGAGGTCACATCCTCCTCTCAACCAGTCTTTTACTTCCTCAGATTGAACAGTTTCTTTTCTACTTCCCCAGATCTACCGCATTCCTGTTTGGTTAATCTCTTTCCTATATTACTACTTTCCCCTTCATCGCTCTCAGATCCAAGAGATTTAATCTTTCTCTCTCAATGGCGAAACTCCCACAATTCTGTCTCGCTCTGCTTTTGGCTTTCACCTTGGTGGGATTATCCGTATCTGTACCTTCGCCGGAGACTTCACCGGGCCCGGCGCCCATACCCGGTGCCGACGTACCGTCGCCAAATGCTCCGGTACCCGCCTTAAGCGCTCCGACACCTGATGGTACTGCTCCGGCCAATCCGCCTTCAGCTTCGTCTCCCCCAGCGCCTCCTCCGGCAGATCTCGCTCCAGGCTCCTCTCCGGCGGCGCTTCCATCGAAACCATCGGCTCCGGCTCCGGCTCCTGGTGCGTCCAACACTGGCAACCTCAACCACGACATGACCGCGGACGATTCCAAGGGCTCGTCTGGGGGAATGAGCGGGCGCAAGAAGGCGGGCATTGCGATCGGAGTGATATTGGCGGCCGGGGCTGTCGTAGTCGGAGGTGTGGTCTACAAGAAGCGCCAGGACAACGTTCGTCGATCTCAGTACGGGTACGCGGCGAGGAGAGAGATTCTGTAGAAAGGTGCAGATACAAAATTTTATGCTTATAGTAGAGAATATATAATTAAATTTTGTAGTTTACCGCCATTGGTTTATTGTTATTATCGTCCTTTATTAGTTTTTTCTTCAATACTTGTATTTGGGATACATCTGAAATTGGATTTCATTATTTTGGATTAAAATATTAGATTTAATATGCCTTTTAGTTATACTCAATTTATACTGGCACACTTACATGAGGTACGTAAAATTAGTTACTGTTTTATCCACTTTTCGCTTTTCCGTTGATGGTATTTTACACTTTTTTTTTTTATTAGTGAGCAAAATAATATCTTAAAAATTATTGTATTATAAAGTTTGAATTTCCTTTGGAAATATAATGGACCCATGCCTGTTATAGAGGACTTGTAAAAGAACTTTTATTATTATTAGTGCTATATAAAGTATTAGTTTTAACATTAAAAAAAAAACAGAAGTTTGATTTTTCTCGATATATTGGGAGAAGGATGATGGAGTCACCAACCGTGCACATGGCCCCGTGTAAGTAGGGCCGTTTTAATGATTTAATCATTTTGGGAGAGCTGCAAAGCCCGGAGGGCAATGAGAGGTGGCTGGCTTTATTATCTTATCATTTTGGAAATGTGACAATTCTGGAAACTGTTTCGACCTGTCGGTGACAGAGGGCCAGCTGTGGCCTTTGGGCCTTAGTTCATACTTTTTTTTTTTTTTTTTAATTTCACTTGGAATTTTTGAAGTAACTTTTTAATTAGACTTGAGATAGGGTTTAAAGAAATCGAGATCTTATTTATTGTTAATTTTGTTAACATCGTGAATATTTTAATGAAGCAGATGACGCTTTTTAATTTACTAACAAACTGATGAAAAATAGACAGAAGAGTTTTAATTTAATTTAAACTTTAAGAGTTTATAATCTTTGTATATCTTAGAGTCCGGGTATAATTAAGTTTTTTTTTTTTTCCTCAAAATTGAAAGTAATTAATATATTGAAAATATTTCAACGACCTTTCAAAAATTTCTGGATGCTAGAAAACAAAGAATAAGGTATGCGTCCACTAAAATTAGTTGACGCAGCCCAATTGCGCAGCCAGGAATGCTGTTGTTACTGCTCTTGAAGACTTAATAAGTCATGGCTATAAGTGCAATTATCAATAACCAGAGATAATTCTAGAATAAATGCTATAAAGTCAGATCTTATTCTCTAAAACGCAAGCATGCACAATGTATTTTATTCCCCAGATCTGTTTCAATCTTTGCTTCGAATTTTCAGAAGGCAGTGTTACAACTCTCTTGTCTGGTGTTTGTTTCTCAAGAAATTTATAAAGAAAAAAAATTGAAATGGCTTGATCTGGAATTCCTTTCCAATTCCGTATATCAACTGATGGGGACACCGAGACGGAAGAGATAAAGCACCCCGCTCCGCTTACTTTTTTCTCTCCATCTCTATAAAAAGAAGGTTTTTGTGCTTTGTCCTTTACTTCAAGACGTGTATCCTCCTTTCCTTTGGAACGTCGACTCTTCACTCTTGCTTTCGTGGGAAGGAACAAGAATAGCTATGGTTTCAGAAGCTCTCAACTTTTCTTTCTTCTCTCACCTGTTGGCGAGTGAGACTGAAATATTGGAGAGCCCGAACAGTACTCCGATAGGCCTGAGGATCAGAGAGAGGTGTCCCATCCAAAGTTGAAAGTTTAGAATCGGAAGGGCACAAGGTTTGAAACCAAGCATGTTGGTCCGGCGGAATCAATCTAAAGCATATTTGGTTTTGTGACAGGAGTAATTTTTCATATTAGGCTCACCGGACGGGGGACAAAGAGAAAAATTATAGTCAGTAATGTAGTTTTAGTTAATTCCTCGATTACTTTCTATACTTTTTATTATTATTATTTAATAAATTCGTTTGATTTAAAAATGGGTGAAAATCTATGTATTTCACTAAGGGTTTAAAGCCCTATAATATTCATGTGAAAAAGCATAAACAAAGAAAGAAAGAAAGAGCTATATATAGAAAGACCTACTTAATACAAAAGATACAGAATTAATATGAATCAATATGCTAAACACCCATTTTATTGAAGAAGCTATACAAGGGTTTTATCGGACATGCTCATATGGTACCAAATATTATGATATTTAAGATAAGTAATTCTATAACACCGATGTGAATTAGGGTCTCTCTAGTTTAATTAGGACCATAGATGTTGAATTTCTACGCAAATTAAAGTCGAAAATTACAGCTCCATGAACATCTGTTTATTTTCTTCAAAATATGGGCTTTCCCTTTTATTGCATTTTGCTAGCCCAGCTAAGAAACTAACACCTAACTGTTTAGCCCGTGTCTAACATTTACTTCTAACTACTAGGCCCTATTATCTTATTTAGCAACTGAAACATGGGTCGGGTCGGATTTGTTTTCTGTTAGTCCAATCTGACCCAAAAACTTGACTCGAGTAACTGCTTATTGAACCTACTTGAACCCGAACCGTACGGGTTGGGTTCGGACGATTTTTTTTTCTCTGTACATGGATTGGTTGGAAAAAAAAAAAATACTAATATGCCTGCAGGCTGCAGATTCCAATCCATTTTTGTTCCAAGCTATATGTGAAGGAATTGTTGAATTTTGCAAGAGTATTTCCTTGGCAGATTAATGTTGATGACATCCTCGACATATAATATTTCTCCTGAGGCATGAGTACTCCTGGAAGAGGGATATTATTATTTTGCAGTTTGTATACTCGTATATCATCAATACTGGAACATAGTTGACATGTAAACAGAAACAGAAATCCAATGGCCAATTGAAATAAATCTGTAAAAGAGTGAAATCCAAACAAAAGTCATCCTATTGCCAAAGAGCAGTAGCCATGATCATGGTCAGGATTATCAAACAAAGATAATTTATTTATTTTAGGAAATAGGAAAGAAAAACCCCCAATATTTGAACCCAACTATTCAACCGGAATTAATTTTATTTGATCTTTTTAAAGGATTCGAGGGACAATTCAAAAAATAAAAACGAACAAGAAATAAAGCAAATAATAATGGAAGAGGAGCGACTTTTGTTGAGTGGTTTTGAGTAAAACTGCGTTTTCTGCAGATCAGCTTCCCGTCCGGCCGTCCCCATGTGGATTTTTTCCCAACAAGTTTAATTATGCAATTGGCCCACGTGTAAAGACAAACCGTCACCAAATGATATTTACAGAAAAGTAGAGTCTATAATTTAAAACTATGTTTGGATGGATTTTTTCTTTTTATTTAGTATAATTATGCATAATATTTTTTAAAAAAAAAAATATACTTTTTACCTACGATCTATTGCAAGTTTTACATTTTGTACCATAAATTACAACTTCTGAAGTATTATGTGAGACCCCGACTTAGAAACTAGTGGAACTGATCAATTTAATTTTTCTTTCATGTCAGTTTAGATATTAAAATTTTACTTTTTTACTCTAATTGTTGCACTATTTTAAATTATTGAAAAATAAATATATAATTTAATTTAAAATTTATGTCCAAGGTGAAATTTTACTTCTGCATTATTTTTGGTCTATTTTTATTAACATCTAAATCTTATATTTGTTTGTCAATCTAAATTTTCTTTGTGCAAGCAGTTAATTAGTACTAACTAAGAATGTTATTAATTTGTGTCAATAATGCTATTCATTTTCTTTGTCTAAGAGTATAATCAGGAATTTAATATATACATGGAAGAACTATAAATTGTTAAAAAATTATTGGCTGAGATTAAGGGTGGGCAAAAATTCTAGCAAAAATTGGAATTTCCAGTTTCACTTATGATTATAGAAATCCGATTCCGATGTATATCAGAACTAAAAGTTATTCTTGACAATTTTTGAAACCGGAAATTCCGGTAGAATTATCGAAATTTTCGGTTTTGATTTTTCTAAAAAAATAAAATAAAAATCATACTTAAAATAAAGTATAACATATATAATTTGATTGAATGTTTATTTTATAATCTAGATTTTGGATGAATATTTTACATTTATTGTTAATTTATGATGAATAAATAAAAAATACAAAAATTTTTTTTTTTTTTTTCTTTTAATAGGGCTCAAAATAAATTATAATATATGAAATTTGTTTGAATTTTTATTTTAGAATCTATATTTTGGATGAATATTTACATTTATTGTTAATTTATGATGAATAATAGAAAAATCTTCCAAAAATTTGGTCCAAAAAATATTTTTGGCTCTTTAGTGTCATACCACGAGCTTTTAGCACAACATGCATGTTTGCTTTTGTTTAGTAGTGCATTATGGGGTACTTAGTGACTAAGTGAGATTAATTAGTACTTGATGAACTAAGTTCAAAACCTTGATTAGGACATGATTTAGTGAGATTTGAAGTTCGCATGTAACTAGGTTGTTGTTCAGGATGTTGAGGAGCACATATTGAATCAATTTAATTTTTTAAGCTAGTAGGACGTTTTTGTCTCAAAAACCGAACCACATGATTTTTATTCTTTTAATATGTTGGATATTATCCATGAGTTTATGGTTTAAATTTGGAGACTTTTTATTTTTCGGAAGCAAGTAGGTTGTTTAACGATCATCAGCAGATTAGTGAAGTGATTAGCAAAAGTTAGCCATTAAATAATGAGAATTTTGGCAGCCTTAGAGAATGACACCTAGGATAGCTAGAAAGCACGAAAATCGAAGCTAGAAGTACTATGAATCAAGCTAGAAAGCACGACAAAAAAGGCTATAACCTAGGTAGCTCGATGTGTCGACCACCAATGGAACTAGGCGGCGACTCACCAAGGCTACTAGGTGAAATCCGACCATAGGCATGCTCAGCAGCAGCTTGAGGTCGCTAGGTGCCGTTGCATGGTGGTGGAGGATACAGAAGTATTCTTTGATCACCCGTTTTGTATGTTTGTTTATGGTGGAGGATACAGAAATGGTGCGCTTTGGTTTTAACGAAAGTGTGGATAGAATATAAATCGTTTCCTCATTAAAGCTAACGGCGTGTCATTTTTAGGCTGGGTGCTGAGTGGGAAGTGAAATGGACAGAGTTCAAGTGAGTGTGCAGCGTTGCAGACGTAGAAATGGCTTCCGTTAGTCAAATAGACGGTCAACTGATAGAAGGACCAAATAGTCACAGGGCCGTAAATTCAATGACTAAAAATTAAAATTTTTTTTCTAAATGACCAATTCGTAAAAGTGGCCAAAACCTAGTGACCAAAAATTAAATTTCCCTTAATGTAAGATCGTTGTTAATGAGCATGTGCGCTCGTGCCTACCGGGGTTCCAAACAAATGCATCAGGCGGGTGTGTGAGGAAACGTGGTTCTGCATCCATATGCAGGAGCAATGATGGGTTTCTGAGAGTGTCCAATGTGAAGGTTCCGGATACTTCAGAAGCACGAGTTGAACCAAGTATGACTATGGAAGCATGTCGGCAACTCTGCCTGCAGGATTGCTCTTGCACAACATATGCAAGTATGGATGCGCGGGAGAAAGCAAGGTGCATGAATTGGAAAGTTGATTTGATTGAGACAAGAGTGTATGAGGATGGGGGCCAAAATTTGTACGTTCGTGTTGATGCGCTTGAGTTAGGTACTAATCATTGATTTTCTGCTAATTTGTGTTTGAGCTAACTTTTCCAAGCATCTCTTTGCATGTTGCATGATTTTCAGTGACCTCTTTGCTGCATGACAGCTGGGAAAGTTCCCACCTTTTTAGGTCTGTACGTGTGTAAGTCAGAGAGGTTCCTTGCTAATAAGAGGAGGCTAGAAATCTTGGTGGTGGCCATAATTGTTACCTTTGTTGCCTCAGCTCTAATTTTCATCTTTTCGTATGTTTTAATAATGAGGAAGAGAAAAGGTAAACGAGATTTCCTACTACTTATCTTTGTTTTGTAACAAAAATTAACACTTTTTTGAACTTGTTTAGTGAAGTCACTAGTCAAAATGATAAGGAATCTAAGAGCATGTCTATATTTGGTTGCAGAACGAAAAGAAGTAGAGGCAAATTTGATGGTTGTAATGGATTACTCAATTATTGATAAAATTACGCATAACACAAGCAACTAAGGCCAATAGGTGGTTGTAATTAATGGATTACTCGTGGGACCAAAAACATTGGTTATCTAGGATTTCTATGCTCAATTATGTTATGATTTTGCGCGGTAAACTTCGAAGAACAATGATTTCTCTCTCTGCTTTTTTTGTTTTCTTTTTCCTTAATGTTTATCTCCAGTTCTATTAGCATGAAAACTTATACATCATTGAGTACTAAATTAATATTGTTAGGAGCAATATTTGTAATGAGCTTGCGTGATTGAACAGGGAGGGAAAAACAACCCACGTTGTTCAATGATTGTATTGTGAGTTCAACATCCAAACACGATGAAAGTAGGCAAAAGCCAAATTTACCATTTTTCGATCTAAGCACAATAGTTGCCACCACAGACAATTTCTTGCTTGCTAAAAGACTTGGACAAGGTGGTTTTGGCCCTGTCTACAAGGTATTTCTTGTAGTTAAAACATTTGAGAAATGTACAACTTTTGATAATACAAATATATATCAACGAATGTTGTTCGATTCCTTTCCAAAATGGTGTCAGAATAATTTGGTCCTTAGTGATCCAAGTTTTTTTTTTCTGTACTTTGCGGGGTCAACTGGCAATGGACAAGAAATCGTGGTGAAAACACTCTCAAGAAGTTCAAGACAAGGCATAGATGAATTAAGAACGAAGTGATGATCATAGCAAAACTCCAACACATGAATCTTGTGAGGCTTTTTGGTTGCTGTATTATAAAGAAGAGAGGATGTTGATCTATGAATATATGCCTAACAAAAGCCTATACTTTTTCATCTTCTGTATGCCTTCTCTTCAACCTCCAGTGGCTTTCAATTACCTAATAGATTTTAGTTTTATTGCATTGTCACTGGAATATAACTAAAATCTTAAAAACTAGTATATATTGTACCATGGTACTTTTAGTTTCCATGATGAACTATTGATGGTTATTTTGGTGCAAAGGAAACAATAAGGCAATTTTTAGATTGGAGGAAGCGATTTGAAATTATTACAGGAATTGCTCGAGGAGTCTTGTATCTTCACCAAGATTCAAGAATTAAAATCATCCACATAGATCTTAAAGCAAGTAATGTACTTTTAGATGTGCAAGAATCCTAAAATTTCAGATTTTGGTCTAGCTAGACTGTTTGGTGATGACCAAATTGAAGCGAGCACAAACAAAGTTGCCGACACCTTGTAACTCTCTCTCTCTCTCTCTCTCTCTCTCTCTCACACACACACACACGTTATGTCTGACATACGCACAAAAACATAGATATGCAAATGCGTAGGCGCACATTGAAACAAACACGATCAATATTTTGTTTCGTATAATCACAGTGGATACATGTCACCAGAATATGCAATGGAAGGGTTGTATTCGACAAAATCAGATGTCTTCAACTTTTGTGTCCTAACATTGGAGATAGTCAATGGCAAGAGAAACAATGATTACCATGTTGGAAGTCCCTACCTAAACTTGATTGGACATGTAAGCAAAATATATTATCATAGTTTAGTGAACTTAAGTATTGTACATGTGCTGTAAGATCTGAATCCTAAATTGTTCCAAGTGTGGGACTTATGGATGGAAGGGAAAGCGTTGGACATTGTTGATTCAACATTGAGTGTGGAATTTACTGCACATGAAGTTTCAAGGTGTATTCAAATTGGGCTCTTATGCGTGCAAGAACAAGCAACAGATCGGCCAACCATGCTAGATGTTTTGTTCATGCTGGGAAATGAAACTACTATTTCATCACCTAACAAGCCAGCATTTAACAAAAGAAGAACTATAAGTCCTACTCCAGATTCGTCAGGTTCCGCAGAAGCGCCTGCTTCTCTAAACGAGATGACCATCTCCGCGCCTGAAGCTCGTTGAAGTTTACTCTCATGATCAAGTAAACTATATTATAATCCTAGTAACATATGAAGTAGTTTAATTTGACCAACAGATTTAAAAAATTTTAAGGTTATCACTAGAATCATAAACTTTTGGTAATTACAACACTACTTTAGCCAGTGTCCTATTTGGAGAAGAAAACATTGACGCTTTTGTGGTTGGATCAATAAATAGGACACTAGCTAAAACTAGTGTTTTAATACTTCTCTTTGTTGACATGGAAGAAAAACATTGAGTCGGCATCACCAGTGATAATATGTTGGATAACCTTTGTCATGCAAGAATCGCCACCGCCAGCCAACCACTTAGGCAGTTGGTTTATGTTGGGTAACGAGTCGACAAAAAGTTTCTCCCATATCTTGCTGCATGACAAATTGATGATAATCTTCGCTTTCGCGGCCCAAATTCTCTTTCAGATCAACCCGTACGTGGGATGCCTATCTGAATTTTTTTTTTTTCTCTGCTATGCGTATCTGAAATCACTTGGTACCGAGTCAGATTGCATATTTGAATCTAAAAGAGGTGATATATTGAAAAGTGCAACTCTTGTTGAAATACAAGGTATGCATATTAAATGATCGCCCATTAACCATAGGAGATTTTCACAAAATTGAATTGGACGAAACATTTTTCACACCTTCATATGAGGATAATGCCCCACCCAATGACTTAAAGCAGGATTGATAACAACACTCTCAGTTTGATATAAATATTTGCAAAGTGGGCAAGGAGTATTATGATCATGTTTGTCTAATTTGAAAGAAAATTTTGGCAGATAATGCAAATTATATAAGATTGATAGTTGGTAGGTGCAATATGTTAAACTGCCTAGTTTATGGTGCAAATTGTCAAACCGCTTATAGTTGATAAGTGAAAAATAAATTTATCCTTTAAATGATTATTTTAAGCATTATAATTACCTACTTGGCTACTTACAAAGGTATATGGCATGTCATTATAATTAGAACTTGTTTTGGTATTATGAAATAGCTAGAGCATGGACGTGGTTAGTGTGTCAACTGATTATAACTAATGATATTAGAATCAATCTACCAATCCAATGTGGATAGAAATCTTTTTGTTTCAGATTCTGATCAGAACACAAGAAATTAAACAGCTCTCCTTTGAGGCATTTCGTCAAATCCGGAACGTACTAATTATACCGAACAAAATCTAAAATAACATGCAACTGACTCAGACAGTAGAAATGGTACTCGGATTGAGGGGTAGAGGGACCAAACTATTAAATAAGATGCTCATAGTGTACAACAGACCAATAACACGCAAACTAGTGCACCTGACACGATAAAACTAAGAAATCTTTTTTCTTTTTTCGGCAACAAGGATGAACCTCACTCACTGGCCGGCCCTACAGACAGGCCCAACTAGATAGTGGGTATATATTGGAAGAGCTAGCGCGGCGGCCCATAATCTACAGTTCTCCGTTAAATCAGTTACCGGTTTGATCCTTAAAGAGATTGAACTCAAGACGTGTACTTAATCCAAACAACTTTTTTTCGCCTTATCACTTTAAGGAAACTGGGTTAAAGTACAAAGTTCTCTAATACAGAAAATAAACTGGCGTTCACACTTTAAAAAGACTTTTCTCGAATATCCCAGTGGGGCCGCGTTGGCTTCATTATTATTTATGAATTCACATTATTCCTTTACTGAAAAAACCAACAAATTCATTAATAGCATACTTGTATTGGTTGTACCAGACTACAAATTGAAGAAACAAATAGCTCTAATAAAAAACTTCACTTTTCTATGCTAAATTATAATGTCAATGTCATTTTGGTTGTTTAGACAACTAATTTCATCACATTGCACCTTGAACTATTCAAATTCATTCTTAAACAAATCTTTTGATTATTATGAGCAAAAAAATTAGACTACTTAGAATAATTTTGACCATCAAACTCTATGTTTTGATAATTTAGAATCACAATATGACGACTAGCACCATAATTTGAGAGAGGAAACCGAAATTTTTCCGAACTCCAGACTAGATGCAGGAAGGGAGGGGCCGGTCTTCATCCACTGACTCTAAATTTTGCTAGTGGCCGCCTTTATTTTTCAGGCAGCTTGGTAGCTGTTGGCCATCCAGACATGATACGTAGAAATAGTTTGGCTCTTATTTTTTTTTAGCTCTATTTTTCAGTACTCGGTCAGATTTGTGAAAACCAACATTATGTTTGTACCAAAGTAACATGCATGTTAGTAGACCCTGACTTGTAACTCCTCGATAAGAGCACATACGTGCGAAATGCAAAATTTCTCTGATCCGTAGAGAAACGAAACACTGAGCTAATTATAATTAATAGGGCAGGTTGGCTGCGAATTTTGATGATCTAATTAGATTAATTTTGAGAACCTAAGTACTGTCTTTCGTGAGTACTAATAAGATGCTCTAGCCACCCATTATGTGGCTCTAAGATTAGGTAATCTAAGAGTACAATATTAATTTATGTCTATTCTTTTTTTCAACTCGTCAAAAATGTTCCTTTTATATGTTGAAATTAGCCTACAGAGATTCACATTAAGGTCTCTCTAATTTCCTAATAAACTTTTGTTCCCTCAATTTTCCTTTAGTAATTTTGCTAAGGTCAAGACACAGACAGCACCATATATATCCACAGGACCACAAGTGTCAAGTCCCCACACCCAACAACGACCCATGTATTTTGCAGTGAAAGACCGCTGGCTGCAGGGTCAGACATGGATGCCGAGAAAATGTTTCAGACGTCTAATTCGATAAATGTAATTCTCTTCTCCCTATTTCGCACTTCTACTTGTATTTATGCAGTACGTCTGTTAATTAACCTATGAGTACAGTTGCCCTGAGTATATATATATATCATCAAAACAAATTAAGCTCTTATAAAAATAGCCCAAATTTCTATCTCGAGCTACTATGTATTGTACATCACATCCCTGACTTTGGATTAATTTGTATAGTTTGCATCAATGCATTGTATTGGTGCGAGGCTTGCCTGATTCAAAGCTTCCACGACAGCGTCCTAGAAGACCAGGGCTGGAGAGGGGATGGGAAAACAAATATGACCCGCCACCATCATCCGCTTCGATCTCCGCGCATCTCCAGCCTTCGGCACAGACTGGCTACGCACTGCTCCACAATTTTCTGGTTACAGTACCAATCTTTCCCATCAGTCGTCTGCACAGTCAACAGTGAACAATGGAACACGTTTACTACTTTGAAAAAAATAAAAAAAGATGGACCACGTAGACTCCTCGTAATAATGCCTCGATTATCATCGATCTCCTTCGTTGGGATTTTACGTTTCACAAGATGTAGGCCAAAATTAATTGCCTTTCTAATCTCTGCCCGGAAATAAACGAAATCCATGGCTTCAAATTTTCCAAGTAAGAGTACGGACATTAATATCAGATCATAACACCGGGGGGGGGGAGTAGGCATGTTCATTAAATTAAGTAGAAAAGTCATAGTTAGTTAAATGAGTTTATATGTTAAAATCAATTTCGTACCTGCAACTATCAAAACGGTGATTTGAATAATTTATCTTTTAAAAATTATCAATGTACGCCTCTCGTTCAAATCAAACATTAAGTCAGACGGAAAAACATGTAAAATTATTGAAAAGCATGTAAAATTATTGAAAAAACTCTCCAAGACAAAATTACTATAAATATTCAAAATTAATTTAAAAATAAAATATGATATTTTTAAAAATTTAATTGAAATGTATCAATCATTGTATTTTTAATTTTTTCTTAATCTTTTTATTATTTTTTTTTAAAATTTGTCTTAGAGGGGCATTTCGATCATTTTCATGCTTTATATCAAACTTAAGCTGATTTGAACTACATTGATTTTTTCAAAAGATAAAGGACGTAAATCGCAGTTTTGATATTTGCGATACAAAATTGATTTTAGTATATAGATACGGGCTAACTATGAATTTTTCCCTCAAATTAATAATGTAACATCGCACCAAACTCGTTGAAATGAAAGCGACAAATATCGGACCTCATCAATGAGGGCAGCCACCAAAATAACGATAGTAACTTTATGTCACTTTAAGATTAGGTAATCTGGGAGTACGATCTTAAGTCTATAATAACAACTCAAAAGAAGGGGGTGAATTGGGGTTTATAAAAAAATGTCTCCTTTTTTAAATAAAAAAAGTAGATCTGAAAAATAAACTTTTTCTACAAATACAAAAGCATATCTGAATATGCTAAATTTTATTTTATATCTTGGCGATTTCAACTTAGAGTGAAGAACAGATGAGAATGCGATCAAATGAGTCTATCGGCACAAACCAACCTAATAGGATTTGGATCAACTTTAATGTCTACTGAGATAACTAACGCGTACATCAGATGTAGGACTGTAGGATTGTTCAGTGAGTACTGTCAAACACCCCATTGCGTCACTATTGACGGTGGTTGTCCCATGGTCCCTCTCGCTTGCTACATAAACCACTTTTTTGTCTGATCCTCGTTGTCCAATCTTTCCACTGGTGTGTGGATATCTTTTGAGGAACTGAAGCATTGAGGTGCATTGAGTACTATTCCTCCCGGAGACCCCGCTATCTTTCAAACCAGGCAGAGTATATCTTCATCCATGGTTGCCTCGTCTAACCCCTGCTTACATTCCACACCACGCGCCACCTTTGAGCAGGTTGCTCAATATTGAACGGTCCTTCTCTATGGACTGATCTATGAACCTTCACCCAATCTGTCTCTTTAAAGATTGCATTTCAATGGTGTTATAAGCTCTCTCTCTGTGCTCACTCAATTTGCGATTTTGTTAATGCTGCTCTCATAAGAACTATCACCCCTATGTACATTTAATCAGCGTTGTCTCGGAGTGTCTAAGCTCGTGTACAACACAGGCCTCTATATAGTGTCTTTTCTACACTAATGACAACTGCATACACACTTCATCACACATCATAGACTCCTTCTAAGAAATATACTCTACATAAATCTACCACTTCAAGAAGGACGAATGAGATGGTCTCATATGCGATGAATTAGATCAGGTACAAGGTATCTGACACATATCAACATTAAGTATTCAATCAATCACAGACACAATACAAGAAAGAGTGTTTCTCCCAAAGTACATCAATATCTCACCAAGAATGGAAGGCATATCTCAACAAGTTGTCCAGGAGGTGAGTAACAATGAATGGCTCTCTAAGCCAAATAACGTGGAGTTGAAAAACTCAATAAGAGTGCAAGAGAATAAGATATTCTCAAAGGAAAGCTATACGTGCGAGCAGATAGCGTTATCTTGATTACTTAGTCACCTGTTGGCAGAGTCAGACACCCAGAAGTTCCTGTTTGCTGATAGTACCATGCGTTTTTGTAATTAGTAGATCAACTCTGCTGCTAGCAACAGAGCACTATATCTTCTAATCTCTATCTGGAGACGGAATTGGAGGAATTCCGTAGGCCGGGCCAGCACCTCAATGGGCACGATGAGGATGCAAGCTATGAGCCATGCATCTCTATTTACATAATTCAAGCGCTCAGTCTACTATTTGCCCGTCTTCCCTTTTGGCTGCTGCGCTTATAAATAGATTTGGTCAATGTAACACTCAGCGCATCTGGTACACCTCGCTTACACAATTCACGTGCGAAGAGGAATCTCTCTCCTACACTCGTTTTATGACCTCCTTTTGGTCTTGAAGGAATCAGCAAATTATTTCTTTGGATCTTGCTTTCTCCCTCTTTCAGAGGATAGATTTTGAATGATGCTACAGATCCCCCCTTTCTATTTTTAACTCATTCTATTTATAGCCCCAGGGCTTCAACGGTCATCAAGGATTTCAAAAGAGTCGTTGGAAGGGCACTTAAATGACTTTGAAATTCATTTTGATTATTAGCTGGACGAGACGTTCAGGATATCTATTACTCCCCGCAAAATCGGTTGGTAATCGGTGTGCGGAGTGCAATTCCTAATAGTCATGCGATGGGCAGTGTGAGGTTGGCACATCAAAACTTTTCTGGGATTCTTACTGCATCCAACTGGAGACTTCCAGAGTTAGCTATCTGGTAGATTTCAAGGCTTATTGTTGTTCGTGGTGAGCAAACCCAAGACCTCCCGATGAATCTGTCCAATGTGTCCTGAGCCTAGAACAAAGCATAGTTACCCTTCGTCAAGTGAGAGGATGCTTACCTAAGGAAAATTAGTTCTCTTTCTCTCCCAAAGGGCATAAATTAAGAGATGCATACTTTAGCAGTCCTCCTCTCTGCCAGCCGACCTGCCCTCCTAGCGTCTCTCATTATCCTCCGTGCAAGGTCCCCTCCTACTAGAACTAGTCACACCATTTAGACGGAAAGAACTTGTCGTTTAATTGCTTTTATTCGCACATTAGTACTTGTTGCACACATGTCACGTGTTCGTCTGTCTACATACACTTTCGATCATCTTATGCGTGCTGTATAATATTTGACAAATTTATTTGTTTGCGGACCAAGCGGTGATACGCGCCGGGGTTTTTTCAATCCTGCATGGCTTCTTAGCCATTTAAGGCAGTTTTTCTGTTAGTAATCTTAGCTTCACTTGTGTGTGCTATTATGCTTTCATGTGAGGTGAACATGCACCACGTAGCTCTCTACTAGAAAGCCTCCAAAAGAAGGAAGTATGGACCGGAGATACACATTTGTATCTCTGCACCCCAGAAATTACTTCAACGTCACTTTAAGAAGGATCCTACACTTCTAGCAAAATCCGAATAAGGGTTCTTCATTAATACACTCGAAAGATATATCGTAGTTGGAAGATACATCTACACAATACAAAATCAAAGGCGAGATCACAGATAAATTTAAGTATGAAATTTTTTATATGAATCATATAGATAATCTCTGAACGGGACTTCCATAGAAGGATTATTTTATATATTTTCCATACAAACTGCAATTAAAATTTTGAAACACAGACACCACTCAATCTCCTTCCAAAATTACCTAGTGACCCTCTAGTTTTGGTCACTATCAATTCTCCCACGACACAGTGCCCAACAAGGGCTCTGTTACACGTCTATTTTTCCTTCTATGCAATTATTTTTATTTCCGATCAGTTTTGCTGCATCTCATTAATCCTCTAAACTCTAACGCCAAGCGAGTAATCCACAGGTTGCTATCACACTTTATTAAAACAAAAACATAAGTCTCAGGATATCTACTTACAGTATACATTATATGATACCGCACCTTTAAGACATATGAACGGATAAGTAGTATTTTATACACGTGCGAAGGTAAACTAGGTCAACTCCTTTCTTCCCCGAACACCTCTTCTACGGTGTTCCATCACGAGAAAAACAATCCCTTCAAAGAAGTTTTATCATGACCTCTTATGATCCATCGTACTTTATCCAGATTATCCCCAAGGTCCCTTACTTATCTCCGAGGTTGTCTCCAGTGAACATGTGGTTTTGCACAAAATTTGACAAAGATTTGATATATGATCGTTCTTTCAGGGGAGGACCGATGCAAATGTGTCGACACTTCATTCACACGGCTCTGAATGATGCTCTCGGGTAGATGTCAGGTGCAATGTGTCGGACCACTTGTAAGTGCCTGCGAGAGAAATCAGCAACTTTAAAAGCTTCCAAATTCGATTCCATAACCTTTTTAAACCACTACCAAAAGAAAAAATTTGATCTTATCAACTTGTGTAGTGATGTTTAAGTCCACTTAGAAATATTTTGGAGAGATGACTTCTATATTTGACATAAATCCTTTAGAAAAGTGGATTGACAATATAAAATTTAGAAAAGTGGATTGACAATATAAAAAAATTTAGTCTTCAAAGCACTTAGAATTTTTGTTATCATCAAAATCAATTAAAGGATTGTTTGCGGAACAACCTTGGACTAACACAAATAAAGCCATAATGGCTTATTCAAAGTTTCAACTATGGTAGTGCGTGTGATCCATAGAGATCTCAAATCTCGGCTGTAGATTTATCATGAAAAACTTTTTTTTCATTAATTCCCTTGTACATGAATGTCTATATATATAGCCTATGATACTTGAGTTGCAATTCAATGATTATCTTTGGGTTACTGTATAAGTACTGGGATTTGTTTAAGGGCAAGATGAGAGTATGTTCAATTGTTCGCAATCTTAGGTTGTGTATATTAAAACTCTATTATGAAAGAATCAACAAAACAAGAATAATCTAATAGTAATGATGACTCTCGTTAATCAAGTATAACAAGGGTCGCAACTAAATCCCCACTTAAACGAGGTGAGTGGACATTCAAAGAAAGGGAGAAGATGATCCTTTATTGCCTGACAATGAATATAAACCATCAACCAATAACTAATAATGAAAATACATTCCCAAAACAATAACAAAGTGCAATTATACATTAATTGATGGGTTAATTATATTTTGCATCCATATAGTGTGGGGTCTTCACACTTTACACCCCATTCTTTCAATTTTGACACATTTCACTCACGTGATTCTGACTTACTTCGATTTGCACCATTCTGTCAATTTATTCGTTATTTCGAACGAAAAAAAATCAACTGCATGTAAAACAAGTGGGTGCAAAGTGTCAGACCCCTCAAACTATATCAACAATGTAATTAATTCATTTTGAATATTGAGGGCATAATCGGTAAGTGAGTCACATGTAGAACACGTTATTGGGATTTTTGTTCGTTTTAACAGATAAATAAAAGGCGGAGTGCAAATCGATGAAACTCAAAACCATATGGGTGAAATGTCTCAAAATTGAAAGAATGAGGTGTAAATTATCATGACCCCCAAACCACGTGGGTGCCAAGTGCAATTAACCCTTAACTAATATAAAGAGAAGTATCATACATGCAAGGAAAAAGTTGGGGAAAAGGGGCAGGCTGAGGGTGCCATGGCCTCCACTCTTTCCTCAATACATGAAATATTTTTCTCTTTCTAAGTATTTTTTTTTTCATTTAATATATGATGGTCGAGTAGATATTGGATAAATACACGTTTCACTCATTAACTATAGGGGTTTGACATATTACACCATAAGCTACCAACTTTAACACATTGCACCATACAACTATTAATATTATATATATTTTGCACCCTCCTTCAAATTGAATAGAATTTAATTATTTTTCACCTGAAATGACGATAATGCCCTAATGAATTAACAACAATACCCACGATCAAATATGAACATATGCGAAATGGGGAAGGGACATTATTATCATTTCTATCTAATTTAAAGAAAAAATTTAACAGAGAGTGCAAAGTGTATAAGATTGATAGTTTGAGGGTACAATGTGTCAAACCTCTATAACTGATGGGTGAAAATTGTATTTATCCTAGTAGATTTCTTTTTAGGATAAATACACTTTGTACAATCCAATTATAATTAGGATCTTGACACTTTGCAGCCCAAATTAATATTTTGTCATATTGTATCCACCAACTATTAATTTTAAACATTTTGCACCATCCATTAGAAATGCTTATTGATTGTGACGGAAATTAATCTTTTGACCAATGAAATTACAGTTTTACCCCCATAAAAATGTCACTGTCAAGAAATTATGGGGATAAAGTTGTCAATTCACGTGTTAACAAATCATTTTTGATGGGTGCAATGTGACAAAAATAATAATTTACGATACAAAGTGTCAAAATCCTCATAATTGAAGGATGCAAAGTATATTTATCTCTATCTTATTAATGTATTTAAGCCCCTAAGTATAAATTATAATTTAAATTCTTTTATAGGATTGTAAATTAATCAAGTTATTGATGAACAACTAATCTTATACTTATATAAATCGAACAATCTAAGCAAAAACTTAACCTCATTTATAACCAACCGACCATATACAACTTAAAACTACCTATCCCAAACTTTTTATTAACAAATGACTTTAGGCACCATAACTCAATAAATATAGTTTATTAAATACTTCAATTGTATTCTTTTGTTACCTATAACGAACTATATAACCACAACATTATGAGTGTGGCATTGTATGTTACTTTTAATGAAGAACTTGCATATGATACGTAGACAATTAGTTTGGACTTTATGCTATATGTGATATGCATGAAAGAGCATAGTTAAGGGTGAGAGGGTGCACCGACCATTTTCAGTTGGGGGTCGGCCAATACTGAACACTCCTATGGTAGGAGTTGTTTGGCAAGCATGTTGACCGAACTGCCTGCTATTGGCTAAGGGACCCCAAACAATTGGGTGACCTGGTTGATCCTTGCGGCATGGAGAGATTAAGGAAAAGCTCAAACTCCTAGAGTGCGACGGTGCAGTGAGGGTCGAGAAAGACTCATACAGCAGGGCAATGGAGCTTAGGGGATACAACTGGTGGCTGCGGGGGTTGGGAAGGAGAGGGAACTTAGAGATGGAAGAAGTATTCGGGGAGGGGATTTGGGGACCTTCAAAGAGGCTAGGGCAACTAATATCCGAACGACTTTGGTCGAGTTTTTAAAAGTAGGGCCCAACCTCGAGCCCATTCCAAACTAGGGCAATCAATCTTTGTCGGTTTCGATCAGACTCAGACAGGCCGGAAGGTGTTAGACCCAGACTGAACAACTCTAATTAAGGGGAACAGGAGGGGCTCTGCCTCCCAAAAATTTGCAAAATAGAAATTTTTATCCAATGGACTTGTGTTTAACTTTCTATCATAGCCCCCCTTCCAACATGCTTCCACTCATATAAGAGAAAATTCTGTGCCCCTAAATATCCTTGCTTGGTCCATGTATGCAAGTCCCTCGTTAACCTTTCGTATATTGAACTCTAGTGAAAAGACCTGCGTCATGTTATCAGTTCAATTTTGATGTTTGTTATAAGTCACTAATGTTAATTTTATTAAAAATAAAAAAACAAGAGAACAATAGCTTGACAAAAGGCTCAATCTACACTGTCACGGGGTGAACATGAATCAACAGGACACTCTCCTTGCATCTTGAACGTTTAGAGACTTACTGCTTACATCAATATATCTGTGGTAATTTATCAAGTATAATACGACTACTCATGCATATATATATATATATATATAGAGTTTTTTTTAATTGTTTATATATATATATATATATATATCATTCTGGTTGGAAAAAAAAAATTAAAAAAAAACTCATGCATCGTGTGGAGTGTGGACGGGGAAATCCATATCTCCCACACATACCATACCTACCAAGAAGGAAAAGTTCAAACTCAAACAAAGGTGGGTGGGTACAAGTGGCAGTCAATGCCAAACTGTTTTTCCTTTCTCTCTGGCATTCTCTTAGCTAGTGCCAAACTGTTACTGAGAACATAATTAAAAGTGGAATATCTTTTGGTTGACTTGCCTGCGCATGATATACAAGCAGAAGCAGTAGACTTTTTTTAATAGACCACCAAGCTTTTAGACTTATTGACAACGAAATCAAAGAGGGCATAACAGTACATTTCTGCACCAACTACCTATTAGGTACACTAATTTTTATATGTAATAATTTTATTTTCAGTATTTTGTGTTCTCTATCATTTATTCTAACTCTTAGAAAACACCTACTCTAAATATTGAAAAAACTTTTTTTTATAAATTTTTTCTGTTAATAAAAATACTTTTTAATTCTTTTATAATATAAATCCTCCTGTTGACGACAAACACAATTTCCATTTACGGCATTCCGTTTTACAAGTGAATAATAAAAAATAAAAGATAAAAAGAATCTTAGAAAAAAATAAAAGATAAAAAGAATGCTAATAAGGGATTTCTTTTATGTTTAATCAAATTATTTTTAATTGTGGGTTGGTGGAGATGGAGTCATGGTTGAGTTAAACCGAGGTTGAAAACCTGGACGTCAAAACCGAACCAGCGACATCGACAGGAACAGTGAGTTTGTGTGTTGTCGTCGTCCTCGTCGGAAGCTGAGTCTGGGAATCTGAAAGAGGTGCATGCAACTCGCCGGCACTGCCCATCTACTTCCCCTTCATTTTGCTTCTTCTTTTTTTTTGAGTCATGTTTCTAAACTATAAGAAAGTTGATGACTTTGATCGCAGCTAATCATAATTGAATCTCAGCCTTCAAGATCAAATTTGGAGGACAACTGTAGGGAGAGAGAGAGAAAGAGACAGAGAGCAATGGCTGTGTAAGTTCCTCCCGAAGCTTTTCAATGTTGGTTTTTGTTGAATTGGGCCAGATATGATGTGTGTGTTTCCGTGAGATACGATTTGGCTTAGTTTAGTTAGCTTTTCGATTTTATAGGAACCAATATAGGAAAAGAGATCTTTAGGATTCTTTTTGTGTGCAAGTCTTTTATTTGGCGAATCCCGATTGTAATGTCCATAAGAAAGGAAGATGTATGTATTCTGATTTGGGAAAATTTTGATGCTTGCACAGTGTTGCCTCAGCTCCTGGGAAGGTCTTGATGACTGGGGGTTACCTTGTTCTGGAGAGGCCAAATGCAGGGCTTGTACTCAGTACAAATGCACGGTTTTTTGCCATTGTGAAACCGCTTTACGAGGATGTCAAGCCCGACAGCTGGGCTTGGGTGAGTATTTCTTCTGACTTCGTCCTTTGTTGACACAGTTTGAAGTCATAGTGTTCATTTTCTTGTTGGCAATTGATGGAGGTGGCATATCTTGTTCTCCTTCAAAATTTGCGATATCCTTTTTAATGGGCGAATATTTGTGCTATGTCGAGGGAGTAAAGTTGGAAATGAGAGCAAGCAGTGTGCTAGACAAGCTCTCTGCTTGAACAGCCATGGAGAGTGTTTCTGAGAGTCTGTGGTGTAAGTTCATTCCAAAACCAGTAATTGAGTTCGCTGGAGTTCTTAGATGGGCAGGCATGCTACCCTTAATAGAGAGTTGTTGACCTAGTCAGCTTTTCTTGAGCTTTGTCTCTTGTGGTGAAAAATCTTTCTGCTGAAGTTCTTTCTTTCGTTATCTTTCAATACTCTGACATGCTAATTGAGGTGGTGTTGACGTCTTTTATGGATGGTGAAATAGGGCTGTATCTAAGGTGGGAGGTTCTGTGAGAGAGTAGACAAATTAGAGTTGAGACATGGTCAAAGCAGTTTACTAGTGGGCAACTATGAAAGCCAACTATTATCTGACTGCCTGACGTAGTGGGGATACAACTTGATATGCAAGTTTATGGTAACATGGATTTGTTTCTCGAGAGTTATAACCATGACTGCCCTTGGTTAATTAACTTCTATATTATGAGCAAATCTACCAATGTGAGATTGCGGATATACCAAATTGGATCAAATGTAGGCCATATGCTGTGTTTATGAAATAAGGCGATTCTCTGACTGCTTCTCTAAGAGAGTCATTGTTTTCACATCTGCCGCTATCTCCATTTGTTCCTAATTGGATTTATTTTGTGCATTGTGTTAACCAACAGTGTTGTTGAGTCATTACAATTTGTATGTCATTTTCAGGCATGGGCAGATGTGAAATTAACATCACCTCAGCTTTCCAGAGAGAGCTTGTATAAATTGGGACTGAAAAACTTCACCATTGAGCGTGATTCTTCAAGGCAAGTTTATGTTATTATATCACTTGTGTGCGTTTAACTGGTCATCTTCTTCAATTCTTCGAATAGGCTTTAAGCTTTTATCAATTTCATATATGTCCCTTAATTTTGGAAATTGAACTGTATATCTTTATTCTCTCTCTCTCTCTCTCTTCTCTTCTTTGGGTTATCATTTTGTATACTCTCTATTTCTTGTCCCCTATATTTGCTTTCGGCGACATTATCAATTTTCTGAACAACAAAATTGCTTTTATTTGAAAAATATTTATAGAGAAAGCTAGCCTGCTCCAAGGATGCTTACTTTAAGTGTTCTCGTTTTTCATGCTTCCCAAATCATGCTCAAAGATAAGAAGAGGCATATGGTCAAGTGAATTGTTGAAGTGATGCTTACTGTCTTGGCTTAAAAATGCAGTGAGTCAAGGAACCCTTTTGTGGAACAAGCAGTGCAATACGCTGTGACTGCTGCACATGCAACATTTGACAAGAATAAGAAAGAGTGGTTACACAAGCTACTTTTACAAGGTAATGTTTTTTGCTTCCAATGTTTCTCAATCATTGTAAAGTTTAAGCCTAATATTTTTACTTATTAATCATGCAGGTCTTGATATCACAATTTTAGGTGCCAATGAATTCTATTCATATCGGAATCAGGTCTTTTACCATTTTTTTTTTTTAACTTTTCAATGTCTGTCATATTTTAGTGGCAACCTTTTTTCTTTTAATAAAATTTTTCGTTCTTGTTCTTTGTAACAATTTCAATTAAAGGTTCATCTTCTTTATGCATTGCTCTACAAACTCCATACCATTCTTGTTTTGGTGAAGTGCAGTAATGTTCTAATTAAGCTTGTCCTTCAAGTAGGAGTTGCTCCAACTTTAAGTGCTTTGATTTATTCTATATGCCAAGGTTTTAGTTTGAGATGTTTGTGGCTTGTATCTTCTTTCATAGATTGAAGCGCGTGGACTTCCTTTGACACCAGAGGCTTTAGCTACCCTTCCAGCTTTTACATTGATTACCTTCAACATAGGAGATTCAAATGCAGAGAATTGCAAGCCTGAAGTTGCAAAAACTGGATTGGGTTCGTCAGCGGCAATGACAACTGCTGTTGTTGCTGCTTTACTTCATTACCTGGGAGTTGTTAATCTTTCCTCAATTGAAGATCAACATCAAGAAATGAAAGGCCCTACAGATCTTGATGTGGTACATATGATAGCTCAAACTGCTCACTGTATTGCACAAGGGAAAGTTGGTAGTGGATTTGATGTCAGTTCTGCTGTTTATGGCAGTCAACGTTATGTCCGGTTTTCACCAGAAGTGATTTCTTCTGCTCAGGTCTCTCTGTCTCTCTATCTCTCTCTATTTGTTTCTGGTTTTGGTTGCGTACGTCTCACGGGCAGTCATGCTTTTGAAGGAGAAACTAAATGAATTTCATCCAGATTCCATAATTGAGGAGAATTGTCAAGCTTATATGTAATTTAGGCTGCCTTGTACCTGTTTTACACGAACACTTAGAATAAGCATACACTGCCCTATGGTTTACCATTCCAAACTGAATTTGTTTGACCACTTACAATGAAAATGTGCTGTGTATTGGAGTCTAAGTGGCCATGCGCTAAACTGTGAATAATCCTTTCAAGGAGCAGTTAAGCTTTCCTATCCTTTTTTTATGTTTGTACGCCTATGCCATTAGGATTTCTTGCTAATACAGAGGTCAATTGAATGTTGATGGTTTCGTTAACATTCATGAGGCCATGACCATCAAGACTGACTCAAAAGGTCATATTAGTTTGGTAATGCCTTAGTCTCTGCCAGTCCTACATATTTTATTGGCGGCAAAATACAAACTCTAAGTCGTTTAGTGCTTCTGGATGCAAATCAATGGACATTTAGTCATTAATATTCTGTGAAACATTGTGGTAAATCCCTGAAGGCAGGGTTAAAAAAATGTTGTATCCATGATATTGCATTTGCAACTCAAATTGAAAATTTTAATAGACAAACATATTCTTCACAGTGACTCCATGTTTCCATTAGAATGGTGGATTGAACCATGTTATAAAATATCAGCTCTAGTGAGTTCTTGTCGATGTTTCACTTATCTGAAAGAGTTTGTAGTCAATTTTGTGCTATTCCTTGGTACCATGATGGGACGCCCCCCTCCCCCCCTCTCTCTCGCGTCCCCCTCTCCCCTCCTCTAGAAAACAAAGAAGAAAAGAATAGAAGTGATGTCCAGATGAGCTTGCTAAGGTCACTGCAGCTGAGTGTTTGATGAAATCCTCTCACCATTTGATTTATTTTTTTCAAAATATATGGTTCTCTATTCTTCTACAGAACGTTACTTCTAGATTTTGGGAAATGTATTTTTGAAAACTATCATAACCTGTTTCTATGGAAACATTGCAGATTGCAGCAAAAGGATTGTCTTTACAAGAAGTCATTGTAGACATTTTGAAAGGGGAATGGGACCATGAGAGGACAAAGTTTTCCTTGCCACCATTGATGACCCTTGTAAGAATTCTAAAATTTACAGTATGTTGGAATTTGTGTGCATTTGCAAAGTTATGCCATGCTTCTGGATATTATGAGGACTAATAAATTAACTACCAAAATGTCATTTTTCCCTCCCTGGCTTAATACGCAACTTGACATGAATTTTGTCTGTTGTGTCAATTTTCACTTTCTATTCTTCCTGACTGAACTTGGCCTTTATCCAGGGGTTATCTTTTCTTATTCTTTTTCTGACTGTATCTTATGAGATCCAAATTCTAGCTTTTCTTAGTCTCTCCCCACATTAGGGATGTCGATCTTTTGAATCGATTATTGAATTTCCATATTTGATAAAGCACGGTACTGGATAAGAATTTACAAACTTTTTTTATTACATGAAGATCTTAGGAAGGAAAGGTAGCTACCTGTAGAGGCTTTTTGATTTGAAAGATGGAATGACATCATCGATAATTATTCAATGTCATCAGAGAAAATATAGATACCTGTTTACAGAAAGTTTATTGTTCAATTGGAGATTTTTCATGTGCAGTGGGTTTTGATTTTGTGATGTTTAGTGTGTGTGCAGGGTATTGATTTTTCAAAGAAGCTTTTTTTCCATGTGAAGTTCAAGTTAGGAGCAAATATGTTTCAAGAATAACATCATAAGTATGTGTTGGCAAACATAGATGGTCAACTAAGAGAGTAATGAAGAACTGGTCCACGAACCCGCACTGTTTTCAATCATTTCTTGTTTTGTTTACCTTAAACATTGGTATATTCTCAGCAATACTCATCTGTGTATCTGTAAAGACCGCAAAGCACTTAACTCAAGAAAAGACATCAAAGCACTGTCTGCTCTTATTGATTAGTGTGCTTCCCGCAGCTTCTAGGAGAACCAGGAACTGGAGGATCATCCACACCATCAATGGTAGGTGCTGTGAAAAAGTGGCAGAAGTCTGACCCTCAGAAATCCCTAGACACGTGGACAAAGTTGTCCATGGCGAATTCTTCACTTGAAGTACAACTCAATATGTTAAGCAAACTTGCAGAAGAACACTGGGGTGCATATCAATGCATCATAAACAGCTGCAGCAGGCTCAGGTCTGACAAGGTAATTTTTTTTCTCACTTTTCATGCGCCTGCCACATTTCATGGTTATTCTGTTACAATGAAAATATCCTGTTGAAGTTTTTGTTTCCTTTGGGAGTTTGGTATAAATAGGTAGACAGCGTTTCTTGGGTCTCCACATCAAGTAAAAATCGTTTCTATTATTTGATGATGCATGGTTTTATTTAGAGGTTCATTTCCTTGTGGACTGCCTGAACTTTGGCTGGTGTTCATTGGCAAAGGAAACGCGAATATCCAAGGACTGGAATTGTGCGCTTATATTTTGTACCTGACTTGGCTCTCCATTTTGTCCTTCCATATCGTAAAAAGTATTTCTTCTCATGAGATTATCATTTTAAGAGATCTACACAAAAGAAAAGAAAAGGTCATTTTCAAATATTTGTCTGCCAAAAAGCAGTGTTCTAGGTAGGATCCTAGGAATATATCCTTAAGCTCCTTTATTGAACGTTTGAACTTTCTGCCATATTTGAATATGTCTACTGTAAGCATTATAAAGTTGATATTTGCATACTGTTAGTATATACTGTAAAGTTTGGAGAAATAGAAAGATAAAGGTTCTTTAGTTGGACTACCAATACTATTATGTATACTGCTTTTCTCTGAATATCAAAGATAATGTTGGAAAAAGGTTTGTTTGCTTTCCTCCATTATTGCAATTAACAGTCATGACAAATGTTTCCTGCTGTACTCACTATTGGATTTGTGTTTTTTCTTTTTTTGAAACCTGAGAATGCTCTCGGTCGGCACCTGGAAAAGAAAACCACAAAAAGGACATAATTTTGAGCTATTATCATCAGTTTTACATTTACCTTATGGAAAAACAAAGTACTGTATTTGGAATCAGATGCACATACAAAAACTATGCAAGTCGAGGCTTATGTTTGTTTCTGAAACAAGTCTAGCTTGACCTTCACTTCACATTAATATATCTGTAAAACTAGGTACAGGGTCTGTTTTTGGTGAGTCATGTTCGACTTGTTTATATTCCTCTCTATTTAAGCTGTAAATTTGCTTGTTTTAGCTTTCTACTTTTCTTTTGTTTCTAATTGTTTTTCAAATTTTATTTGACTTAAAAAATTTCTTGAGCAGTGGTTGGAGCAAGCTTCTGAACCAAATCAAAAAGCAGTTGTTAAAGCGTTGTTAGGAGCAAGAGATGCTATGCTGGGGATCAGATACCACATGCGCCAGATGGGTGAGGCTGCAGGTGTTCCGGTAGGTTCTTTTCTCTTTGATTGGATGCTTGCTTCTTATTCTTCTTGTCATTTTTACTTTATTGCTCCATATAGAATGTGTGTTTAGGTGGAGAGTACAAGTAGCAAGCATCAAATAACTTTTAATCCTTTTTCTTTTCTTTTTTTCTTTTTTGTGAATGTAAGTGATGTTGACAGTCAAGGCTATCGAAAGGGCTGTGGTCACTGCTATAATGAACTAATCTTCCTAGCTGATGTATAGTAAATGTACTCATCTTCTTTTGGGGACTTTCCAATCGATGCATGCACCTTAGTATCTGTTCTGCCTAGACTCTGTTTCATTCATTGGGTTGAGAAAAGATGGATTCTGTTTTGATACTGTTGCTTGTTCATATCAAATTCTTGAGATATTCCATCTATGGTTTGTTTATCCTTGAGATTTTTTTTACTTTAATCTTTTGGGAGCTAAACATTCGATTGTGTTTGGATTAGGGGTGAGAAAACCGAGCTTGAAGCTTTCATTAAATGGTGACTTAAGAGCTTAGCTGAGTTGACAGTAATTTTAACTTGAATGGGCTCAATGTGAATATGTCACCATCACTAGGTGAACTTTAATTGTAATTTGCTTACAAGGAAACAATCAATTACCTGAGAAATGAGAATGATGTTTGCAAATTAGGTATTGGGTAAATGAGAAAGGGAAAAAACGAGTTTGGGTAGTGTATAGAGCAACACATTCAAATGTGAATGTCTCCAGCAGCTTAAAGTAATCTCAATCCAAGGTTGTGTTCCTCTGGTGCTTTGTGGGGAAGCCCTCGAGGCTGCTGCTACAATTAGAGGTTGTTTTTGAAAAAGTGGACCATACTTGACAAAAAGATGATGGAGTCGCCTGCATCGAAGTGGCTCATTTTTTGCTTGGCTTGCAGACATGGAAGAGTCTTTTCCACATGTTTGTTGATGTAGCTAATTCGTTATAATGTTAGCATTTACAGGATAGGTATCCTATAAAGGAGCCATGTTAGCTCTTTCTCAGTCGGGCAACTGACTTATTAGGACATTCAGATCTTCGGGTTCTGGCAATCAAGCTGCCTTCAAAGTAGGATCCAGCTGACTGAACGTTTTATATTCTTGAAGCATTGTCCTAGTATTCCTTAGGGACAATAATTCATGGATAGAGCTTAGAATGGTGCATCTTTAGTTTCAGGCCTTAAGTGAAGAGGACCACTGTTGTTGTTGTATAGCATGTCCCAGAAGATATTCCTTAGTTTTTAATCATTAGTAGAATGGCTCCTGTTGTGCAGGTCCTTATCCCAGGATCTGTAATGGCTTTGTCCTACCCCTTAGAGGTCCTTCAGCTAATCTTTGTTCTAGCGGAGGCCAAACTCCTGGAGTGCAACCAATGTATGATTGCAACCATATACCCTAGTCTCCCAACCAGTAGTTTGACTAGGAACACTGAGCACTCAAGGTTAGTGAGCTGTAAACCAAGGTGACGATAAGCATTAGTTGTAGGAGTTTGAAGAGAGATGCTGAGCTTTAACCATTCCCATCCAACCTATATGAGGTGCCGATCTTGATCTCACTTGGTGGTTCACTTCTCGAGGGTTATTGACTCAACAATGTTTCATGCTTTAGCTGGTGGTCCCACCCTTGAACTATTTAGTCAAGTAATTCGATATTGGAAAAGCCTTTGCTTTATTTTACTAGGCTGGGTCTTGTCACTTGTCCAATTCTCGTGTCCATTGATTGCTCACAAGAAGACATCCAGCAAGGGTTTGGTTCAGATGGATCAAGAGAAGATCAGGTCTCCCGTTGAATGAAAGTGCTGAAGAAGGAGAGAGATACAAGTAGTGAAGCTGGATGCTAGAAGCCATTTCAGACATTGTAAGATAGCTCAGGAGTAAAATGTTGCCACAATCTCAGTGGTCTTTCCTACGAATGACTCACAAGACAAGTGAGCGATCAACTTTGCTTGTTCTTTCCTTCAACACTTTCCTATAGGCAAGTTTCGTTGATCTGTCTTTAGCTTTGATTAGTTATGCTTGGCAGCTCCGACAAGCCGTACAGTCTCTTGCTTCCTCAATTCCACCAAGAATTTTTACTTTATGTTTGGATCCTAGTTGCCTAGAGCACGCAACCATTCTCCACTTTTGGGCCTCAAAAAAAGAGATTTCTTCCCGTGTTTCTGTCCCATTTGCTGTGCCAAAAAGGTAGGCAGCTCAATTCAACGTTTCAAATCTCCTATAGAATCTCCAGGGCTTTTGTAGCCACCACAGTTTTTTCTTTACTAATCTTCAATGACTGAATGCAACTTGTGAGGCTCTGTAAAAGGAAGTCACAGCCTGTGTTGCTGCAATTCTCGGGTACTCACTTAAGCAAAATAACAGAGGCTACAGAGAACTGAATTAGGGCCCAAAATTATAGTGACAACATCAGGCAGAAATTACTGTCGCGTAGAATGATCTGAATTGGGTAAGAACAGGTACTGTTATCTTAATGTCTGTCCAGGGTATATATGCTAAAATCAATGTTCAACTGCATAACTTCAGACAAACCAACAAGTCAAGCCAAGTGGTAGGTTGTTCAGGATTGGTTGTCATCAGAGTTTGTAGTGCCTTCACTGTATGTGCAATGGCTAACTAGGTTTCCATATTTGCAGATTGAACCTGAATCACAAACTCAGCTTTTGGACGCTACAATGAACATGGAAGGAGTTTTGTTGGCTGGAGTCCCTGGAGCAGGTGGCTTCGATGCAATCTTCGCAGTTACCTTGGGGGATTCTGGCAGCAATGTCACCAAAATGTGGAGCTCAGTCAATGTTTTGGCCTTGCTAGTTAGAGAAGATCCTCGTGGTGTTTCTTTAGAAAAAGAAGATCCACGAACCACTGGAATTACAGCAGCTGTTTCTTCAGTCCATATTGAATAAGTTAAAATTGTAAACCAGCAAAAAAAAAAAAAAAAGGAACCTCTTTTGTTTTTGCTTTTTCCTTTTATGCTAAAGCAGAAGTAAAGGAACCTTAAAAGGGTAAGAAAAGCAGGTGTATGCTGTTGTAATTTCTGTGAACAATGTGCAATAAAGTTTCTTCTGAGCTTGTGCAATAAATTTCTTCTTAAAATCTCGCTCTTAGGACTCCCATCCAGACGAGTGATTTTCTTGATCTTGGTATGCATGACATCTCCTGTCTATTAATTATACTCTGCTATCATCGAATTCAATTCTTGTGGAGATAACATTCAAGATGTTGAGAGAAAAAAAAAAATTTCCCCATGAATCATTAGACTGGGACTGGAAAAACTGATCCATTTCACCGGTAATCGCTACAAGAGCAAGTTCCATTCACGAAATGGTGGAACCGGTACCGATCTCTTACAATAATCTCTCGTTCATAAATCATGGAAATATATTTGGTGTATGTGTGGCAGTCACTACACATCCTGAGGTTTCTAGCTATCCTTATGGGAGACCCCTGAGAAGTATTGATGATTGCAAAAGCAATGGCTAATTTTTGGCTATGACCTCTTAACCTCTGCCTCTTCTCTTCTTCTTCTACATCGAGCAATACTTGTGATGTGTCTGGGGAATAGCCTTCAAACTTCAGCTGCCATTCCATCTGATGGATCATCTCATGAATGCCATCAGATTGAGGGTGAAACTTATCTTGTGAAACAAACTTATGGACTTTTCTCTTCACCTCGACTAGGCTGCACCCCGGCGTTTGCTTGAGGCCCTTATTAACCATTTCTGTCCGAATCCTGGCCACATCCTTCCACCTTTGAGCTCGTGCATACATATTCGACAGCACCACGTAGTCACCAGGATTATGCGAGTCTAATTCAAATAGATTCTTAGCTGCAATCTCCCCTAGTTCCAAGTTCTCATGAACTTTACAGGCGCTAAGAAGGCTCTGCCACACAACATCATTCGGCTCAATTGGCATGTTGTTGATAAGCTCAAAGGCTTCATTGAGCCTGCCGTCTTGCCCCATGAGGTCTACAAGACAACCGTAATGTTGGACTGTTGGTTCAATCCCATGCTCAAATTTCATCCTATTGAAACACTGGAGTCCCTCGTTGACGAGACCAGCATGACTACAAGCACTCAACACTCCCACATAGACAACATTATCTGGTTCAATACCTTTATCGAGCATTTCCGAGAAAACTCTTAGAGCTTCCCTACCATCTCCATGCATAGCAAGCCCCGTGATCATCACAGTGTAGGTGAATTTGTTCTTCTTGGCCATGTTTCGAAAGAGACGCAACCCTTTCTCTAGGCACCCACATTTAACATACATGTCTATTAACGAAGTTTCTACTATAACATTGAGTCGGCTAATGTTCCTCAAAAGCGACCCATGAGTGCACCTTCCCAAATCAAGAGCACCCAAATGAGTGCAAGCGGAAATCACACTGACCAGTGTGCTTTCTTCAGGCCTCCAATGTCCCTCAAGACTCATGTCCCCAAAAAGTATCAAGCACTCACGCCACAACCCCGAACTAGCATGAGCTGCAATAATAGCACTCCAAGAGGCAACACTCTTTTGATCCATTTGCTTAAAAACAGCACAAGCAAGTTCTATCTCCGCGCACTTGCCATACATGCTGATCAAGCTGTTCTGCACAAAGAAATCAGCTTTAAGTCCAAGCTTGAAGGTATGTCCATGAAGTTGCATTCCTTCCTTGAGTGATGGTAACCGGGCACACGCCTTGAGGAGAGCCGGGAACGTGAGATTGTCGGGTTCAATTCCTCTCTCAAACATCTCATAATGAAGTACTAAAGCTTCCTCAAAGCTAGCATCCTTAACGTGCCCCCTGATCATGGTGTTGAATGCGAAAGTATCCGGGTCCTCTATTTGCCGGAAAATCGAGCACGCATAGTCCATGCTGCCCCATTCCGACAGAGCACAAGAGGCCACGAGATTGCTCGCACAGAAGGAATCCCAAAAGAGGCCCAACTTCAGGATTTGGACATGGACTTGTTTGAACTCTTCCATGCTCATGCATCTCTTCAACAGGGACAAACATTCTTTCTCCTTCAACCTCAAGCTGAATTCTGTGCTTTTTTGTGAATCTTTTGGTGGTAACGAGAGAAGGGTTTGGTTAAGGACAGATGTCCTAGTCATCCT
Organism: Morella rubra; assembly: GCA_003952965.2. NCBI lineage: Eukaryota > Viridiplantae > Streptophyta > Magnoliopsida > Fagales > Myricaceae > Morella > Morella rubra. The sequence goes on along the minus strand of CM025849.1, from coordinate 16,787,727 downwards.
GTCCTCCACGAGTCCACACCATGGTATCACCGATCTGGATTGCTACACTAGGCGAAGCTTTGTTAAGACAGGATAATATGCGGAATCAGCAATTAATTCACGGTGGCCATCGACCAGCGGTTGAAAATATAGGGAAAAAGTGATAGAAAATGAGCATCCACCGTTAGATTGAAACTAAGGTTTCTGATCGTTGACGGATAAAAGGAGATGGGTATCAATCAAAATGGGCTACAAAGTAACATTGAGTGCGATGATCCTAGGCAAGTTGTAAGCATAGAGTGGGAAAGGCCGCAAGGATTTTGAATGAAATGGGAAGAAAGGCGGAAAGCAATTTGCGTACTTGCAGTAGTTTTGTTCGTCGAAGAAGGAAGTTAGTATGGAGAGAGCTGACTGGAGTGGATTTCGACGTCATCCATGAAGTTGGGCAAAGAATTCCAGCCAGAAAAATTGTGTCAGATTATGGGACAAGTAGATTCTGGATAGGATAACGCCTGTGTCTTTTGGAAAGGTGTTGGCTGATTCCTTGAGTTTGAAAATCTCCGCATCAGTAGACAACCTGCTTAACATACTACAATGTTACTTGTATCACAGAAATTAGATATGTTTCAACAGAAAAAAAAAGACTTAAATACACTTCTAATTATAAGGGTTTTAATACTTTATACCTTCCATTACTATTTTTATCATTTTGCACCCATCAACTATTGATTTAGACGCGTATCATCCTTTGTTGAAATTTTCAGTCAATTTTAATGAAAATTGATTTATGTGACATAAAATGACAATTTTTTAGCCAGCAAATTGACACTTTTATCACATAATTTTTTAAATAGTGACCACTTTTTAGGGTGAAATCGAAATTTTATATGTTAAAATTTTAATTTTCTTCAAAATTGATCAAAATTTTAATAGAAAGTGTAAAGTGTTCAAAATCAATAGTTGGCAGGTATACTGTAGAGTGACAAAAATAATGTAAAGTATCAAAACCTTCATAATTGAAGGGTGGAAAACTCTCGTAATTGAAGGGTGAAAAGTGTATAAAAAATTTCTTACATTGATTTGAAGGAAAAAAGTTTTGAGCCATTTTTCGTTAGGTTTATGAAAGTAGATAGCTAGAATAAAGAATTGTTCAGGTAGAATTTTTAAACATTGATTTTTTAGAGTTTTGAGGTATTTTTTTATAAGGTTTGTAAAACTTAATGATGAGATTGCTTTTTGATACGCCCTAACGATTAAATTAAAAATAAATATACATACTCAACAAATCATAATTAATATTTAGATTTAAAAAGAAAAATGAATAAGAAAACTACAGGGGTGGAGGGAGGGTTCCCTTTCGATCTAGCTACGTTCAGTATAGATTGGATCCAGCAAAAGTTGTATCTCCATCTAAAGAAGGTGGCCTTTTATTGCTACGACGTTGTTCAGAAAAAAATAAACATAAAAATAAAAATTCTAAAGAAGGTGACCTGGCAAACAACCGAGTGAGGCCTCATAAGGTCATCCCCTTTCATGGACACAAGGCTGCCTAACCGTGCGACCTGACTTGGTGAGGCCTCCCGACCGCGATGGGTGGCTCCATGAGGACCTTGCAATCACTGCACTAGGCTCTTTTATGCTTGTTTCTTTTCAATTTGATATGAAATTATATTTTTTAAAAAAATTAGATAAATACACTTTACACTTTCCAACTATTAACACTTTGTACCATAAATTATTATTTTTATCGTATTACATCTACCAATTATTGATTTTCGACACTTTGCACCATCCATTAAAATTTTACATTAATTTTAAATAAATGAATTTTTTTAACCTTTAAAATGATGATTTTACCTTCACAAAATATGTCCCTATGAAATAATTATGACATAAAAAAATTATTTTTCTTTTCAAAAGTTCACTTTCCATTCAAATTGACATAAAATTTTAGGAAGAGTGAAAAATGTCTGAAATCAATAATTGGTGGATACAATATAAGGAAAATAATAATTTAGGGTGCAAAGTATCAAGACTCTCATGGTTAAAATGTACAAAGTGTATTTGCCCCAAAATACAAGTGATCTATTTGTAGGAGGAAAAAGTTGCTCCTACTAAGCTATCAATAACATGGAACCTACAAGGCAAAAACAGGTTTAATAAACTCCAATGGCAATAGCTCAATTGTTAGAAGAAAAGATTTCCATTCCTGGACAAATCGTATCTAGTGAGTGGACATGAGCTCGAATCCTACCATTTGTAATCAAATTCTCCGCTTAAATGATACTCGGGCACGGGCCAGTTCAAGTGTCCGGGGTTTGTTATTGCACTCCTAGTAGTCAATGCATTTTCAGATAAGCTAGATCTGTTCGAGGTCGATGCATAGAGGCTAGGTACAATAAATTGTCCTCGTTACTAGGTTCCATAAAGTTTTTTAGATAACATAATGTTAACGTGTGTGGAACCATATTTCTGAAAAAGGATAAAAAAAAAAATGAACAAATTTTTTGTCATCCAGATATGGCCCCAAGTGAACAAAAAGTTCAAGACTCACATGATCTAATCATGGCCTAAAAGCTCGATCTCCCCGTCTTTGCCTCTTGAACAACCGTCGTCTTTGGTTTTCTGTGGGTTTCTCCTTTGTTGTTAACAGCGTAGCCACAGTGATTTTTCTCAGGCTCTCTTTTGTTGTTGCTCCTCTATTTCCATTTAGTTCTTGTATTGTGTTCTCTCTCTCGTTTGGATTGCTTTTCTAAGATGCTCTTCATATCTGTTGTATCTGTGTAGTGGTTTTACCTAAAACATAGGGGTGTGCATTAGCGGTGGCGGTGGCGGTTATGATGTATATGTTACCACCGGTACCGGTGGTAACATATAACCGGGCCCAGCAGTAGCGGTATCACCGGTGGCGGTGGCGGTGAACCGCTACCACCGCTGGGCCCATTTTTGGGCCTTTTGGGCCCTTTTTTGGGCTTTTTGGGCATCTAGACCCTTTTTTGGGCGTTTTTTTGGGCCATTTGGACCCCCTTTTTTTGGGCGTTTTGGACCTCTTGTTTCAAAGAAAGGATTATGTTTGTTTTATCATAGCTTTGCCGACCCATTCTTGGCTTTGGCTAATTTCCATCTTTAAGTAAGACTTGTACTTGCCTTTTAAACTTGATGGCAACAATGGCTGATGGCATGGTTCATATTTACAAAGGATGACTACCATATGCGAAGTGAATGTTTTTTCCTCCCTCTGTTAGTTCTAAAACAAATAATGAAATAAAAAAGGAATATAGTGAAAATTGTATCTAAACATGTAGGCCATATTATTGATCCCCATGACAATAATTAAGTTTAATCATGGAGATTCTTATCATATGGCCTTTTTTCTATATGCCCCATTTTTTTGAGAATGACCAAATCCAATATTTGATCATTCTCAGTTAAAACACTAAAACGTAATTTTAATTTTTACTAACAAGTTACAAGTTAACAAATTGTCAAATACAAGTTAGAAAACTTACAAGTTAACCAAACTACAACAATACATAATACAAGACAACACTATAAAATTACTAAAATACAACACAATACATACATGATACATCAAATAAACATTGTTCAAATAAAATAGCATAAAAAGGACTAAAAGGTGGGCAAGTGCAACATGCGTCCTACTCCATCTCGATCTCCGTCGTCAAAGTCGATATCTCTACATAATTAAGAAATAAAAGCATAAAATTATAATGATTACATTATTTTGAGTATCAAATTTCAAAATTTAACCAAAGAATAATTTTACCTGAATCGAGTCAGTAAGTCTCTTCATCTTCAGTTATGTTATCAGATACATCAAGTTCAGCCTTAACCACTCCCACGATAGGGTCACCTCTCAACCAATTCTGAACATATATTAGTCCTTCAGCAGTCTTTGGAGCCAACGAACTCCTGAAAGGATCCAAGATCCGTCCTCCAGTACTAAACACCGACTCAGAGGGCACAGTGGTGATGGGGATTGCCAATACATCACGGGCTATCTGAGAAAGAATTGGAAACCTCGTAGAGTTCACCTTCCACCAATTCAGAATATCAAATTCTGGACTCTTCTCGATAACTCCCTCGGATAAATACCTTTCAATCTCAGATTTGGACTCCAATGCCCGCTGTGAAATTCTCCATTCAGTAAAGTAATCACCGTCATCATCAACATCAACCATAGAGATAGTGCTATCGACAACAGCACAAGGAGGAGGAGTGCTAGTACTAGTACCACTACTAGTACTAGTAGATGAGGCACTACTATACTCAGAAAACATCCTCTCAAATACACTTTTTATTTTGCTTGTCATCTCCCTCCCCCTTGCCTCCCCTAATTGGTTCTTGAACCAATACTCCAATGCCCCCAATTTGTATCGAGGATCAATCAATGCTGCAATGAATAAAAATCCATTAACCTGCTCTAAATCACCCCAATACTTATCATATTTCGACTGCATTTTCAATGCCATATCCACAAGATCCCTTTGCCCACTGGATCTATACCTTGTGATATGTCTAGTAATCTTAGTCAATTCTTCAAAGAATGCATTAGATGTGGCCAAGTTCGATCCCGATACCCGCAAAGTGACCTCATAGAATAACTTTAAAAATTTTATGACACCACGAATGGCCTCCCAATCCTCAAATGTAGGTGGACCCAAACCTTGCCTCCCATGCCCATCCTCTTGCAAATATATCCAAGTATCCAAACCAATTCGATCCCATCCTCCAACAGATTCACAAACCACAAGCATCCAAACCAATTTAAATCTCATCCTCCAACAGATTCACAAACCACAAGTATGCAAGCCCATCCTCCAACAGACAACAGTTTCACAAACCCAAAAGCAATTTAAGTAACTGAATTTTATATAGGGATGAGATAGAAAGACATACCTGAGACAAGGCCACTGCCAAATTAAGTACAATCACAATCACTTAGCACCTAAAAAAAGAGGCAGAAATTTGACTTCACAATTAAGCTATAATCCACTATCAAATGCCAATCGGTTGATACATAGGGGCTTAAATTTTAAGCTATAACTATTAACAGTCCATAATTGTTTAACTTCACAATTAACAGTTGATTAAGCATTTAAGATTTAGAGCCAATCGGTCTGGAAAAAAAGAGGCAGAGAGGGACTTAGTGTATACATACCGTGAGGGAGACAGAGAAAGAGAGACAGAGCAGCTGAGCTGTCCTGTTGCAAAGTGGCCGGCGGCAGCTGTAGGAGGCGGAGAGACAGATGAGATTCGAAAGAGAGAGAGAGAGAGAGAGAGAGAGAGCGAGAGATAGATGAAAGAGAGAGGCAGATAGCGAGAGAGAGAGGCAGATAGCGAGAGAGAGAGTTTGAGAGGGAGAGAGAGACTTACCGTGAGGGAGAGCTTGACGGACCAGATGGCGTTCACCGTGAGAGAGAGAGAGGGCCAAGCCGTCTAGCAAGAAGGGCACTGGGCACTGGACAGACGCGAAAGGAGGATCGAGTTGTCGAGGGAGGGGCAGGGGGGCTGAGCGTGAGCGAAAGAAATGAGGGGGGGGGGGGGCGAGGGAACCCTAAACTTTTACCCTTACAACAAAACGACGCCGTATGGTAGTGTTTTTTTTTTTTTTAAAAAAGACGGTTTTGGCGGTGAACCGCCCAGCAGTGGGCAGTGTCACCGCCACCGGTTACCAATTTCACCGTTTTTTGGTGAAATTGGTAACCGGTACCGCCCCGCTACTAAGCGAGGAGTGGTTACCGGTACCGGTGAACACCCCTACTAAAACATACAAAGCATCCAACCCAAACCTCCAAGTTAACTCCCAAACCCTAATCGGGAGGATCAATTTGACTTTGTTAGCCTTCAAAGGTGAAGCTAGAGGTACTCTTCATCAATTGGGCAACTCGTCCATTCGACAAGAACTTGCTCAATGCTCCACCCAGGGCTTGCTCTGACCATAGGCTCTGATGGAATCCTTAAAGGTTTCTAAGAACAAGAATGGGCGTACTTAAAGGATTAGCTCAGGCTTCCATAATAAACACAAAATAAATTTGAAGTAACTGCTTTTATATTCTCATAAGAGATGACAAGTGATATAAGAAAACAATTACAATCCTAACGACTTATATAGACTTCGGCCATGGGTAATAGAAAATTAAAAAAATCCTTACAAGGAAAGATAAAATCCCTACAAGGCAAGATAAATCACTAAAAAATATTATTTCCCACTCATTATTATGATAATGAAATAAAGAATGGTTCCTTAAATCATGGATCCTCATCTCTCCTATATATTACCTTCAATCATATAGCATGTCTCCCTCCTGTTGAGATATCATTGATGTGCCACATGTTAAACATGACATTAGGCGCGTGTGTGTGTCAAAGCGTATGCCAAACATGTTGTGAGCGCTAGCAGCACATGGCCAACATGTGTGCTGTGAGTGGGCAAACTACCCTTTATGCATATATAGCAATCCAAGCGCGCCATGTGCACAAACCATGCAGGCGCATGCTCTAGGCACGAGGCTGCCTACTAGATAGACTTGGACCACCCTATCTTGGGACGGACTTTCCTCCATGGTGACACGTGTACCTTGTCGAGCCTCAATCCTTCGAGCTTTCCTCGTGGCCGCCCTTATGGCCTTTCTCAAGTCTAAGGACGTCCAATCTTTCACAAGTTGCATTTTTAAGTGGAAATCCTTCCATTACTAAGGCTACAATTCTCACTTGGTCTCTTTTTCTAGCTTGGTGATATTCCAAAACCTTACTAGGCTTAAGTGTACTAGCCCTTCATTATTCACTTCGGGTAGATTACTCACCACCCTACTAGGATCACCAACCTTCTTCTTAGCCAAGAGAAATGGATTACTAGGTGGATGTGTACGTTGCTAGGAAAATTGAGCTTGTAGACCATCTTCCTAACCTTTTTAGTATTTGTTATTCTTTGAAGAACTTGATCCTTTACTTTTTAATACTTTTTTTGAAAGCAATTGATGCTTCCTTGGTAGGTACTTAAGAAAAAATCTATTTTTCGGGCTCAAAACTTACCATACTCTTCCCTTTGTCACGATGCTTCTTTTTCATTTGTGCTTAAGCCCTCTCCAAGGTTTCCTTAAGCTCTTTAAGAACCTCGTCTCTCTCCCTAGCTCTATGTCTATCAAGTCACTGAATAAGCCACCATCAACATAAGAAACTAGGCTTGAGTGGAGATCTCCCATATAAAACTTCAAATAGGGACATTTTTGTGCATTTGTTATAGGAAGAGTTGTACCAAAATTCTGCCCAAGGGCAGTGTTCCTCCCACTTCCTAAGAAATTGATGAATAAAGTATCTCAAATATTGTTCCAAAATTTGATTAGTTTCCTCAAATTGACCATCAATATGAGGGTGATAGGTGGAGCTCCTAGCCAACTCCGTTCTATGCATGTTGAAGTATTCCCTCTAAAAGTTACACATGAACATCTGATCTCTCTCCGTGACTATGCTCCTTGGCATGCCATGTAGCTTCATCACAGTATCCACATATAACTTGGTTACAGACTTGGCAGCATAAGGATGCAACATAGGGACAAAGTCATTGGAGATGGGCAGCCCCTCCATAAAATCTATGGTAACATCTTCCTATACACTCGAGGGAATGGAGAGTGGATGCATCAATCCTCCGGGATTTTCATACTCAGATTTGACCGTTTGACATACATCACATTCCCTCATTATGTCGCCTTTCATGCCTTCCCAAAAAAATAAAAAGGAGACTGTCCCCCAAGTCTTATAGCTACCCGAGTATCCTCCCCTCTTAAGAGTCATGAAAATGACTCATAAATCTCTTTCTCAAATCTCCCACACTAGGTACCACGAGTGTAGTAGACATGGATTTCTTCAATGCTTCAAAAGCTTTTTCTCCCTCTTCGTTCCACGGTAAGTTTCTTTTTTTACCATGTTGGTCAATGGCCTTGTCATAGATTCATAGTGCTTGACAAACTTGTGAATCCTCTCAACTCTGTGATGCTTTTTGGATTTGGTCATTTCTTTATGGCTTCTATCTTCCTTGGATCTACCTTAACTCCTTTAAGACCTTCAAAAGAAATGAAATGGATTAAATGCTCTAGCTCCTTTTAACCAAATGAGCATTTAGGAGGCTTGATGAAGAGTGAGTTCTCCATAAGAAGTTGCATCACCGTCTTCAAGTGCTCTAAGTGCTCCTTCCATTCTTTTGTGTAAACGATGATGTCTTCAAAGAACACAATGACAAATTTCCTCAAAAATAGCTTAACGATTTGATTTATACAAGATTGGAATGTAGATGGAGGCATTGAAAATGGCATCACCAAGTACTCGAAATGCCCACTATATGTGTGGAAGGTCATCTTGTAGATGTCTTCCTCATGTATCCGAATTTGATGATATACAGCCCTCAAGTCCAGTTTTGTGAAGAACTTTGAGCTGCTCAATAAATCTAACATGTCATCAATGGTAGGTATAGGAAACCTATCTTTGATGGTAGCCTCCTTCAGGGCCTTATAATCAATGCAAAATCTCCAACTCTCATCCTTCTTTTTGACAAGCAATACCATACTAGAAAAGGACTTGTCAAAGCAAGAAATCAATGTTTTTACAACCAGACATTTCATTGGTAAAGAAATAGAATTTGGTTGCCAAAACGCTCTAGCGAACATATAAGACCATCGCTTAGTGGTCACAAATAAAGCGTCGGTAAAGGGATTTAGTGACAAAGTATTCTTTGCGTCAATAGAAGGCCCACCAATTCATTCATAGTGGTCACTAGACATGGCCACATAGCAACGAATAACTTGGTCACCCAAGCTAATACTTGCAACGAATAGAAAATGTTGCTAAAGTCCACTTTAGGACCCCTATAGCTAGCACCACCGATGAATTAGATATTGCGCTATTTACAAGTCAAGTACCACATAGGATTTTTTCGTCAATTAAAATCAAGGTGAGGTACTCTCGATTTCATTGTATATAAGCACAAGCCTTAAATCTAAAAATTTAGAATACAGGTCTTGAAATTAATTTGGCTAAAAGTAATTGTATGTTGTTTGTTGTTTTCCCTTTTTTAATCTTTTTATATTTCTTGCTTAGTGTTGGTCAACAGCTAAACCATACGACATTAATGCCTTATCAACAAGAATTAGTACACTGGTAGAAATATTAAATCATTCAAATGGAGAAAAGACAAGATTCACCCAGAGGAGAATAACTTAGGAGATTTTTTTTTTCTTTAATCACAAATATATATATTGATCAAACCATATAAATTTAGAATAGGCTTCAGAAAATTATTTCAAGATATAAATTATTTCTCATTTGATCATTGCATATATTAAGCATCATCTTTTAGATTTGCATACATTTTTATATAAGAAAAATATCATAGTCGAGTGATAAGTTACATAGTTACTCTACAATATAATATAAAGATAACTTATTATCATGCTATTTAATTAATTTTCATTTGATCATTTCAATAATAGTTTATCTGTCATTGGTTCTAAGTCCTTTAACAATAGTACATTTATATAGCACTACCTCATGCCCTGATCATTATAGAACAAAACCAACCAACAACACGTACGATACAAATCACCACTACTTGCATAAACTACAAGCTACCTTAGTGACACACTATTTCAAATCCTTTTATACACAGCTCCAAATAACCTGGAATGGACAATTTAAAAGGAATGTTAGTGAGTTGAATGACTTAGTACTAAGAGGTCAGAAAATCTTTTCTGTGTATACATGTCTTGAATAAAGATTCCCTATACTTAATTATGCATGATTTTCGGAGTAATGATGACTCACGTGCTTCTAAAACAAAGGCTTAATTACTTCAGTACCAGTGGTATTGGTGGATCTTCAATTGATTCCTAGAGTATTTTTCATCCTAAATTGTCCTTGTAAATATTTTTAACTTGTGTTGGTCCTTCCGTCAATATTTATTTTTTATAAGTAAACGTGAATTTCATTTCACTGGGAAGCAAACAAACATACTGAATATAGATGACCTTCCGAGGCTGGGTACAAAGAACAGGGCATAAAGCCCATTACAACATCATTAAAATTCCTACGGGTTGTACATCGATAGACCATAAAGGCCTTAACAAGATGAGCCCAAAGGGCCGTGAATTTGAAATGGATCCAAAGACTAAAAGTAACTTCGCCGAAAATGGCGGTCACCGGAGGAATAGGCAGTCAAGCACTGCACTCCCACTTCCTCAAGAAAGCATCCACACCAACACCAATGGACAACGAGGTCCACAATGAAATCCCAACGAAATAAAATTCAAAAACACAAAGGAAATACAACAAACACAACAAAGAAAAGTTGCTAGCCGGCCGGAATCCGACCAAAAAATAGAGCCCCGAGACACCACCTAAAACCACCGCAGCAGATCCAAATAGATGCGAGTACGTGTGTGTCATGCGCCGATCAATGGTGACTGGAAAAAGCTGGAGACGACTGCTCGGAGCTGCTGATGCCATCTTTGTTGAGCGTGGCCATTGAAGTCCACCTGGAACGATGGGATTTAGAGTTAAAAACAACCACAGAAGGAGACCAAAAATTGGGGGGTTTGATAGCATCCGGCCCAAGAGAGGGAAGGAAGGGAAGGGTGGTGGGAGGAGTAGGAGATCCTCCCACCGCTGATCACAGGGAAGTAGGAAGGAGGGAGGTCAAGCGAAGGGAGGAGGGAAATCTAGAGAGAGGGTAGAGCCTCTCTCGGTCCTTTCATCAACTTAGTGTGTTTTTGTTTAACAAAAAAAGTCCTATATAATTAGCAAGGACACATTAAGACTAATTTTCGATTCACAAATGGCATCTCTCAATAGCCCCATCAGATAAATTACCACGTGGAATGGGTCAACCTCAAAGCTTCCTAAAAATCCAGCATGTGTTAGCCACCTCAGACATCCTAGCTAACAATTTATCTAATTTGTTGAGAGATGCCACATGGGAGTCATCAATTGGTTCTAACGAAAGTGTCCCCATAATCATGTAGAACTTTTTCTATTTGAAAGCACACTCGAGTTGGAGGAAGGACCAACACATGCTTAAAAAAATTGACAAGGAGTAATTTAAAACAAAACATACTCTAAGGACTAATTTGGAATCAGCGAATACCACATCAACCATTGGAGTAATTAAGCATATAAAAAAAAACTTGTTGAATAAAACAACATGAAATAATGTTATTAATTTATAGAGATAACTTATAATAGAGCTATTTAATTTATATTTCTTTCAGTTTAATAACTACACTCTAAAGAAAAAGGTTTTGGGTGACAAAATCGAGTTGTCACCCAGTTTGTCACTTAAAACCCGTCAGCAAAGGTTTTAGGTGACTGTTTTCGTGCTTCCTCGCTCAAAACCATCCGGATGTAAAATTACTCCGTCCAAATGGTTTTCTGAGTTCTTGACAAACTTCAACTCCATCATAGCCCAGTTCTTTCTGTCTGTTCGTATGAAACGTGAGAACATTTTGTAGAATGTGATAAAGATATTTTTGTCATCGAACCTGCGTGCACATTATGTTTCCTTTTCTAACAAATTGGAATTCTGTCACCGAATTTAAATCACCACTGAAATTTAATTCATTTAAATCATTTAATTCACCACCAAAATTTAACTTAATTTATTTAATTCATCGCATTTTGGCTATGTAAATCATATAGTCAAGCATACTCTTGTACTAAGCTTCCATTATAAACAAAAATGAAAATAGCAAAAAACATAACAAATATAAAATAATTGTACTTACCATTCGTTTAAGTTAATAATCATACTAACCATTTGTTTAATTGTACTAACCGTCCGTTTAACTTAATGATTGTACTAAATTTAAACTAATGAAAAAGTATAATTAATATAAAATAACTAAGATATAAATCCCAAACGAAAGACATAATCATTAGAGACTAATACAAGTTGGAGACTAAACAAAGCATAAGTAAATAGCGAAAAAACTAATCTAAATCATGAGGACAAGCTTGGCTCATCGCGCAGCCCCGATGGCGTCACGCACATGCTCCAACCGCTCCTCCATATTGTCCACCCGTTTGATGAGTGTTCGCAGTTGTATCGGAATGGTACTGAGAGATTGATACAAGTCGGACACATATCCTGTCACAGAAGTCAATTTCTTCTGCATAGCAATCACCTTCTCCCCCAAAGCAGTCCCCATTGGAGCATAATTTTTATCCAAAATAGTCAACCAGGAATTGATATCCATGCACAACATCTTTGTCGGCTCTACCATCGTCTAGATACTCTCCTTCAGCTCCGCTATCATAGCGTCCGCCAAAGCTGGTCGCTCTGTCTGTGCCCTTGAGTGATACTCTTCCTGGATCAATCCATGACAAACTTAACAAAAACCGTCCGAACATTATCATAAACCGTCCATGAGGGAAACAAATGACGACGTTTTTGGTTATTATTTGTCTGTACAAAGAGTCACTTCGTCCGGACAAAGATCAAAACATGACATTTTAAAAAAAACATGCATTAATGTCTATTTAGTATACTAAAGTCATGCGGACAAAATAAATAATGACAATAATATTATACAAACCTGTCCGCACGGTATACTAACCGTTTGAACAGAACTAGAAAGAACACTGAATTAACTCAGCCATAGTTGTGTTCTCCACCACCAAAAACAATCAAAATACATGAAAATCGAAATAGGAAGGCACGGAGAAGGTATTACCTGAGCTTGTGAATATAGATCTTAAAATACCTAAAAAATTGATGTAATTAGAAAGAAAAGGTTGAGAGAAAAAGATAAATTAGGATAAGGCTGTTTGTTAGGTTTGACAACTTTATTTGTTTTTAAAATCCATTTATAGCGTCCGTACGCGATTTTGATTGTACATACGACTTTTAACGATTAAATTTACACGTGGCCTAATCAAATTCAACTGCATTAAATTCTAAATCTCAAACAGTTTCAAAAATCTTCTGTAATCTATGAGCATCTAGACGGTTTGGTAGTTGTCCGGAAAATTTCGACTTTACGTGTCTAAATTGTGCAACGTGGAACCACATAATTCGCTGAAGAAACGGTCCTCTGTGTGCGGACGTATTGCGTGCATCCGGACGCTTATCGTGTGTGAACTATGCGAATAATCTTTTTGGCATTGGGACATAAATGTTCGCGTCCAGACGAATTTGAAGTTTGCATGATGATTATGAATGCGTCACTAATTGGTGAGTTTCAAAATCGTTACCTAAAGCTTGTTTAGATGTGGTAAAACTCTATCCGGACGGGAATGAAACATTTGTGACGAAACTAATCATCACACATTTGCAACGGCTTGTATCTGAACAATTTTTGGGCTTGTCCAGATGGAAATAGCTTTCCTGGATCATTTTGCATAACGAAATGTAGGTTTTGTTCGGGAAAATCATCTTTAGGGGCAAAATTTGGTTTGACACCCAAACATTTGTCACCGAAAGTCTTTTTTCTTGTAGTGCTAGTTCCTAATTGATGTTGATATTACAGATAAATATAGCTTTCTAATACTAATAGTAACATTTATAATTTTGTGATAACATTCCAAATGGAGTGTATTTTTAACGGGGTCAAATATAATTTTGTGTACATATTTTTTCCAAAGTATAATATTCCAACTCTTTCCTCAAAAAATCAAAAGAAACACGGTGTGAAAGTTATTATAGTTATTCCAATTAAGGTTGGAATATTTAGCTATCAACCATTTGTTTTACTACCATTTATTTTACTACACTTTGTTTCCTCTAATTATCATTCATTTCATAATTTACGCCTTAAACTACTAAAGTTGATACATTACACTAAGGGTAAAGCTAAAATGTGGCTTTTGGAGGACTAAAATATAATATAGTAATTTTGTGGGGTTCCAATAAAAAACAATAAGGCTTAATTTAAAAAAATTCCTAATTTTTGGGGGTTCCCAATCTTTATCTCCTTGGCTTCGCCCTGCAGTGCATCCCAAAACTACTAATAGGCGTACATTTCACACCTCAAATTAAGATTTTACTGTTAAAATCAACAAAAATTATACACAGGACATAATCTTCACCATCAAATTGTAACTTGTGATGCAAATGGAAAAATTATTATTAGTTTAGGATGCAATGTGTCAATTTTAGTAGCTTGGGTAATTTGTGAAAATTGCAAAAACAAATTGTACTTAAAATGTGAAAATATAATTTTTCTAAAAAAGAAAGTATTATTTGCAAATTGCATAATTATTATTATTTAATTATTTGCATATTTTAAAATACCTTTTTGGTCCTTAAATTTTTCACCTTTTTTTAAATAGTCAATGAATTTCGTAATGGTATTTAAAAGATCTATTTGTTTTAGCAAATCAAGTCAAGTCAAGTGTTTTATCTAGTAAATAATAAGCATGGACCTACTTGGCAAGTCGTGCAGAAGTTGTCTTGTAGAAATGCATATGACATTCCCCACCCCCAAAGTCGAACGGTGAAGTTGATGTAAATGAAGAATCGGTAGCAGCCATAACGAATGAAGCGTATTAGGAGAACAATGTCATTGACTTGTTTATAGACTTCTGACAGTTTAACCTTAATCCACTACGAAGGGAGGATGTTGCGCCAAACGTTATTGAAGCTTCTAATGTGATTGACTGGCGTAAGAAAAAGCATATAGAAAATAATGACGCTTCAGAGGGGCATGAAGTGAAAATTGAAGAGAATAGAGAAGAAAGCGGAGACGAAGATTTGTTTGAAATTGATTGCAAGTCGGCAGAGGATGAGGCATCGGGCGATAACGTGCAAGAATTGGCTTCTAATTAATAATTTCTTTCAAGTATATCTATATAGTTCCTCTACTAATTCTGATGTGCTTTTACTGTTAATGTCTATTTTATCATAAAAGATATGTTTTATGGTTAAAGTATTCTAATATAGTTTTTTGTTGTCATGTGACAGCTCGCACAGTGAAATGAAACATGGATGGGTGCCTCCATGAGTCAAGGCACGCAAGCTTGTCAAAGTAGTTATGCATGTTTTTTTTTTTTTACTTCTATTTTATTGCTTTAAGTTAAATGATAGATTAACTTTGCTAATTTTTTTTTATGTAGCAACCTCTGCTTCTAAGCACTGGTGAGGTAGGACAGGCAAGGTTGGTTTGGAAAAGAGTCTTGGGTCCAGAAAATTATCAGTGCATATCCCAGAGGGAGAATGTGGAGGATAGTCTGCACTACTGCCACCATATCCAATAAGATTGGAGTGCTGGTCCGATCACTGATTCCTCCCGCCGTTAACAAGTTGGTTGATATTCCAGCAAAATCGAAAGAGTATATTATAGATCGAGTGTTGGTATGAATAAACCCTCGTAAACATAGTATTCTTGCTTAAGCATTTCGTTTGTCATTGTAATATTGCATTTTTTGTTACTTATGCAGGACCACTTCAACCTTGACTACACCCGTCGGGAGGATGTGAGGACAGTGGTGGAGATTATGATGACGGCACGTCGAACTCACCACAACCGGATGCAAGCATATTTTAAGAAGTTTCCAAGTAAAAAGATAGCGTGCTGAAGCCCAGCCCTGATACTACTAAAGAATTATGGACGAAGCTCTGCGACCTGTTCACCAATGTAAGTGTTTCTGTATGTGAATAATATAAAAACTCGTTGCTTAAATGTTGCATTCTTTGTATAGATAATTTTGATAAAAAAAAAAAAAAAAAATTACAGAAACGAAGCTAGCAAAATAAGATAAATAGATCAAAATTGACTATGAACCATGCTTCTGGTTCATGCTCGTTCTAGCGCACACGAGCTTGCATGGTAAGTTAATTATTAAATTATGATTTTTATTAATGTATTGACAAGTTTGAAATTTTTTGTCACTATAGCTTTGTGCTATTTCTATGTAGAAAAATCCAGACAATGGTGAAATCAATCTAGCATAGCTGTATAAGAAGAATTATACAAACAAATATAGTATTTGGACCTCGGAAGGAGCGAGGAAAATTTATAGAAGTGTATTGTGTTTTTTTTAATCTAGTTAAATGTGATTTGATCACAGTTTATCTACATTGAGTTTTTTATCACTATTAAATTCTTGTAAGAATGGATGGATATCTTCCAGCACCAGTGTGAATCAGAAGGGAAGGCTTACACCGAAATTGATGTATATTCCAAGATATTAAGCAAGAAGTCAGGATATGTGCGCGGATTAGAACGCGCAACTAAACATGCACCTTCCTCAACTTTAACTACGCAGTCTTCTAATCTATAACGCTAGCTAACGAAGGCAAGGGATGAGATAAAAGCGATGAGAGCTGCCAGAGAGAGACTTTCAAGATTTTATGAAGAAGCAAGCTGAGATGGACACCACGCTACGGGACCACCGTGAGGAGCAGTGGGTGGAGCAGGAGCGCATTTGGGTGGAGCAGGAGCACATGCGATTGAAGCATGAAGAGCGCATGCTGCTAGAGCAAGAGCACTTACGAGCAAAAATATCAAAGGAACTAGAGCAACGCATGGCAACCGTAATGGAGAAGAAAGTGACGACATGACAAAGCGACTATTGGGCTAGTTTGGGACCCGACACATGTAGATGTGAGATGTATTTTTCTTATATGATTGTTATATTAATAGTACGATATTATTTTCAGTTTAATTACGGGTAATTATGTACTACTGATGTGACTATTAATGTATTGTTACTTTAAAGACAATGTTATATAATGTTTTCATTTATTATCATTTTAAAAAATATACTGTAAATACTGTTCAATCAACCAACCAAGTGATCGAACAGTAGTGGTAAAAAAATGTCCGATCACGAAACTATCCGATCGGAAACAAATGAAAAGCGTAAAACAGTGTTCGATCACCGACTACCTTAGTTCTTAGTTTTGCATTGTCCCATTTTGGATAATCAACCTGTCAATCTCCCGACGTTACCTACCTTTTTTTTTTTTTTTTTAATAAAAGGAATTACTTTCTCTACATTTCCCTTATTTTCCGAATTAAGCAATCTGAGAAAGAAAATGTAGAGTATCATGACTTTCTTTCATTTCTTGCCTTCAATGCAAATGAAAATACGAGTTACATCCGTCACAAAGAATCTAGTCCGAAAGGTTAGTTGGGATAGTCCGAAAAGATTAATTAGGACAAAACTCTAGATACTCTCATCATTTAAAAAAAAAAAATGGTCTCACTCGTTGTAAAACAATGTATGAAAGTGAGATTAGAGAAATATCTAAGATAAAGTAGGAATATAATACTTAAATATGAGTTTATTTTATACCACTATAAATAATTAAAACGTAATTTAAATTGTATAGATTTGGATGATTTCGTGTCGCCCCATCTTCGATATGAGAGTTGGTGAAGGGAAGGCTCGAAGCTATATGGAAAGGCCAGGCTAAGGACGTCTGCAGCATGACAGTGCCACATGCAAGACATAGACTGCTTTAAAGCTTCTGGCTCGAGAGCTTTTGCTTTGATTCCAAAAATAGACTACCCGGATGAAATAACATGGGTACCTGAGAATTGAGGAGTCAATTTCTTTTGATCCAATGGGTTCACGAAATTTACTGTAAAGATTGCTGTCATTGTCTCTCTCTCTCTCTCCAAGTATGCATCATCTAGCCTCAACACTTCTAATCACAAAAGTAATATGGCATCCTGAAAGAATAATTAATGAAACCAAAGCGCCAGGAAATCAGGCTCGAGCAGCTTGTATTGTATTAAGTACAGTGGTGAGCGGTTCAGACATTCAAGCTGTTTCCTTTGCAGCAACCTCGGCCAAAAGACGAGTGGGACTGTACTGCAGCTCTAGAAAATGCAGCACAAATAGGATGTAAAAGCGTTCCCAACACCAATGAATCAAAATGTTCCACACGCTGAAAGGAGGCAAGCACATTGAGCAGCCAATTCTTGCCCATCACGTGGCCGAGTTCTCGTGCAATAGTACATATTCTCGGCTGCAAAAAAGCAGTACACGGAATAAATTGAAATTATGCAAATGGAACAGTAAAGAATAATGCAACGAGGTCAAGAGATCAAAACAGACGCAGCACACAAGAAATTCTGATAGTTCAATATAAGCTTCCTGAAGAGGGTAAACAAGCAAATTTTCACAAGGGAAGTAATGTAAAATGAGAACATTCCACCACCAAGAGTATTACATTCAGCAACATTACTTTTCCTTTGTAGATGCAGAAACTGGTCCTTCTAGCTACTTTTTTAGGTCAAATACTTGAGTTTCTGAACGAATAATTGTACTGGAACTGTCCTAACATAGTAAATAATGCAGAAGCCAAAAAATCGTTCCAGAAAAGCAGGAAGAGTCGAAAGGATCAGAGAGATGGAGCGGATAAAAAAAAAAAAACCAGCGCTTAGCTAAAAATTCCTTAGGCAGAACTTTCTTTCTTTAAGTAACACCACAAATCTACAATGGGTCCTATGGCTGTGAGAAATTTAACGTTGCCTAAGCAACAAAATCCTAAATATATTCAACCTCCAAATATCCTTATGTCTCCGGTTCCACACAATCCGACAAAACTCATCCTCCAAAATTAAAAAAAATCCTGAGACAGTTCTTATTCGAGCAGTACCAATAATTTCTCTAAGCCATTGCAGAACACTGATGCATCTCAATATCACATACCTAGGAGTTTAGAAGCGACGATCTAAGTAACAGTCACCTTTTCTTTACTTAAGAGAACAAACACAACTTTGTAGCGTGCTTGTAAGCGAGGGAGCATCACATGTAAAGGGAGCATCATATTCACCACTCGAGCAATGCTGATCATTGCTTGCTTTTTGTTTCCCCTCAATTAAGCAGTTGTTGATTATGGACCTCTCAGGTTCAATATCTTTTCCTCACGTTTCTCTCTGTTTTATGGCTTGGAATTTTCCATCAATACATGCACCCGCCGTCACAAAAATACAAATCCACACGTAAAAAAAATTTGTTAGCTTCTACTTCTTTCACGCAATGCAAACTAACACAGAGAAAACGCAAACCCACCGCCAAAATTTTGGGACAGTGGTTGCCTAATTTGGTGAAAACATGAATAGATGATTTGACATGGTTTGAGAGCCTTGAAACTGATGACCATACAAGATCCTAGACAAGCCATTTTGGGTGAAACCTTTTCCACCTTTTTATATTGAGCAGACAATAATCATGTTTCCAGTATAAAATTGTTTCAAGTAGTGGGAAAGAAATGCTAGTAATTATGAGTTTAACATGTCAAGTATTATAATTGGAGGTGAGAGCAAACCTGTAAATCATGAGGTAATACAATATATCACAAATCATAAACTACTACTTACATAATAACATAGTTTCCCAATCAATCTCAACTTTCAGCATAAACATGGAATAAAATGATTTATAACGCGATCTAAAAGGCATTCGTCAGATATTAATTAGATGCCTACCTACTATTACCAAATCTGATAGTGTCCTTTTCGAAAAGTTCATAATAACGTTGAGGTTCAACAGCATCATCCTGCAAATGCCAGAGAACATGTTACAGAAAGTTGCTACAGAAGCATAGTAAACCTCAATGTTACCATGTTATCAAAAACGAACAACTTATTACGGATATTAAACGAGATATAGAAAAGAGAAACTTACATTAATATATGTTTTATTAGTGCTTCCAAGGTCCATTACGTAAGGCCTAACATGGTTCATACAAAGAACTTAGCTACAAGATTGAATAGATACTCTCCACTTCTATTTTGAGGTAAATACAACTTAATTTAGCCATACCTCACTTTCTTTGATAATGTACCATCAGGTTCTTCCTTTTCTACTTGGCTGACAAGCATGAGAAAAAAAATTAATGAATGTTCAAGAACATCAATGACCAAATGAAACTGCCACCTCATATATATACCGGAATTGAATGACAGCATGCTGCTTGCTGCAGGATGGGTGGTCCGTTGGAATGTCTGCCACCCTTCTTTCCCTTCCGAAAAGATAACAACTTTGACGGTGTATATAAAGGGGCTCTGTGGATTATAGGAACCACTTAGAACACATTAATAGCACAAGGAACTAATAAGCTTTCTTTGAAAATAAGGAATAGTCTCTCACAAGTTCAAATCAATAATAAAAGGGGGAAAAAAAGGGGCAGCTAACATTACTTAATATCGGAATCAGTACACCGCACAAGAAAGATCAGAATGAAAATGCATGCTTCCAAGATATCCGTGCAAAATCAGCAGACAAAAAGTTGCCGAAATCAAAATCGGACAAGGGGTTGAAAGGCACAGAGCTAAATTTACCAGTCAATCAAACTGACTTCTTGAGGAAAAAAAATTACCATCCAACCATGAAAGAAACAAAGTCATTAAGGTTTGAAGATTCTCTCAGTATATTGTAAAATGCTCATTCTGTGGATGACACACTGTTGGGTGCGAGGAAGGAGGGGAAAGCAAGGAGTGGCAGGAGAAACAAATTCATCAAGGTTTGAAGACTCTTTCCACTGGGGCCCACAAATTTTCAACTCTTTGTTTTTCACCTGATGTGCGGGGAATGGAGAGGACAGAAATACGTATCTGTTGAAATTACTTTCACAGCCCTTCTAAGGATGTACTTCATTGTTATTTCATAGGGATAAAAGTCAACGCGTATTATGTTGCTACTTTTTGGTTCTGCCCCATGCTCAACCAAACAAGAGAATACAAATCTGCTTTTTCTGCATAACTCTCTTCCCTTCATACAAAGCATGTCAAAGAAAGAGCCAAGCTTTCCCTTCCACTTTCTTCCCATTTCCATTACAATTTCCCTTTCCCTTCCCCTGCGCCTCATATGCAACAATAGTGTAAGTGAGCAAACTGAAACCAGCTGGCCAACAAGGGAGACGTATATTTATTAGTGACAAACATAGCACTAGACATGCATGGTGCAAGAAGGGAAACAAGAAAAAGTAGATATAGCTTGCATATCTGATCTCTAAAAGACATTAAGACTCACCATTTAGTACTTCACCACCCTTGAAAACATACAGCCGCCATCTTACACTAGGTTTTCGAGCATCTGGGGGTTCAGTGAACAGCAGTGTCACACCTGAAAAAGTAACAGCAATTTCGCAAAGGAATGAAAAATTTAAGGTAAAAACCATTTTCAATACAATCAAGCAATGAAAGAGTGAATGTTTCACCACCAAGCAAACCAAGGAATAAGGCACAGGGTATCAAATCGTAGGAAAGGAAAATATCACCTCTGACTCGATTGGTTTCCGCAGCAAGCTTTCCTGATAGCTCAAATGAAGGTTTTTGCTGTAACAAAGGCAACAGGGATTACAGAGGACGCATACTATTTACCCATATAAAGACCAAATTTGCACCATGATAATAAAACCTAGCATTAAAAGGACAAACAATAAATTTTTCTTCCACATATCCAGTAAAGATTGGCACAGACAAACCAAGAAACAACCCATTGGGAATTATGCCAAACACTAACAAGCAAGATAAACGTTACCGTTTCCTTTGCTTGCAGAGCCTCCTCGGCAACTCTCATCTTAGCTACAGAGTCACTCTCATTATTCCTGTCCAAGCAACAGCCAGCCCCAATCAAAAGCTACATCAATATTAATCTCAATAATATCACTGTATTCTCACCCTTATAAGAGAAAGGGGGAGAAAAAGAAAAGTAAGAAGTCAAGCATATTAATGACAAATATATTAAACAAAATACTTACCATAGAAGGTGAAAATTCAAAAAGCACTTATACTCTAATGGGAGCAGCCAGATCCTTGGACTCCAGAGCTGAAATCCCCAACATTTACTTTATTTTCACCACCCCCCAACCTCCCAGTTAAGTCATCCTTAGGATATTATACTGAAGTTTATTTTATCTTTCAAGCAAAATCTCCGAAATGCTTGCGAAATTTTTTTTATGTTTTATTTTGCCATTCAACAATTGCTTGGGATCTGTAAAAGGCTTGTCCCTTGTTGGCTGGGCCGAAATTTAGCACCAAGGGTGTAATACATAATTACAGGTCTCATCACATAAATTTTCTTCGTTTCTTTTGTATCCAAAATATCGGCGTGTTACAAATCCAGGGAGAAGAAGCCATCTCTCAAATGAACATTTCCGCACTTCGATCACAAAACAAAAAAAAAAATTGATCAAAGCCTAGTGAAATGGTGACAGTTCGATGGCGCTGCTGCTTTCCAGGGTTGAGAAATTCAGCAGCTTCTAAGAGCTATCATTTGTCTACTTCTTCAAAGCCTGCCAAAAGAATAGCCCAAGCCGACTTCTGAAAAGCAACAATGTCCAGTGCCAGATTGACAACATTGCAGCTTCAGAAGGATTCTCGGAAAGCTGCAATCTATCGAGCATGGCCTTGGCAATACATTTCCAATAAATTCCACTTGAAATCCACCTTAAATGATAGAATGTGGTTACAAGTTGCAAGGCTATTTATATATCATAACTGACTCTTTTTCTCTTCATTTCTTTCCTTGTGTTATTGGCACATCCAATGAACAAATAGATTTGCTAGCAAGAGGTATATGTTAAAATTCGTAATTGAAGCTCAAGTGAAGAGTTTGAAGTTCATCAGCAGCTTACCAGTCTTCATCTCCGCTAAAGTGCTTCACCTGAAAAAGTTCGAATTGAGCTCAAGTCAGATACTTTAGACAATGCCAGGTAAACAAAAATCAGCAATATGCATCACTGCTCTTATGTTTAGAAAACAAGAACCTAATTCAAGAGTGGTTTGATAAATTTGTTTTTGAGTTATGAACAAAGGGAAACAAAGCCAAAAATGAACTCTGAACTAAGAGATCAATCTGAAAAGAAATCTTATGCCAATTTCTACCATACAACAGATTACAAAAGCACTTCTACGCCCAACTAAACAAAGCCTTCAATCGCGCCTATTTTTATGTTAAACTTATCATTCTCAGCTTTCTTCTCCAGGGTTCAGGCATTCTGATGTTCACTTAGTTACTAATGACCTCAAGGGAAACTGATTAGGATCGGCAATAGGCTATTGTATTCTAACATCCACTATTTAAGTTGTTATGTTTTTACCTTATTCCTTTTATTTCATTTTCTTTCACATAAAACACCTATTTTGCACTAAACATAGCATTCTCAACTTTGATCTTCAGTACTCAGACATATCACCCACATTCACTCACTTTTTCACACAAAAAAAAAAAACACCATCAGTTTCTTCACATGTCTGATGCATCATATGCAATAACACATTATCATCAATTAGGTGGCTGCTGGAGTTAGTCCTACAGCTGCACACTCTAATCTAATTTTTCAATTCCAACTAATTGATCTCATCCTTATTTGAATAGAAGTACATCAACAAATGATGTTCTCTGCTTTCGAATTTTTATTTTTATTTTGTAAGTCTCCGCTTTCGAAATAAAAATTAAAATTAAAAGCACCATAACACATTCCATATTGCAGGCATGCTACCACTTTAATCCTAGTTTGTTTAGAACGTCTCCCAATTATCTACCTTCTAGCAAGTAGTTAGAATGGGGCACCAGTACCACTAATTTTGCTTCATTTTTTTTTATCCCATAATCAGGCATGGTTATCGAACCACCTAGAAGGTCCCCAATTGTGATAGTTACCCATTATGTTGCTCCTTACTATAAGTTACAAGAGCATGAATTTACATTCAACTATAAATTATGGACAAGTAGGTCCCTAATAATGTTCACCTACAACTATCTGTATCCCAAGTTCCCTAACAAAAATTGAAAATGCGGTAAGGCATTTGAAGGAGTGGACATCACCAGACACCTCGTCACAAGCTCTTGTATCCGGGGCTGGAAGAGGAGATGGAGATCTACGCTTGCTCCTGTGATGATGACCTGATGGAGATGCAGACCGCTCATGCCTTGATCTTGAAGACTTGCTATCATCATCATCTCTACCCAACCTTCGTCCTTTTCTATCTCCCCCAATTTCCCTATCGGAACCCCTCTCCCTATGTGCCCCCCTATCACCCCAACTGCCATGATTTCGGTCATGCTCTCTCTGAGTCTCTCTCTCAGCCTCATTATAATCCCTCCCTGACCTTCTTTCTTTTCTCTCGCTCCCAGTTTCCCTCTCAAAACCCCTTTCCCTATATGCCCCCTTATCATTCCCCTTACCATGATTTTTTTCATGCTCTCTCTCAGTTTCTCTCTCAATCACATTATCATGCCTCCCTAGCCTTCTCTCTTTCTGCTCTCCCCCAGCTTCCCTCTCTGAACCCCTTGCCCTATTCCTTCCCCTATCACTCCCCTTGCCATGATTTTTTTCATGCTCTCTCTCAGTTTCTTTCTCAACTTCTTGTTCAGCTTGAGCTCTCCTCAGCCGTTTTGTCCGGGGAGAAGGTGAGCGAGCAGCAGGAGAACCCGACCTTGAATGTTTTGGAGAATTAGCATGGCCAGAATGCTTTTCCCTTGACGGAGAACTAACCCTTTGGGAGCCCCTTTGTCGGGTGGGTGATCTCTCTCTCCGAGATGGGCTCTTCCTAGACGGACTCCTCCTTTGAGGAGGAGAACCTCGAACCCTAACAGGTGATGCTGAATGATTGGATACATTACGCCCCATCAGTGGTTCACAAGATACACTGTGGACCTTTTGTGGCTAAAGAGAATCGAAGGTTCACATATCAGAAGACAGCCATTATAAAGATGCATGTAAATGTCTATTGAGGTAAATCAGAAATCTTTTGAGCGTATTTGTATAGGAGGTAATCTGAAACTTCACACAAAAGAAAATGTCAAACGAGAAGTCAACAACATACATTTCGAATAATTTGAACTAACTATTTCCAATTACCCATTTATTTTCAGCCATAAAAGCTGAGAATCGGGGTATAAGTCGGGCATGTCGGAAGCGGAATTTGACATTCCCTCATCCGATCCACTAACTAGCAGATGCCCAAAATGAAATCCGCTTCCACTACGGCTGTTATCAGACTTAGCGGAAGCGGATGTCAGAATTCCGGTTACAAATAACCATGATGGTAATATAATACTCTAATATATCAGCACACTTAAGAATATCACAATTCAGACATCAAGCACTTATGATGTATTGCATGCAAAAAATGAAGAAAGAGCAATACCGGTACGTTCAGCTTCATCAGCATTGAAAGAAAAATTATATTGCTTATGAACGGAATCAAAGGCTTTTGAGAAGAATATCAGAATTCAGACAGATCAGTAATAATGATAAAAAGAGAAAATTGTTAAGGGCATAGTAAGAACAAGTTCATGCTGAAGATTTGTTAGAGCGGCTGGAAGACACTCAAGCATCTAGCACTTAGAAATTAAGCTTCAAAGTACGTACTTACAACACAATAAAAAAAAAATGATCAGCTTCAGAACGGCCTGATGAGCAGTCGAAGGAAATTGGGGTTTTGATGTTCAACCTTTCTCGGAGAGCTCAGAGAGAGAGAGAGAGAGAGAGAGAGGAGAGAGGGAACGGCGAGGTTGAAAGGGAGAGAACGGCGGCGCGGCAGTTGAGAGACCAGAGATGGAGAGAACGGCAGCTAGACTGAGGGAGCTTGACAATTGAGAAAGAGTCGAGCGAGAGAGAGGGAGGCCGGAGGGACTGCACTGTGCGAATTAGGGTTTTACCTTTTTTTTTTTTTTTTTGTAATAAAAGTATTTTTGGGAATAAAATTTTGGGATAAATACAAAATAGTCCTTGTGGTATAATAAAAATCGAATTAGTCCTCGTGATAACAAAAGCATAAAATTAATCCCCCTGATTTCACAAAAGCATAAAATCAGTCCCCGATAGAGGACTAATGGCAAACGAAAGTGGAATCAAAGGGACTAATTTTATGCTTTTGTTATCATGAAGACTAATTTGATTTTCGCGTATACCACAAGAACTGATTTTGTCTTTATCCCTAAAATTTTAGAGTAAAATTTCAGTAGTCGGTGAAAAAAATGAGGAGAGATAATAAAAAAGTTTATGAAAAAGTAAAAAAGTTTGGAAAAAAGTGAGGAGAAAGAAATTTTTGTAATGATAAGAAAACAAACGATATATAAAAATGAGGTTGATTCTATTTTAAAATGGGTTAAGTAACTATAGGTTTTAAACTTTTTTTAATAAATCGTCTTTCGGTTTTCAAATTAATCGAGTTTATAATTTTTATCAAATAAATTATTTTTTTAAAATTTCATTCTCAAAGTTAACAATTCATTATTCAGTTCCTATCATAAATTGACACGTGTCACCCAAAATTAAAATAATGTAATTTATAATTTTTTCTTAATTTTTTTAAAATAATTTAAATATTTTTATTTTTATTTTAAAAAAATTATAAGTGATATGATTTTAATTTTAGATGACACATGTCAACTTATGATTAAAACTGACGTGTGAATAATTAACTTTATATATAAAAATTTAACGAAATAACTTGTTTTTTATAAAATTGCAAACCAAAGGACTTTTATGATCAATTTGAAAGTACAAGGATTATTTTATTAAAATGGGTCAAAACAAGAACCAAATAGGTATATAACTCATTTCAAATGGAACAACCTCGTTTAGATATTTAGGAAATAAAAATAAGCCGAATCAGTTTTTCCGTTAAACTGGTAGAATTGTTTGCTTCCGGCTTCAATTCCGAGAAGTGTCCAAATTGAGGTTCAGGTTTGGTTCCTGGTAGCCACGGGCCTTACCAATCCGTTAAACTACTGGAATTGTTCGCTTATGGCTCCAATTTAGAGAAGTTTCCAAATTGAGGTCCGGGTTCGGTTCCTGATAGCTACGGACCTTACCTTGCCAGAGTCGGAGGTCTGCCGGTAGCCGAATCAGATGAAGAGGCCTAGCTAGAACAAGAAGCTCAGATCATGAACATTACATTTACTAGTTCTTTGGCCTTTAAAAGATAAATATTGAAAGAAGAGCTTAACTAAACTTAAGCCAAATAACTGATTAGGCCCTAGTTGAATCACAAACATATGAAATCCCTCCAAAAACAAGTCGACAAAGCACATATATTTTTGCATTTTAAATGAAACCTTGTGGTCTGTTTGTTTCAAAGAAAGCTCTTAGATGAAATACCAGTCGAAAAGAAC
Source organism: Morella rubra (assembly GCA_003952965.2). Classification (NCBI taxonomy): domain Eukaryota; kingdom Viridiplantae; phylum Streptophyta; class Magnoliopsida; order Fagales; family Myricaceae; genus Morella; species Morella rubra. The sequence continues at coordinate 16,760,658 of CM025849.1, read as the reverse complement.
ATCAAAACCTTGGGGGAAAAGAGGTCCAAGAATTTACACACTTGGTAAGCGAGGATAATCCAACTGAGTTAGAGCGAACTCGGGCTTATAGGGTTTGAACTCTCGCTGGTTTTATCTGCTTGTGGCTTAACTGAATGAGGGTTTTGGGAATAAGGGCGGCTCAACCTTTTTGGGGCCTTAGATAAGTCATAAAAATGAGACTTTTTAATGTAAAATTAAAAATTAAAATTAAATCATTAATTTGGTTCTTGCCTTTTCAAATGCAAAATTACTAATTAAACTTTTATATTCAAGCTTACTCAATAAATCAATTTTGATAGATAAAATTGTTAAACTGCTTAATCTATCTTAAGACATAGTTGTTCGTAAATAATTTTTTATAATCTTTTCTGAAGTTGGTGTGAAAAGTTGAATTTGGAATTTGAAAAAAAAATTGAAAATTTGATATTTTGTAAAAAAAAAATTTCTTAGCAAGTTAAAAATTTTTCTTAAAAAGTTGAAAAAAGTTTCATCACCAAACATATATTTAGTTTTGAAAAACTTCTTTTTTGCAGATGCAACTGTAACTGGTAAATAGAATTCTATATGCAATAAAAAATTTGGAAAACAATCTAAGTTCTTTCACTAGATTAAGTATTTCAAGTGGAGTACTAATTTATGTTTTTGTAACTTTTTTTAAAACTTTTAATTCCGAAAAAACTGAATAAAAAAATTTTCTAGTTCTTTTATCTAAGGGGAACTTGCCATGTTGGAATAAAAAACTGATCGAGACTTGGCCTAATAGATTCTGACCTTCTACGAGGAGGGTCCATAATCTACAAACAGCAACAATCAAATCGTGCAATTACCAAGATGTCGCGTCGACAGTAGTCATCTTAACAAAGTACTTCCAAACGTGGAAATTTAGCAGAATCTTTACCAAGAGCGTCTTCAACGAAGAAATGCTCAATTTAATTAGCACAAAACCCTCGCCACAATAGATCTCAAGGGAATCTTGAATCACCAAAACTGGCATCTGCATGTCGATTTGTAGCAAAAAATTAATACTTACCCATAAGCAAGATATAATTAATTAGTGTCTTTAAAATATTTAGTTTGATGTACTTCAAGAATTACGTTAATTTAATTAGAGCAAATCGGTTTATTAGATGTATGAAATAAATAAATTGCAAATTAAACAACAATAATTTTGCACCCCCTGTACTTATGCTTCTATGCATTTTTTTTGACGTCAAATCAAGAAAATAAGAAAATCTTAGCAGCTGAAAATTAAATAAGTTTCGGTGTTTGGCTAACTCCTTGAAAATGAGCATAAAATGTTTATTGTCACCTAAAAGTTCAAAGAATATTTTGTAATTAGTTTCAATTTGTCCTTGTCAATAGAGATATTAAAAACAAGGGCTCCACTTGTAAATGTATATCACATACAAGTGCTTTATGCCATTTTGGAATAAGACTCATGCTTTATTTTTTATTTTAAGACTTGTGGTTCCTCTATTTATGAATTATTGACGATGGAGGTGATTGTATGCTCTAAATACCTCTTTAAGATGCTTCTCTAATTACATTTCAAAGATTGCTTTTGATTTTACAAGGAAATAATCTACCATATTCCATATGTACAGCTAACCTCCAAGGAATGAATCAATCTTGAATAAAATCTCTAAAAATAAATCTCCTAAAATATCTCTTTAACATCCCCCTGTCAAATTGATGATGGAGGATCAAGAAGTATCCATTTGTCAACCAAGAACTGATATCGATGTCGAGAAAGAGCTTTAGTGAACACGTCAGCAGTTTGAAATTCGGTGGAAATATGAGGAAGAGTAATCACAAGCTTGTCAAAAGCTTCACGAATGGAGTGACAATAGACTTCAATGCGTTTCGTACGCTCATGAAAAACAGGATAAGCAGGGATCTAAATAGCACTAGTATTGTCAGCATAAAGAGGAGTGGGATGAAGCTAAGGGAAGCCAAGTTCACCTAATAATCCATGAAGTCATGTGATCTCAGAGCAGGTGGAAGACATAGCGCAATACTCAGACTCAGTTGAGGATTTGGAAACACGATCTTGTTTCTTACTCTTCCAAGAAATGAGAGCATTGCCTAAGAACATGCACCATCCAATAACAGAACGACGAGTATTAGTACTATTAGCCCAAGGTTGTTTTTACAAACAATCTATTTTGATTTTGATGATAACAAAGTTTTCAAACTCGTTAAGACTTTTAGATTTTACATTGAAAATCTCTTTTAAGAAAATGATATATTTTTAAAGCATCAAGGTTTCTCTATTCTAAAATATCTCTAAGCATACTTGAATATCATTATACAAGTTAATTGGTCAATTTTTTATTGTAGGTGTTTTTGAGATATGTTGAAATGTAGTTGCTGTGAAAGAACAAATTTTTCAGACTAAGTGTTGGAAGTGTCTACACATTGAACCATAGTGTTGACACATTGCACTGTCTCCCGAGAGTAAAATTTCAGACTAAGTATTCAATGTGTCGACACATTGAAGACAAGTGTCGACACATTGCACTGTCTCCCGAGAGCAAAATTTCAGACTAAGTTTAAAGTGTCGACACATGAAGACAATGTGTCGACACATGGTGCGAATTTGCAGATATTCTGGAAACGACGCCAACTCATCCAAAAAGTCTCCAAATGGTCTCAAATGACTTGGATGCCCTTCCAACGGCACTTTTGAGGGCTTTGATGACCGTTGAAGACCTGGGGGCTATAAGAAGAATGAGATAGAGAGAGAAAGCAAGGACTTGCATCATTATTCAAAATCAACCTCCGATAGAGAGAGAAAGCAAGATCCAAAGATTTCATTTGCTGATTCCTCCAAGATCAAAGCTCCCATTGTTAAATCTTCTTCTCTTGCTTGTCCTTGACGATCTAGCCTCCAAAAGGAGAGAAGTTTCTTGAAGAAGAGACAACACACTTGCAATCAATGGTGCCCTAACTTCTAGAGAAAGAAAGTGCTTTGAAGAAGAGGGAAGACCACACCTGCCAAAAAAGCTTGTGCTTCTACTTGCCAAACTTTAGGTTTCATTCAAGAATCTTGTCTTCTTGCACTTTATTGAGCTTTTTATTTGCTAATTCAGCTTAGAGAGCCATTCCACACGTTGTGAGCTTTCCACTTGCATATTCGGCTTAGAGAGCCATTCCTTATTATACCCATTATTTGTAAAACATTTAAGTGTTGGGTGAACACTTATCCTACTCGTGAGGGTAGAAAAAATCCCTTGGGTTTTGGGATTTGTGAGGAGTGTTGAGTAAACACTTGTCCTACTTGTGAGAGTAGAAGAAATCCCTTGGGTTTTGGGATTTGTGAGAGAGTTGAAAGCGTGAGCTCGCAAAACGCTTTGTAAAGGTTCCTTAGCACCCGGAAGCTAAGGTGTATTTGCTATTTAGAGAATAGTGAAGGAAGCCCAAGGAAGTCAATAGCCTTGGGGTGGACGTAGGCAAGTGTTGGCCGAACCACCTAAAATTACGGTGTCATCTCTCTAACTCTATCTTTTTTACATTTAAGTACATATTCATACTTGTGGAGATTTATGCTTTATCATTATTGCTTATATTTTGCTTAGCATTATACACATTCAGATCTGCCTTTTTAATTGTTAAAAAGGGGTATTTTTCATATCTGGATTTTTATCGAAAAAGGACAAGTTTTTGATAAACCCAATTCACCCCCCCTCTTGGGTTGTTATTTAGACTCACAAGTACAACCAACCCAATTAGCATCAATATATCCCACTAATTGTAAGGAGGACTCACGAGGAAAGAACAACCCGCGAGTAGAAGTGCCCTTAAGATAACGGATAATGTGATGAACAACAGCTAAACGAAGATGACGTAGAGCTTGCATAAATTGACTGACTTGCTGGACAGCAAAGGAAATGTCAGGGCGGGTAATCGTCAAATAATTCAAATTGCTAACAAGTTGCTGATACATAGATGGATCCAAGAGAAGCTCGCTCTCCTCCTAGCAAAGCTTAAGATTTACCTCCAAGGGAGTGAGAACTGAGTTTCTCGATTGGAGAGCAACCAAAGAGATCACTTCCTAGGCGTATTTGTGCTGATGTAACAAAAGACCTCTGGAATTAACATGCACCTCAAGGCCAAGAAAGTATTGAAGAGAGCCAAGATTCTTCATGTGAAAAAAAGCGTTGAGATGATGCTTCAACTACTGAATCAAGGACGCATCAGAACCCGTAATAACAGTGTCATCAACATACACCAGAAGTAACACAATCCTCGTAGAAATCTTGGGAAGAAATAGACAGGAATCAAACTGACTTTGATAAAAGTGAAAAGCATGCAGAATAAAGCGAAACTTGTCAAACCAGGCACGCGAGGCCTTTTTTAATCCATACAATGAACATTTCAGCTGACAAACTTCGGAAAAAGGCATAATAAACATGTCTGGAGGCGGAGTCATAAAGATTTCTTCCTTGAAATCTTTATACAAAAAAAGCATTATTCACATCCATCTGCCGTAGAGACCAACCGTGGGAGGCAACAAGAGCTAAGACAGTTCGTACAACAGTCATCTTAGCGACTAGGGCAAAAGTCTCGTCATTCTTCATAATCAATACCATACTCTTGATGATTCCCAAGTGCCACGAGACGGGCCTTATATTTGTCTAAAGACCCATCGGACTGAAACTTGATTGAGTACACCCATTTACAGCCAATAGGTTTGACACTAGAGGGACATGCCATAATATCCTAAGCTCTTCTCGCATGGCCTACTACCAACATGCTTGAGTAACGGCCTGAGTGTAAGAGTGACGAACAGAAACAGAGTCGAAAGTCGCAGTAAGTGAGGTATGAGAAAAACCATACCTATCCGAAGCATGTGACATTCAAATGGAGCACCGAGGTATAGGATCTTCAAGATTAGATGGCAGAGCAATGTCATGAAAGGGTGTTGATGGTGGAAGACGTCGGTGATAGACAATCTTTGGCTTAAAATGCTCAACAGACAAAGGCAAATCATTGAAAGCAGGTAAAAGAGAGAGAGGAGTAACATGAGACTGAAAGAAATATTGATTTTCAAAGAAAATCACATTCCTCAATACTCGAAACTTGTTGTAATTAGCATCATAACGAACAAAACCTTTCTGAGTAGTACTATAACCCATAAAAGCACACTTGACGGATTGAGCAGTAAGGTTGTGACGATCAATAGGCGGAAGATGGACAAAGCAAACACATCTAAAAGTATGAAGAGAATGATACTCAGGAGAAACACCAAATAACCGAAAATAAGGAAAGTCAAAAGAGAGAGTCGCTGCAGGCATATGGTTGATCAAATAGACAGCATTAGATAAAGCTTCAAACCAAAATTAAGAAAGCAAAGAAGAGTCAAGCAACAAAGTACAAACTACATCTAATAAGTGACGATTCTTACTCTCAGCAACCCTATTTTGCAGTGGGGTGTAAGGACAAGAACATTGGGAAACAATGCCCTTCGACTGGAGATAAGTCTGAAATGAGTGAGACATGTACTCCCCCCCAGAGTTGGAGTGTAAAGTTTTTATACAAGAACCAAATTGGGTCTCAACAAATGCAACAAACATTTAGAAAACAGAAAAAAAGTCAGCTTTAGAAGGGAGAAAATATACCCATGTGAATCGACTATAGTCATCGATAAAAGTCACAAAATCCTGTTACTGACCATGAGAAATAATAGGACTCACACCCCAGATATCAGTATGAACAAGCTCAAAACACGTAAAAGCACGACTTCCATGAGTAGGAAAAAGGTAAAAGCTTACTTTTTCCAAGACAACAAGTGGCACAGTCAAAAGAAACATCAGATGAAGAAAACAAGTCTTTATTTCCCAAAAAACCATGTTTCAAAAGATGTTTCAATACAACAGAATTGGGACAACCTAATTTCTTATGCCAGACCTCACTATTGTTGGTCATAGTCGTACAAGCAAGAGAAACAACATTAGGAATAGAAAATTATAAAGGAAATAAACGTCCCACTTTAGGCCCCTTCGTGATCACCGTCCCCGACACCTGATCCTGCATAAGACACCCACCACAAGAAAAATGAATGTCACAGTTATTATCTACCAATTGTCCAATAGAAATTAAACTAGTAGATAATCCAGGACAGACAAAAACGTTGTAGAAGAACAAGCCCAAGTTACCAACATCAGTGATAAGAAGAGTACTGTCATCGGCAACCTGAATATGTTGCTCACCTCTATACTTACGAACACCATGAAGACCTGTCACAATACCAGTCATATGATTTGAGGCATCCAAATCAAGAATCCAAGAAGAAGTGAGGTTAGTACCTGTACCTTACAAACCTAAAACAGTGAAAGCAGATAGAATCATCCGTTGTACCATGGCTGGTGTGAGAACATATGAGTCAGTGCTGACATTGCAAGTGTGGCAGAGGAAGATGACTGAACATCAGCTTGAAAGGCTTGGGATTACTGATTCTGGGATCGCACCTGATAGTCTTTAGGAAAATGACCCGCCTTCTTGCAGTAATTACAAACTTTCTTAGGACAATTATGGGCAATGTAGCCATACCCCTTGCAGCTGAAACACTGCTGGTTGTCCTTCTCTCTCCCTTATGCAGCATAAGTGACATTGACAGCCATAGAAGGAACAGTCTCAAGAGTCATACTCAGCTGAGTGGCTAACCGCTGTTCTTCAAGAAATAAATCTCTCAAATAGACATCCAAAGAAGGAACTAGATCACAATTCAATAATCCGACCTATAGAGTCTCAAATTCGAGCCGGAGCTTCATCAAAAATTGATCTCGTTGACTCTCACCATGAACTGCCTGGAGAGCCGTGAATGCCATTGATGAAACTTTAGCATAAATAATGCTAGAGCACTCGCTCCAGAGATTAAGAAAACTAGAATAAAATTGCTTAATAGACCTTTAACAGTAATTTGCAAGTTCCAACTCAAATTAAAACTTTCGGGCACTATTATCTTGATGATAAATGCACCGGTGATAGTCCCACATCTCCTTGGCAGTAGTATAACAACAAAGATTGGTCACGAAATGAGGCTCAAGCAAGCCCAACAACCAAGAAACAATTTTAGCATCTCGAGTCTCTCATTGAGCCAGCTTCTTGGCCTCAGTGGAAACTGTGAGTCCAAGTAACAATCCAAGAAGGGGTGAATTTAGTTTATCAAAATATTAGACTTTTTTCGATAAAAACGCAAATCTGAAAAATGCTTAATGCCATATAAAATGAAGAACAATAAATGATAGCAATAAAGTAAGAGAGTAAGGAAGAGAGATAACACCACGATTTTTAGGTGGTTCAGCCAAGACTTGCCTACGTCCACCCTCAAGACTATTGCCTTCCTTGGGCTTCTCCACTATAATCCAATAGTATCCACAACTTAACTTCTGGGTGCTAAGTAATCGTTACAAGAGTTTTCCTGAGCTCATTCTTCAACTTGTACAACAAATTTCAAAGCCTATGAGATTTCTTTATCCTCACATAAGAGTACATGCACTAAACGAGATCAAATATGACTACCTTCTAGAAATGATCACTGATATTTAAAAGGTATTTAACACAATTAGTTTATTGTATCCTTAGACTTGAGAGGTTTATGCAGGTCTATTTGTTATGTACTTGTGCTTTGATCGTGTCATTTGATGATGATCTTTCAAGGTCAAATATTCCAAATAACATTAGGTCTTGTATATGATAAATGAATGTGTATAAATGTTCAATAAGGAATCTACCAGTCTTTTGATGAAACAGTATATTCAATATATCTGTATAGGGTTGGACTAGAAAAAAAATCATTGGCCAATAAAATTTTGTTATATATGTGTGTGTGTGTGTGTGTGTGTGTGTGTGAAATTGTTTTGGAAACAAATCAAAAGTCCAACCGATTACAGTTGTGAATTAAGAATTATATGAGCTAGGGATTTAATTGGTGATATATTTCGGTCCTATTAGCTCATGTGGAATATAGTATAAATCAATCTCATACTCGGAGGGTGAATTGTAATATGTTGATGGACATGATTACAAATAGTATAAGCCATAAATTTAGAATTAAAGAATATAAGAAAAATAATAGAAAATAATTTTTCATGTGATCCTACGGTCGAAATCTGAGATCCCTAATGATTCTATGCACTATCACAACTAGTGTTTTATTTAAAATGATAGTTATGAGATAATCTATCTTAAGTTTTTGGGTTGGCCATCAGGACCTTAGAAAAATCCTGTGATGGCTATGAGCGTGAAAATGAATGAGACAGAATATTTAGGCTGCTAAGATGTGAAATTAAAAGCCTCAAGGTGTGAGATCAACAAAACCTGGAGATTATCAAAAATTAAAGAATTAATCGCAGAGAAGATCAAGATTGTTTGTCAAGATCAAGTAAATTAATTTCTACAAGCAAACTTTCAAAAGCATCTAACCAAAAAGAAGTATTTGGTATGGAAAGTTGACTAAACAAAAAAAAAGGTATGGATTTGGAAAATTGGCCTCACGCTTTAAATAGGAAGTGGCTAGTTTTTTCTTTTTTGTGGTATGTTCCTGGCAGAAAAGGGGGCTATAAAGATGTTAATCAAAAAACACAAAAGCAGCACCGTTTGGAAACTATTTTGGGAAACAGTTCATGTTTTCTGCAGGGTCTAACTTTGTCAACGTGCTTATTATGACCGCATTTAATGGGTGCTGCTGTTAGACCACCCTTTGCAATCAAACTAGTTATTTGTCCGCATTTCGAAGGTGCTGCTGTAGACATCCTTTCACAATCGAATTATGAGCTAGCTTTCGATATACGAAACGCGCCTTAGAGCAACAAAATTCTAGACCTCTCTTGAGAGCCCGATAAACCTGACCCACAACAAAAAAATTCAACGCACTTCAATAAGCCATTCAATTGCACTTTGTTTTTAGACTTCGTAAAGGACAGTCATGAACCAGACACATTATTAATTGATTAATTTTCAAATAGATTTCTTTGGGTGGAGCACTTCTGGAATCTAAGACAAATTCGTAGTCAATGTAAACTGCAAATAATCAACACCGCAGCAGATCAAATTTGCACAAACAGAGTAGCCCTGTGTGAAGTACGAACCCAAAGAACCAACACTAGCATATCAAATTCAAGATGTCTTCTTCCTACTAGTTCAAACATCAACATTGCAATTTCATCACTTTAAAGAAGCAACAGATAGTAAAAACAAATTACTTCACTTTGCATCTTCCTTTGCACTTATCATGCAAAATGACTTGTGCAAGCTGCTATTTAACATAGGAGCAACCATGTCCCTAATGTATACACAAGAACTCCATACATGCAAAAAGACACGAACAATAACCCACCATCCAAGAGTGGTATGACATAATTCGAAAACTATCCATGCAGTTTCCACAACCGTTCTATTTACTCTTGAAAGAACCATACAATATTCTACTTTTAATTAACAACTCCACAATATAAGACTCAACATGCAATAAAATATTTCTCCTTGATTGCATCATATACTATTGTAAAAGGGCAAAATGACACAGAAACTCCATACTTGCAAAATGACACCAACAATAACCCACCATTCCACAAGTGACCTTTGACACAAACTCCATAAATTCAAAAAGCTTAGATAGATAGAACCAAGTTCTTTTTAACAACAGTGAGAAAAAACCAACTACGATTAATAACAACTATGGTTAATAACATAAAGGATATGAAGGCCATTATTTTGTATGCATTTGCTCAGTGTGAGGCGGCCCACATTGTCGTGGCGATCTACTACCTAAGTGAAGTCATAGCGGCGACCACTTGGTCTGACAGAATATAGGCATTGGCTAGAAGCGTGGCTCGAGACAATGGTCCACCGGAAGGTCCTAAAAAATGGGTGGGACTAACGTTTCCATCTTCGTTGTTATTGCTCTCCTTTAAGCTCATCTCATCCTCATTGAGGTCATTCTCACTATTTGTGTCGCTGCTCTCTTCAGAGCTATCTTCGTTGTCAGAGCTCAGTACATCGCCTACCAACCGACAAAAGTTACTCATTACGCAACAAGCATTTATCAGCTGCTATCAAACTATCTTGTACGCTGGCATCAACTTCAACACTCTAAAATGCTTCTTTAGAATACCAAAATATCACTCAATAATGTTTCCTAAAGACAAGTGTCGGTGGTTAAATAGCTCCTTGTACTCGGTCGGGGCCTCCTAGTAGTCAAAGTCGTCAAGGTAGTATCTTTTCCCCTAGAAGGGCCGCATGAAGCCTCCTGCCATTGGATATCTAATGTCAATGACGTAGTAATAACCTAACATAAAACTCATCAACCTCAAAACATATATAATCTCCAATATGCAAAGAGAGCATTAAAATTTTTTCAATGCAACTGTAACCTCTCAAACATTCCCTAACGATGTAGAAGCCAATTACGTTATTTCTTGGGTTAATTAGAAACACCCCCAATGAACTATACCACTAATCCAAAAAAATCTCCTGAACTTGAACTCGTGGCAACTTGGCACCATAATCTTAGATAATTGATGCAAATATGTTTTGAACCCAGATTTCCTATTAGCATTATATGTTTTTCGTCACACAAGAGCACACCCTTCATGTAAATACCAAACTGTCCCTATTGATTTTGTAGAAATTAAAAGACCCAGTTGTCTGAAATTGGGCTTGTGTGGGTCTCGCTCAAAAGGAAACAACCAAACAGACATTGCCACCTCAACAAGAAAGAAAGTGTGTTTTGGTCTTTGTCCCTGCGTGTATTCGACAATACTAAAACTAGTTGGACATAGTCAAAATCAAAAGTTTTCTCACCTGCAACTACTGAAGCCCTTTCTTCCTCATTCACTGTCAGATAATTTCTAGGGTTTAGAAATCAAAGGCATTTAAGTGCAGAGAAGAAGTGTTTGAGGTAAGCCATATAAATTCCTTAGATATGATTTAGGGTTTATTTTGTACTCGATTGCTTGCGAATAGAGTGAATGGAGCGAATCAAATGGGGCCGATGTTTATGTAGGGAGAAAAGGTGATAACCAAGTGGATGTGTGGGAAGATGTAAGTGAGAAAAATGTTGGTAAGGTCAGTCAAGTTGATTATAGTTATTTTGTCCTAGAGTGGTCCTTTGCCCTTGCGAAAATGTAGGATTAAAAGTAATGTGTTTGCCCTTATTAAATTGTTAGCATGTGCTTCCCATTATCAAACTGATGTACTTGACCCCTTTCTCGAGTGGTCCCCTCCCACCATTTTCTTTGCATTTGGTTGTGGGTCTTTCTGTCATTATCCGTGCTTTTTTTGTTTGTAAAGGAATTTATGTGCTTGCTTGGTCAGTCAATGAGAACTAATGTGCTTACTTTTATTTGCTTGCTAAGTTTTTAAGCATCTACCTCATTGTGCTCTTCAAGTGGTCCCCTCCCACCATTCAACTAGTTAGGTTTTTTTTTCTTAGCAAGTAGGGGGAAAGGGGGAAGACCATGATGGCTAAAGGAGGCACGAGCAAGTGAAGTTACAGAGGTCAACCCACACATCCTTCAAAAGGGCCCTTTAAATCAAATCAAAATTTGTAATGGTTATTTATTTCCTAAAGTCTATTTGTCTGTTGTGTGTAAATAATAATCCAGTCGACTTTGTGCTAAAATTGGTTGAGATGAAAAAGGTGATGCACATTCCAGTCAGTGCTAAATAATAAGTTATTTGATTTTTAGTACTCTATTATAGTTGTAGGTACACTTTCATGACATTTGGGTCAGATCTCATTGGTGCCTGGTTAGCATGTGTTAGTTTAATTTATTTGTTTTAATTTGCATGTGTTAGTTTAATTTGCATGGTTAGCATGTGTCTAGTTAGCATGTTTTAGTTCTAATTTGCATGTTTTAGTTATCTTCTTCTCTACGTACTAACATCACCACCATCTAATATATGAGCATAAAACCAATAGTTTAATTGTTTGTTTGACTTTAAGTAGTCTATTATAGTATGAATTAAAGTTATCTGTCATAGTCTGTATTTACAATAGTTTACTTATGCTTTAAATAACTGAGTTTGTTATATATACTTTTATGATAAGTCATGTGTACCTTCTTAAAATCATGGCAGGTGCTTTTATAATGAGCAACGAAGTTTTCTTGTTAGAGAAAAATCATGGGGGGAGGTTTCAGAAGTTACCACGCACTAAGTATGTTAGGGGTCAAAAAGATTTGCACAATGAACTATGGGATATGGACTGTCTATCCTTCTTTGAGCTAAAAGCTATATGTTGTGACTATGGATACACAACTGGTGATTTGTTGTACTACGTGCACCAAGCGAAGTCATTCAACGACAAATTGGTGCTTTTAAAGTCAAATATGGATGTATTAAATATAATGACCTGCCACAAAGGTCAAAAGGTATAAACTGCCCGTAAAGAAGAAAGGGGCAATGGACAAAAGGAAACAAGTTGTTAGAGATGAAGAGGAGCCTGAAAGTCTCCAACCTGATTCGCTTTTCGATAAGGTTGTGAGTGGGAAGCTGATGTATTTGATGGAGGGGGTCATGCAACTAGTGGCTACCAGCCACATGGTGTGACTGTTGAAGAGGACCTCCAAGGTGAGGAGGATGGTGCTGCATTGGAGGATATCTGTGAGGATATTTAGGATCTGAAGTCAGGCACTGGAAAGTCTTGTAGTGAGGAAGATGATGGGTCAAATAGATCATGTGGCAATTTTTTAAAATTTAAAGCAAAATACATGAACAACCCACGGTTGGAACTAGGAATGAAATTCCTTAGTGTTGATGTGTTGAGAAAGGCCGTCAAAGAGGCCAACATATATATTGAAAAGGATCTCTACTGGGTGAAGGATGAACGAGATAGAGTGATTGTCCAGTGTAAGCGAGAACAATGCAACTACAGAGTTTATGCTCACAATGTAAAAAACGAGCTACCATTCTAAATAATATCATTCTTGGGCAACCACCAATGCACTCAAAGTTTCAAAAATACCTAAGTATCTTCCAAGTGGATATCGAGGAAGTACTTAGAATAATTCAAGCATAATCCTGATTGGCCAATTATGCAATAAGGGAAGAGATGAAGAGATATTGGAAGGTGGATGTAAGTCAAAATAAGTTATATAGAGCTAAAAAAAGGGCATCTACGGAGATATTTAGGATGCACAAAGAGCAATATGCTAGGCTATGGGATTATTGTGCGACCTTGAGATGGACTAACCTGGGGTTTTCTGTAATTATGAGGGTTGATAGGCTATAAAGGGAGCTACAACCTACATTTCAATGGTTGTACTTTTCTCTCACACCCATGCAAGATGGTTCTAGGGTTGGTTTTAGACCCCTAACTGGTGTGGATGGGTGTTTTTTGAAGGGTCCTAATTGCTTTTGCCATTGACAAGCCGAGATGAAGGATAGCTGGTTCTGGTTTCTACATGTATTGGTATCTAATCTCGGACCTAATCTTCCACATTGATGGACATTTATTTTAGACCGACAAAAGGTAAAAAATTGTGTTAGTGTCCTATCATATTATGGTGATTTATTCCCTTTGATGTATTTATTTTTGAGTTTTTGTATGCTGCACTACAGGGCCTCATCCCAAGCTTCGATGAAACCCTCCCCAGTACAGATTATAGAATTTGAGTCTATACCAAATGAAGAGGGATGGGATGGGGAAGATAGATGAAAGATTGTGTCTGGCCATTATGAGGAAGATGGATGGAAACAGTGAAGAGTCGTGCGAGTGTATATCGATATACGATGGAAATGGACTGTTTGAAATCGAACACAAGTAAAAACAATTCATTGTCAACTTAACATAGAGGACTTGCAGGTGGCAGCGATGGGAAATTATTTTTAATAGAAATTTATGCGTTCTTGCCTATCTCGCATGCATTTCAACACACTTTTTTTAGTGTTCACACATCAGAGGATCAACCCAAGCAAAAAATTTACACGCACGTTTAATCTTATAGTTCGGACAGAGTAGAATAGACGTCCAAAATTGTGCATCGTGTACAAGGTCTTCATGTAGGTTGTGACACCACAATAACATTGTCGGCCACCAGAGCTTGCCCCACTTTGTATAACAATCCAAGAGCTTGAATCATTATTGAAAGTAGAAATAACTTCTAGATGTGTTTGCTCAGGTCTTCTAGAGTCTCAAACTTACCATGGCCTAAGGAAAAGTAATAAAAGAAAAATAAAATGTTATTCCAAAAGGACTTACAATCTTAAACTTCCTGGCTACAAAGCAAACATAATTTCACAAATGGTACTATTGTATACTTATTTGGTACTATTCTTGCAAGCATTTATGAGTGACAACAAATGATACTGTCTATTTATTATATCGTTGGGTTATATTGAATTTTTGGTTTGATAATCTGTATATTGACAGAGAAGATAATGAAAAATGGAGACCACTATTGTAAGAGTCTATTTGTTTTGAATCTTTAACATATCAATGCCCATAATTCAATACAACATACATCAATGACCTATTTTTTAAACTTCAAGTTGAGCTAGAAGCTTCCTTTTGTATAATCATGTTCTCGTACTCTTTGTCTCAAACTGCTCAAGTATATTCCTTTATCAGGAAAGAGCACACGGGTTGCAGAAACTCCAAGCCAAGTATTTTGATATCTTTAACCAAATAAATTGCACCGTGAGAAGGTTTCTCAGACTCAAAATACTAAAAAAGCACACAAACTTGAGTTACTGGCAGTGTCCATAATTTAGTACAATATACATCATGGACACCCGCAAAATAACAAAAATCAAGAGTGCAGTAGAAATCACAACATAATTTCACTAAACATACTACATTGTAACTTGATCGAAACGATTATGCAATAGAAACCAAGAATGCAGCAAAAATCTCACTCTTTCAAACATATTCACAAACCCTAACAGATTAAGGACCTATTCGCAAACAAATTCAGGGGAATATGAAAGGATTAATCAGAGTACCTTACGAATCGGAGAAGAAAAGATATAACTCTAACAGTCGCACTTTTTGCGTGGAGTGCATGAAGGGTGGGTGGTGTTTCAGACAACAATGAAGACGATGGTGTTTCGATTTAGACAGCAGTGATGATAAAGGAGGTTGAGTTTCAAAACATATCGGCTTGCGTTTATTATATTCAAATGCTTTTCAATGAATCAATAGGGGCAGTTTGGTATTTACATTAAGGGTGTACTCTTGTATTTCTCACGTGTGATGGAAAACAAGCAACGGTAACAGTAAAAATTTGGGTTCGAAACAGATTTGCAAAAATTATCTAAGATTATGGTGCCGAGTTGCCACGAGTTCAAGTTCATGGGGATATTTGCAATTAACCCTTATTTCTTTTATGTTGTACATGTCAACTCTCACAATTTGTTTTTGAAAATATGGCCTTTCTGCCTATATGCTTCATGCGTGCCATATTATGCTAATGTGTCCCATAATAATAATATGAAACCAACTAACCTCGTACAATAGCCGCCATTAACAATTAGAATATATTTGTGAATTTAACATCAACTGGCCACAGGAAAGCCACCTCTTCTCATATTAATGTATCCGTAAATACGCGTGCATCATTCACAAAGCCTTCCCACCCTGTGTACACAAATGTAAACATCATATTAAAGTTTACCGCGCACATCATGTTTTGGGCTATTGTTCCCTTCCTACGGTCTACTGGGACACATGCCTTCACAAGGGTTCCATCTATTGTGCCGATGTTGTGCTGTCCACAGTCACCAATAATGTAAACATTCACACTAGTTATTTACAGTTAATATTATCGGCTGTGCACAAAGGAAAAAAATCGCATATGTACATAATTAAAGCAAACTTCCGTACCTGGAACCGAGAAAATTATTTTCCTTAGTGCTTGATGTGAGGATGCACTCTAGTTGTGTTTGTGTGGGCCGTATGATGTGTAGGCCTAATCTGTATAAAGCTCTAACTAACAACTTGAACTGACGCCCGACTATCTCTAGAGTGCTAAAATCTAT
Source organism: Morella rubra (assembly GCA_003952965.2). Taxonomy (NCBI): domain Eukaryota; kingdom Viridiplantae; phylum Streptophyta; class Magnoliopsida; order Fagales; family Myricaceae; genus Morella; species Morella rubra. The sequence goes on along the minus strand of CM025849.1, from coordinate 16,744,653 downwards.
ATGCAACTTGACGGTAGCTGTCGAATGTCCCAGAATCATCAAAATCATTCACACCGCCTCCTCCATCAACACACAGTGTGTCTCGTCCAAGTGACCCAATGAGCGCAAAGACTCACATAATTGGATAAACGTGGGTGGCTTCAACCTAAAATTTTACTTACATGTCTTCAGGAGACACACGGTGTGTTGATGTAAGGATGCACTCTAGTTGGGTGTGTGTGGGCCGTATGATATGTCGGTCCATTCTGCACATAGCCTTAACTGTCAACTTGAACTGATGCCTAACTGTCTCTAGATTGTTGAAATCTATATGTGACTTGACAGTAGCTCGTCGAATGTCCCAAAATCATCAGAGTCATTCACACTGCCTCCTCCATCAACACACTACACGTCTCGTCCAAGTGGCCAGTGAGCGCAAAGTCTCACATAATCAAATAAACGTGGGTGGCTTCAAGCTAAAATTTTCCTTGCATGTCTTCAGGGAGACGTTCAAACACCACATGATGTAATCGCACCTAAGTAACAGTGAAGTGTGTTGGGGCTGAGGCTTGTGACGTCTATGTATCGCATACATGAGCTGGAACATATCCATTAATAATGCGTCGTCATCATCGTCAGACTCATCATCTCTTATTAGTATATCAAAAAGATCCATCCTGCATGACATGAAAACTAACTAATAAGCATCTAACCTTGTATTGATATTCAATATTTACAGTTAGAAATTTAGAAGAGATTAGTGTACATCCATTTGATAATCACATTCATTTATTCGTGTTCACCATTTGCTAAAATGGCACTGTTATTGCATCACCATTTACAGGCTTCTCAAATTGACATCCAATTGGATTGTGTTGCGCAAGAGTGTCTAGCAGTATATTTATCCAACTCTCACATATGGTTCTCAATTCTCCCTTGCCAACCAAATGTCATTTGTCATCAAAACCTATGGTTAGAATAATCTGGTCTTGTTACAATCCTACCACACAGACCTATACATATGGAAATGGTGCTTCGTTCAGAAATCCTTGACAAGTTCAAGGTGACTTGCTCAAGTTCATTTTTTGGATTCAAATGAGTTTACCAATTTTCTGTCAAACAAGCTCGACCTAGTTCTAATTTCCAACTCCTTCAGCTCGGGCAAGCACTGAAGTTCGATTACATTATCAATAAGGAACGGTTGACACACATATCCCTATACCCTTATGATAAAAATGCCCATGGATGGTTAAATAGAAAGACACAACAACGAACTATATGGGACCCCCTTCAATATGTCTCATGGTTGATATTTGACTCAAATTACAGGGCCACCTTTCACACGAATGGCCAGCTAATAATTACTTCATTGTTATTTTAAACAACATATCTAATCTAACAACACTTAGGGTGAACTAGCTTACCTGTCAGAAAAGGGAGTGGTCACAACAGGCGCGTTGACGAAGTCAGGCCTTGTGGCAAACATAAAATTTTTTTTCCCAAAATAGATTCCAAACAATGCTTATGAAGCATAAAGAAACAATTTAATTGAAAAGGTGGCCTTGTCAGTTTAAAGAAACAGTTTAAACAGTGCTTATGAAATAGTAACGGCGTTTATGAAGTAACAATATATAGAATAAAGAAATGGTGCACTTATGAAGTATAAAGAGTTTAAACGGTGCACTTATGAAACAGTTGCTAACGGTACTTATGAAGCATAAAGAGTTTAAACGGTGTTAATGAAATAGTAATAGTGCTTATTAAAAGGTGGCCCTCTATTTCATAAGCACTGTTTCTTTAATTAAACAGTTTATATTGTTACTTATCATAACACCGTTTGCTATTTTAAACAACATATCTAAACGTATGTAATTAAACATATCTAAATAGTTTCCTAAAAAGCACGATAACTACTATTTCATTCTTTCTATTTTTATTGATGTATAATATCATTAACAATATTGTAATTGTTGCTTATGCATAAAGAAACTTTTCATAAGAAAAATTAATATAATCAATATTTATCATTAATTAAATGGTATATATTAACAAATTTTGAATACACAACTTTGATGTGTAATTTTTCATTTAAAAATATTTTTTAATTAAATTTTATTATATTTAAAAATAATATTTTGTACCATATAATATATTATAAAAGACCTCTCTTTAATGTTCTGCCTAATACCCCAATTGTAATAGAGTCACGATTGGAAATTATTAGAGACCAAAATATATAGTCAACTGATAAATGGTATAATAGGAGACCAAGAGATGGAGTCAGAGGAAGCCAAATTGATTAATAAAATAATTAGGCATTAAAATATGGAGCAAAATGAAGGCAATTGATTAATAAAAATATTAGAGACCATAATATTGAATAAAATGAAGCGAATTAATTAATGAAATAATTAGAGACCAAGATATGTTGCAAAATAAAGTAAGTTGAATATTAAACCTCCACTCCTATCCAAAATTGGAATCCTCTGTTGGTTCGGTTCTCTTTTGTAGAGTAATATGGTAGAACTCCTAAATAATGATTTTAAACATTATTGTCATCCCCTTTCATTACATTTGTTTTAAACATTTTTAGTTTCTTCTAAACAATTAGATAATATATTTTTTTTACAACCTCACCATTAATTTCCTTGTAGCTAGTATACTGACTCGATTCTTACTATTTATCTCTCTCTTTATGATTTAAACAAATAGCAATAATTAATATTTTCGATCTCTCAATAGCGTTTCTATTAGAAATAGATATGCTCTCTATCATATTGGTCGAGATCCAATTTTTTCTTTTTTTGGAAAAAATACAATTTTCGCCCCCAATTATTGGAGTTTTGAGACTATGAACAACAAACTATCAATTTCATTACATTTCATCCCTCAACTTCCGACCACTTACACTTTGCACCTACTACTGTTAATTTAGACAGAAATTACTATTTTATTCAGTGAAATGACAAATTTATCCCTATACAAAATATAATTATAAAAAATTATGGGGTGCAAAGTGTAACAATTGGTAGTTGAAGGGTGAAATGTAACAAAATTAATAATTTGGGGTGCAAAGTATCAGAACCTCAATAATCGAAAGGCAAAAAAATGTATTTAACTCTGTTTTTTACTAATTAACCTGATGAGTAAAGTGTGTATACAGCTCCAAATGTTTTTTTTTTTTTTTCTGCGGACTACCATAATTTTTTTCTGTGGACTACCGTAAGACTGTATATAAATTTTTAATAGCGTCTACATATATGGTTTTCCTTGATAACAAAAAAAAAATTTCATTTATGGATATTATCTCATTTTCATCGTCGAGACTTGCAGTCAAATTGGGCTATTCAGCCCCGCAATGGAATAGCTTTCATGTTTGTTTGTTTGTTTTTTTTGGAACAGTATATTAAACAAAGTAAAAAGGACAAACATTCCATGTTTATAGAATAAAATTAAAGTGTTCCTCTCGTGCTCTAAAATTATATAAAAAAATTAATTGTTGCCCTTTGATTTGATTCATTAAATCAGATGATAGAAAGTGATGTGGAAAGATTATAATGCCCTTCCAAAATAAAAATATTAAATAAATTTAAATAAATAATAAATAATATGTAAATCAAAAAATATATTAAATACTATTCCTAGTTTATTTTATTTGTAATTTTTATTCCTTTTTTTGTGAGTGTACTATGATAATTTTCTCAATAAAAATATTAAACCAATTCTTATCACTCTTTCAAATGATTATATTAAATAATTTTTCGAACAAAACCTCCATCAATGTACCATTAGCTTTTTATTGTATAACTTATTTCAAGTGTCAACAAAGGCACATTAGACGTTCGTGCGGCTGAACCTCACTGACAGGTGTATCATTCCGATCATGTTAGCATCTTTATTAATGAAAATAAAATTACATTACAACACAAAGGAAGAAAGATCAAAAGACAAAGAATGGTGTGATTGTGACCGATCCACCACTGACCACCCCGTGCACAAAGGGTGGTGGGTCGCTTACACAAAAAAACAAAAACAAAGGGTGGTGGGTCGAATGTCTAGGGTGGGCCTTGCAATCTCCCCTCGTATGCAGAGGAGGATACAAGGGGCGGGTTGGGGCCACCGCCCCCCAAGGTTTCAAAAAATCCCAGCATCCACCCCACCCCAGAAATTTTTTTCATCAAAATTATTTTCCCCCCTAAATTTCAAAAAATCCCAACACCCATCCCAAAAATTGAAACTTTTTCATTAAAATTACATTTTTAATTTCAAAAAATCCCAACACCCATCCAAAAATTGAAACTTTTTTCATTAGAATTACAATCCTTCAAAAAAACCCCAGCAAATCTTATATTAGGCAATCTTTAAGAAATTAGCTTAATTTATAACAAATTTTTTTACACCTAAATAAGATAATAAATAATTTTTATCTTTCTCTTTAAATTTAAAACTAAAAGATTGTGTGTTGGAGATTTTCTAACCATTCTAAATCATAACTAAATGACAATATAAATCATTTTATATTTTTTTAAAAAAGTTTTTGAAAGGTAAAAATATACAATTAGACACAAAATTTCTTCAACCTCTCATTATGTACTATAATTTCTTTTATACTTAAATCGCCATTAAACCATTTCAATTGTAATTCAAAAAGAAAGATATATTATACATTATTATATGATTTATGGTTTTTTATCACTAAAGACATAGTCCCTAGGTCAATAAATATGTTTAAATTTTTTAAATATTTTTTATCTTAAAAATTATATTTATAGAATTTTAATTACTATATAGATATATAAAATAAGATATATAATTGAAAATAAAAAATTTTAAAAATTAAAATATTCAGCCCCTCGTAAGACAAATTCCTGGGACCGCCACTGCTCATATGGTAACCTTAATTTTCTTTCTTTGCATGTTTTCTATTTTCTCTTCCTTTTTTTTAATAGAAAATGTAAATAATATACTTGAGCTTTTGACAAAATTTATTTCTGATGAATCAAGTCATTTATGGTTAACACTTTAGAGTAAATGCACCTTGTACTTCGCGTGATTCTTTTTTGCAAAACAGCAAAGATGACCTCAGACACAGGGTAAGGAACCTTCGATGCCAAAGTCAATGTTTTGGTATTTCAAATTTCTTGGAATCACTTACCCTTCTTCTTCATGATATTTTGCTTTTATAGTCTTTTCTCCATGTCCTTCTATTTCCCTTTTTGGAGGAATTCATTCCCTTGTAGCATCATGTCTCGAGATGTGCTCTTTGCACGTCTCTATAATGGCTAATTGCTTTGATAGTGGGAATGTCAGGATCGTGGGGCTGGTACACATTATAAGTTGTCTTATAACCACTCACGACATGTGTCGTGGTTTCTCCTTCTTTTGGACTTGGTGCAGCATGGGCCTAATGTTGTTGTTGGGCTTTTCGTGTGTGTGATCACGTTCATCCAGCCCAGATTGATTTGGGCTAGATCGATTTAGTTTCGATATCATCAATTTCAAAATCTGTGCTTATGAAGTTTTAGATTTAGGACTCATGCTAATACTGGTAGTGGAATCGAGATCTTACCTTAATTTTCATTCAATAATGAAAATATCTCACATGGCACAATGTGCGATTTACATGTCAATACCACGTGCTATTTGTTAAAGTTTTTTCAAAAGTAAGTTATATTATATCTTATATTTTGGGATTGAGAATTTATGTAAAGTGTCCCACATGGGAACTCCTACTTTTAGGAGTGCATTTATTATTGGAGAGCTCACATTTATTTGATATAAATATATGGAGACTATGGTGCACCACACGCGCTCCACACGCACAAGCGCGTGTGGCATGAGTTGTAGGGCTCTAGGGGTGCTTTTGTGGCGCATATGAGGCGCACTTGGCACTTAGCACGAAAATTTTGGGATGCAAACACCACTTAATTTATATACTTTTCACCCATGAACTATCAAGTATTTATACACTTTGTATCATAAAACTACTACGTTTAAGAGATTGTATATACAAACCACTCATCTCTGACACATTGCACACTCAGTCGATTTTTTAGAAATTGACATTTTTTTAATACAAAATGTCGATTATGCCCTTAATAAGATTAGCATGTTACATTTAAAGGTATAATCATTATTTCATTTTTTTTTTAAAGTCAATTTCCATCCAATTTGACGGGAAAAATAGAATGAGAGTGTTAATATGTTAGGATTGGTAATTTATGAGTACAATATCTCAATCGTGGTAGTTTATAGTATAAAATACAAAATCTATGATAGTTCGTAGGTGAATAATATATTTTTTCCTTTATTTATTTTTCATTTTTGTTAGCCAAGGTTGTTTTTGCAAACAATCCATAATTGATTTTGATGATAACAAAAATTTTAAGTTTTGAAGATTTTAGATTTTACATTGTCAATCCACTATTTTCTAAGATTTATTTCAAAGTTTGAGGTTATCTCTCTAAAATCTTTCTAAGTGCACTTGAACACCATTACACAAGTTGATAAGATCAATTTTTCATATTGTAGGTGTTTAAAGAAGTTTGGAATGGATTGGATGCTTTAAAGTTGCTGTTTTTTCTCTCCAGTACTTATAAGTGTCGACACATTGCATCATAGTGTCGACACATTGGACTTACACCCGAGAGCCCAACTGCAAAATGCAAAAATTCACTGTCGACAGCATTTTCAGACTAAGTGTTCAATGTGTCGACACATTGAACACTATGTCGACACATTGCACTGTCTCGCGAGAGATGAAAACATGGTGTCGATATAGAAGACAATGTGTCGACACATAGTGTTCAATGTTTTAGAGTTCAAGGACATAAGATTAGTATGCTTGTTCATAGTTATGAAGCTTTTTAAAATGAATCCCTATGAAAATATCTCATCTATGTTTACTCGCTTTACCGATATTATAAATGGTCTTAAATCTCTTGGTAAAGAATACACTAATGTTGAAATGGTGAGAAAGATTCTTAGGTGTCTTCCAAAAGCTTGGGAACCCAAAGTCACTGCCATTCAAGAAGCCAAAGACTTGACAAAGCTTTCTTTGGATGAGCTCATGGGATCTCTTATGACACATGAGATGAATCAAGAAAATGGAGATGAGGATGAAGGAAAAGGAAAAAGAAGCATTGCCTTGAAAGCCTCATGCTCTAGTGATGATGAGTCTTCGAAGATGATGAGGAAATGACATTGTCCACCAATAGATTCAAGAAGTTCTTCAGAAGAAATAAAATAAAAAATTTCCAAGGAAGACAAGCTATAAAGGTGATAGTAGCAAAAAAATGACATTATTTGCTTTGGATGCAAGAAGCCGGGACATATAAAGACGGATTGCCCCAACTTTGAATCCCATAAGAAATCCAAGAATTTCAAAAACAAAAGAAAGCATTTTTGGCGCATGGGGAGAGACCGATGAAAGTGATAGTAATAGTGATGAAGAAGTTGCAAACCTATGCTTCATGGCAAAGGAAGATGAAGATGAGATGAGGTACAAGACTCTTCAATTTATTCTTTCTCATTTGATGAATTACAAGATGCTTTTGATGAACAATATCTTGAATTGAAAAGAATTTTTCAAAATATTGTTCTCTCAAAAAGAATTTTGAAAATATTGTAAAAGAGAATGATACTTTGAAAAAGTCAGTTCTCTTAGAGATGATCTTGCAAGGACCACAAAAGAAAATGAGAAAACCTTGCAAAGTGAGTCAAATTTTGATTTTGAAAATGTCCTTGAAAGTGAAAGTTGACTCTCTTACAAATGATCTTGCAAGATTTACTCAAGGAAAGAAAAACCTTGATATTCTTCTTGGTTCTCAAAGGTGTTGTTTCAACAAAAGTGGCATTGGATATGATTCCTTCAATGATCAAAAATCTTATTCTTATATGATCACAAAATCATCTCATCATTTACATTGTGCAACTTTTGTGGAAATCTGGACATATATCACATGTTTGTCCAACTAGAAAAAATCTCTAGTGGCATTCAAATTTGTTGGATTCAAAAAGACAAGATGAAAGGAATTTTTCTAACACCAAAGGACCCAAAAAGATTTGGGTACCAAAAATCAAGAATGATTTTTTTGTAGGAGTGCTTGAAGTCAATCGAAGTCAAGGAACATTGGGTTCTTGATAGTGGATGCTCCAAGCACATGACAGGGGATAAGAGTTGGTTCAAATCTCTTAGCCCAAAAGAAAAGGGATCAATTACATTGGTGATATCGATAAAGGAAGGACTATTGGTTTTGAAAATGTCGGTATGTCTCATAATCCTACTATTGAACATATTATATTTGTTAATTGTTTGAAGCATAACTTGTTGAGCATAAGTCAATTATGTGATAAGGGAAACCAAGTCATATTTGAATAATCGATATGTATTATTGAAAACATTGAAAACAAGAAAGTCTTGTTTGTTGGACATAGATTTGAAAATGTGTACTGTTCATTTAGAGAGCATTTCTTCAAAAATATAAAATGTCTTTCATCTCTAAATGACAAGGATAGTTGGTTGTGGCATAGAAGGCTTGCTCATGCAAGCATGGACTTGATTTCAAAACTAGCCAAAAAGAATCTTGTTTCGGGTTTGCCTAACCTTACTTTTGAAAAAAATTTGTGCAGCTTGTCAAAAAGGCAAACAAACCAAAACCTCTTTTAAGCCCAAAAATGTGATGTCCACTTCTAGGCCACTTCAACTTCTACACATGGACTTATTTGGTCCAACCCGAACGTTGAGTTTGGGTGGCAAATGTTATGGCTTTATTGTTGTTGATGATTTTAGTAGATTCGCATGGGTTCTATTCCTAGCTCATAAAGATGAGGCTTTTCATGCTTTTGAAAAACTTAGCAAGTGAATTCAAAATGAAAAATGTTTTGCTATTTCTAGCATAAGGAGTGATCATGGAAAGAATTTGAAAATTCCTCCTTTGAAAAATTTTGTGGTGAAAATGGTATTAACCATAACTTCTCGGCTCCTAGAACTCCTCAACAAAATGGTGTTGTAGAGAGGAAGAATAGGACTCTTGAAGAAATGGCTAGAACCTTGCTATGTGAAAACAACTTGCCTGATTACTTACGGGCTGAAGCCATTAGTACAAGTTGTCTCGTTATGAACCGTTGCATGATTAGGCATATTCTTAAGAAAACTCCTTATGAGCTATGGAATGATAGAAAACCCAACATTAGTTATTTTCATGTTTTGGATGCAAATTTTTTATGCTCAACAACAACAAGGACAATTTGGGTAAGCGATGCAAAAGCGGATGAAGGTATCTTTCTTGGTTATTCAAACTCTAGTAAAGCCTATCGTGTTTTCAATAAACGTACATTAGTTGTTGAAGAATAGTTCATGTGGTATTTGATGAATCTATCGTTTCTATGAGAAGATATGACAATGAAGTTGTAGATCTTGAAAATATGTTGAGAAACCAATTACGAGGGAAGAAAGAAAGTTTCTCATCCACAAGAGCAAAATGTACAAGATCTTGAAAAAGAAACACCTCAAAGCAACAACAATCTACCAAAGGCCTAGAAGTTTGTCAGAAATCATCATATTGATCAAAGTCATTGGTAATGTTGAGAAAGTGTAAGAACTCACTCTTCTTATAATCAAGCTAATAATTTTGCCTTACTTTCTCAAATTGAGCCAAAGAATATTTCTGAGGCAAAAGATGATTAAAGTTTGATTCATGCCATGGAGGATGAAGTAAAACAAATTGAGAAAATATGTATGACATCTAGTTCCTAGACCTAAAGATCATCCAGTTATTTGTACTAAATGAGATTTTCAAAACAAAATGGATGTATCTGGGGATGTGGTAAGGAACAAGGCAAGATTAGTAGCCCAAGGTTACAATCAAGAAGAGGGATTGATTTTGATGAAACTTTTGCTTCCGTTGCTCATTTAGAATCCTTTCTCATGTTGCTTACCTTTGCATCGTTTAATGATTTCAAATTATTTCAAATGTATGTGAAATGTGCTTTTCTTAATGGTTATCTTTTTGAGGAAGTGTGTGTAGAACTACCTCTTAAATTTGTAGATGAAAAGCAGCCACACCATGTGTTCAAGCTCAAAAGCACTATATGGCTTGAAGCAAGCACTTTAAGCATAGTATGGACGATTGAGCTCCTTATTGAAAATGGACTTTCATGAGATTAAACAATATCATGAGGGCATCTTTATTAACCAAGCAAAATACACAAGAGACCTACTCAAAAGATTTGGGATGAACAACTCAAAACCAATGGGTACACCAATAAGTCCATCAACCCAAATGAAAAATGATGATAAAGGTAAGGATGTAGACCAAACGAAATACTGAGGTATGATTGACTCCTTACTCTATCTTATCGCTAGTAAACTGGATATAATGTTTAGTATATGCGTGTGCTAGATTCCAATCTTGTCCTAAGGAATCTCATCTCCTTGTTGTTAAAAGAATTTCAGAAATATTGTTGGCACCAAAATCTTGGTTTGTTTATCCCAAGAAATTGGAATGAGATTTCCTTTGGATTAAATTAGTGATATGTGCTTGATTTGTGATATTAATTGTGTTAATGATTGCATTGGACATGCTCTTATATATGTGTTTAAGTTGCTCTCTGTGCATTTCTTTTAAAATCATAGTTGCTCCTTGTAAAAACATTGTATGTATTCATTTTGCAAGCCATGTGTCAACACATCTTTCGATCTGACAATTTTTAAAAAAAATGGTCCGCGTGGCACATAAAACACTCACAAAGGGCTAGGGGTCAACACTTATTGCTTCTCTTGATCTCATAGAAACCTCCTTCTCTCCCTAAACGGTGCCACTCTTCTTCCTCACAAATTCCATTACCCGTACTCGTATGAACCTTGGTCATCTAATGCTTAATCACATGAAGGTTGCTACTGAGAAGAAGAAGCAAGGGCTCCCTTATGGGATGCTTTTCACGCATATGTTTCATATTCTTAAGGTTGGAATGATTGAGGAAGTGAGAGAAAAACCCAAAAACTCCATGGAGTACAACAAGAAAAAACTTTGGTTGATGGGTTTTGTTCAAAATGATGATGGAGAATGGGTAAGAAAGGTGTGGTGACACCTCAAAAATGAGGTGAAGGGGCTTCAGATTCTAAAAAAGAAGATGAGGATTAGAAAGAGGCTGACACTGAAAGAATTCCACAAGAACGAGGACTCCTATGGGTTAGCAAACTCCTATTTCTTTTCTCTCACTACAGATTGGATTATCTTCCATATTTTCTGCTGCTAGTTCTTGTGAGCCTCACCTAAGTAAACTTGAGGATTCAATTGCTGAAATCAAGGAGGAACAAAGAAAATTAAGTAAGAATATGAAGGACATTGCCACAAGTATGAAGCTGGGATTTGAAGATATCAAAAAGCTGCATGTTGTTCATACAAAGCGTTTTTGGGGCTCTTGATAAGGAAATGAAAGGTCTCAAGCATCAAGTTAACAACAGCATCCATGTGACTAGAAATGTGTTTCCGCATTCTGTTGATGAGTTTGCTTCCACCTCTACTGAGCTTCAAGCTTATGTCAATCATCAGCTGAATATTATAAAAGGCACCAAAGATAAGTGCATTATGGAAGCTGATAAGAAATCTTCCTGCCTTCATGTAATGAGAATGGACATATTGTGTTCCAACGACTCTTGGATGGGCTGGCTGAAAAAGTAATTGAGATTGAGTATCCTTCTCTGCTATCAAGAAATCTAAACCTTCCACCTCCACTTCAAAGACTCCACCTATCTAGCCAGCTGCCCTTGACCTCCCCTTATCCTATTTTTGATGATGCCAAAAGGGAAGAAGTTATATGGGGAAGAAGTTTTAAGGTTTATAGGGGAAGAAGTTTAAGGTTATTATGGGGGAGAAGTTTTAAGTGATTATGTTGACTCTCCAGCTCTTACTGAGTACATTCCATTTTGATGTTGGCTGATCATACTTATCTTGTCTTATCTATGCTATCTCTGTAATTTATATGTCTCCATTAGATTATTGATTATGCTCATATCTATTGATTATCTAATGATGATTATAAGGGATTTGAAAAGTGCTTACCTCTTTGCACTTAATTGTGGACAGTTGAGATTTGCTTTACAGGTAGTATTCCTACTTTGAATTGGTATCAATATGAAGTCTTGTGTTCTGTTAGAAATTGAAAATTTGGGAAGTTTGGAGGAAGCTTATAGAAGTGTTTTACTTGTTTAAATTTTGGAAAACCTCCTTTACAAAGAAAACTCTGCAAAATTTTTGTAAAATCTAAAATCCTTTTTGCTAAAAAGGTCATGAAAACTCCTGCTTGTTCTCAGGGGGAGCTTTTCTATTTGTTAGCAAATTCGTTTTTTAAAATAGTTTTGTCATCATCAAAAAGGGGAGATTGTTAGCCCCAAGTTGTTTTGCAAACAATCCATAATTGATTTTGATGATAACAAACATTTTAAATTGAAGGATTTTAGATTTTACATTGTCAATCCACTATTTTCTAAGATTTATTTCAAAGGTTTGAGTTATCTCTCTAAAATATTCTAAGTGCACTTGAACACCATTACACAAGTTGATAAGATCAATTTTCATATTGTAGGTGTTTAAAGAAGTTTGGAATGGATTGGATGTTTTAAAGTTGCTGTTTTTTCTCTCCAACACTTATAAATGTCGACACATTGACATATGTCGACATTGCACTTACACCCGAGACATCAAACTTCAAAAGTGTCGACACATTGAAAACTAGTGTCAACACATGCATTCACTTTTCAGACTAAGTGTTGTGTCGAACACATGACACATGTCGACACATTGCACTGTCTCACGAGAGATGAAAACATGGTGTCGACATATAGAAGACAATGTGTCGACACATAGTGCGAAATTGTAGATATCCTGGAAACAACGCCAGATCATCCAAAATGTTTCAAAAAGTCTTTTAAACCCCTCCAACGGTAAAATGAAGCCACTTGATGACCGTTGAAGACCTAGGGGCTATAAGAAGAATGAGATGGAGAGAGAAGAAAAGTAGCTCGATCATCATCGCAACATCTAGAGAGAGAAAAAGCCAAGATCCAAAGAAATCCATTTGCTGATTCCTTCAAGTCCAGAGCTCTCATTGTCAAAACTTCTCCTCTTGCTCGTCTTGACGACTTTGCCTTCAAAGGGAGAGAAATTTATTGAAGAAGAGGGAAAACACTTGCTATTACTCTTGCCCTAACTTCTAGAGAAAGAAAGTGCTTTGAAGAAGAGGGAAAACGCATCTACCCAAAAAGGCTTGTGCTCACATCTTCCAAACTTTAGATTTCTTTGATAATCTTGTCTTCTTGCGATTCATTGAGCTTTCCACTTGCTTGATTTAGAGAGCCATTCCACACGTTGTATCCACTTTATTGGTTAGAGCCATTATTCATTGTACCCATTAAAAACATTTAAGTTGTTGGGTGAAAAACACTTGTCCTACTTGTGAGAGTAGAAGAAATCCCTTGGGTTTTGGGATTTGAGAGAGTTTTAAAGTGTGAGCTCGAAAAACGCTTTGTAAAGGTTCCTTAGCACCCGGAAGCTAAGGTGTATTTGCTATTTGAGAATAGTGAAGGAAGCCCAAGGAAGTCAATAGCCTTGGGGGTGGACGTAGGCAAGTGTTGGCCGAACCACCTAAAATTACGGTGTCATCTCTCTAACTCTATCTCTCTTACGTTTCAGTACATATTCATACTTGTGGAGATTTATGCTTATGATTTATTGTTCTTCTTATTAAGAAGCATTAAGCATATTCAGATCTGCTTGTATTTGTAGAAAATATATTTTCCAGATCTGCATTTTTATTAAAAAGAGGAGACGTTTTTATAAACTCAATTCACCCCCCTCTTGGGTTGTTATTTAGACTCACAATTTTAATAATTAGTTTATATGTCATTGGATTTGGTTCTAAGTTCGAATACCTGTGCTGCTATCTTCAACCCTTACGGGCATTAACAATAGTACATTTATATGGCACTACCTCAAGTCCTGATTATTGACATGAAATAGTGTTATTTAATTTATAGAGATAACTTTTTATATTGTTATTTAATTTATATTTCTTTCAGTTTAATAACTAGTTCTTAATTGACTGACGTTGATATTATAGATAAATACAGCTTTCTAATACTAATAGTAAAATTTATAATTTTGTGGTAACATTCCAATAAAGCGTATTGTAACAGGTCAAATATAATATTGTGTACGTATTTTGTCCAGGGCATAATCCAACTATTTTCTCAAAAAAAATCAAACGGTGTGAAGTTATTGTAGTTATTCCAATTGAGGTTGGAAAATTTTGATATCAAACATTTTGTTTTATTACACTTTATTCACTCTAATTATAATTTTTTTTACAATTTACACCCCAAGCTACTAAAATTGACCCAACATGAAGCCAAGATGTGACTTTTGAGAGACTAAAATATAATATAATAATTTTTGAGGGGCCAATGTCAAAAAAAAAAAATCTTAATTTTTTTAGGGTCTCGACCGCCAACCCCTGCCCCTGCCCCTGTACTTAAAAACTTACCTTTTGCACCTCAAATTAAGATTTCTTAAAAATCAATAAAAATTATACACATTACATAATCTTAATTGTCAAATTGTAACCTGTGATGTAAATGGTGAAATTATTAATAGTTTGGGGTGCATTCTTAATTGTCAATTTTGTGAACGAAATAGTTATTTTTTTCTAATTAAATTGCATAGCTTTTTTTTAAGGATTAAAATACTTTTTTCATCCCTAAATTTAGAAGACGTTCGGTTATAATAAATTTTGAGAATTTTTTATGTTTTAAAAAATTTTTAGGCAATGTTAACTTTATTTGTATGCGTGTTGTAGTTATTTTTATATAGTTAAAAATGATGTTTGGTTGTATAATTTTTTATATTACGTAGATTCAAAAAAAATTCTAAAATTTTTTTTGTACCGAACAATATCTTTTAACACCTGAAAATGTCTTCCAATTTTTAAGAATGATCAGCAACAGTGTGTTTGTCAGTTATGTCAAAGCACTCAGGCTGCTCGTTTTCCATCCAGTCCAACTGATGGTGTTACACGTGCCCACCAATCACTAACGAATACCGAATCCGAGGGCAGACGTTCTAGTTAGACTAGTCAAGTCAATTAATCAAAAATTGTGCCACATCTGCCTGACAACCGCCATATCAGCATTTTAAAAAAAAAATATCCGTGGCAACGGAGGAGAAGAGCGTTCATGCTGTCACTTTTGTCTGTTTGCGTGGTCTTCGTGTAGTGGTCACTCTGAGAGCATCCAAATTCAAATGGCTCTTCTCTTCAAGTACCATTCGCTGGATTGCAACTCATCCTATCACTGCTTCGGAAACACAATTTATTTCTTTTTATTTTTTTTTTTTTTTATAAAATGCTTTTTCCAGTGTCACTGTTAACCAAATCCATTTGAGATTGTCAACCAGAAAAGTTTTGGTTTGAAGGTCTTTTTTTATGATTAACCATTATAGCCACCAGATGTACCACCCACATTCCCCACCCACTTTCCTATTCAAAGCGCGTGACCCACTTTACAAACTCATGTATTTTTTTTTTTCCAGTCAACTTTCCATACCAAACCTTCTTTTTTCGGTCAGATCCTTTTGTCACATAGCTCCAGGACCTCCATGTACCTTGGCGCGTTCGAGTGTCAAACTCCAAAATTTCGTCTCATTAAAAAAATGCTTAATATACTTATCCATGAGATTCGGACTTTTCTCGAAATGGTTTCTTGCTTTAGTTAGTACCACACACATCCTTGGACTTTCACTTCATTTTCTTTAAGTCCTTCTTTCGAGTCGGGGCCAGCTTTGTGACGGAGAATATCAATGTAGTTGCTAAATCCAAATCATTATCCCATAATATTGTGTGACATGCATCCTGTTTCCATATAAACACGTCACATGACAACAGTTATGTGTCATGTTTGCGACACGCCAGCTCTCATTTCCCCTTCTCCCAAAAAAAAAAAATTAACTCTGCATAACAAACGAACCTAACCTACACTTTACCCGAATTTTAACCCACAAGTCATTTTGCTGCTCACAAACCCTAACTTCCACAGAATCTCCATTTCTCCATTGATTGGGATGATTCGTAGTGGACGTGGCACATAACTGTTGTCATATGGTGTGCTGATGTGGGAAACGGGACATGTATTGCAATATTGTGGGATAGAGATATGGATTTGGCAACCACGTTGGTATTCTTCGTCACAGAGCTAGGCTTGACTTAATGGAAGGACTTAAGAAAATGAAGGGAAAGCCCAAGGACGTATGAGGTACAAATTAAAGCATAGGGACCACT
The DNA here is from genome assembly GCA_003952965.2 of Morella rubra. Lineage (NCBI taxonomy): Eukaryota > Viridiplantae > Streptophyta > Magnoliopsida > Fagales > Myricaceae > Morella > Morella rubra. The sequence continues at coordinate 16,728,342 of CM025849.1, read as the reverse complement.
TTAGGAAAAGTCTAAACCCCAGGAACTCACAGGTATATTAAACCTAAAAAACTTACAAAATAATTGCTCTCTCTTTTGGAATGGATACTTAATGATATAAATCATTTGAAAAATAAACGTATTCGTTCTGTAGTGGATCTCTTACAAAATCACTTCAGATTGGCTCTAGTTCATTTAGAAAATAGGCTTAATATGCTTTGTAGTCCCTGGGGTTTGACCTTTTCCCAATATGGTCCCTAAGGTTTAATTTGTATCGTACAAGTCCTTGAGGTTTTGACCTTTTCACAATATGGTCCTTGGGGTTTAATTTGTACCACACAAGTTCCTAGGCTTTTCCTTCATTTTTTTTAAGTCTTTCTGTCAACTCCGGCCTAGCTCCTTAATGGAGAATGCTAACGCGTTTGTCGGACTCCATATCATCTCCTATAATAACGCTACACATCCAAATTCCACGTTAGCACGCCAGATCCATGCTTACCTCCCCGCGATGCAGCTTCAATTTTTTCCCCTTCACCCAAGTACTCACCATCACCCTCTCATGTAGCTCATTACACAATGGTATCCACACCAATATGGTGTATGGTGACTAGTGGAGGTGAAGGAAGGGAAAGGGTGAAAAAATTAAAGCTAGCTTCTCGCGGGGACGTGATAAGCAAATGGATTTTTTGGCGTGCTAACGTGGAATTTGGATGGGTGTAGAGTTATTATAGGAGATGATATAGAGTCTGACAACCGCGTTGGAATTCTCAGTTAAGGAACTGGGTCGGAGTTGATAGAAGGACTTTAAAAAAATGAAGGAAAAGCCTGGGGACCATATTGTGAAAATGTCAAATCTCAGAGACTTGTGTGATACAAATTAAACCCTAGGGATCATATTGGGAAAAGTTCAAACCCCAAGGACTACCAAGTATATAAAGCCTAGAAAATATGATTAGAGGAACTATAGGCGGAGCAATTAGGCATAAATTGATACCAACTCCTCAGAATTTGGTAACTTCACTCCATTAACAACTACTTATGAATCTTTCTTCGGATTACATCCACTCTCTCAAGTTTTAGATCGAACTAATCCATTAACATAAATAGTTCATGGGAGAAAATTCTCTTGCATCTTATTATTCTTCGACTTAGTACCTATGAACTTCCTTCGCCCTGGCTGTGAGCGCTACTAGATCTGAATCAACTTCATTTGGGACTGGATATGTTCCTGTTCCCGACAAATATGCTGGGCGATATAGCGAAAAAGGGTAAACTCGATAAGAAACACTGCTACTTGTGCTAGTTCTTCATCTGAATATGATGGATCTACCACCCCGGCTTCTATTGCCTCCGCTATTTCTACCTCTACTACTTGAGGGTATGAATATCAAATTATTCTTTTTTACTATAAATATTTATTCAAATTTTCCTTCCTCTTCTTTTTCCAACTTCCATATCTAAAATTTAACCACCTTTAAAATTTTGGCACTCAAACACTAAGTTCAAGGTGAATTGTATGTAGATTTGAAAATCACCTTACGTTGGGCAAGTGTAGGCTTATTCCACACTAGAAAAGATTCTACGCAAACATAAATTGTGCAAAATCATAAAAAGTGACCGATATAATTTAAATAAACAAATCCAACATCCTAACTGTGACCACGTCATTTAATGAACCAATCCAAGATTGGTCACGCCATTTTGTCTCCTCACCTCATTAATTGATGCGGTCAGCTATCTAATGTTAGATTTATTTTTTTAAATCACAATCACCACTTTGCAGACTTTGCACAATTTATCTTTACGCAGAATCCGTTCTCCATTGCACACAGGCTGTGGGCCTGGGTCAATATGCAATCATCCAAAGGGATGCTACCTTGCGGGAAAGTCTAGGCCAGCAAAGTACCTCCCATCGGGTTTTAGGCTTTTTTTAGATCCTTTTTCAATTAATTAATTAATTTAAGTATTTGCAAAATTAATCCCTTTTAATTATGTTTGGCATGCTAAAAGTTTTTCCAACTGCAAATATTTTTGGAGAAAATTTTTAGAGTTTCACTTTTACAAGGATTTATGAAAAGAAAATTAGAAGATTGTTTAGTCAGATATTGAGTTTTATTGGAATTTTTTTTGTTTGTTTGTGAAAAAGTGTTGATGAATGAATTGATGGGAGTTTTGAAAATTTTAAAAGTAAAAATTTTGTTAAACAAAATTCTCAAATTTTATTGTTTGGCTGAGAAAATTTAAAAAATTCTATAGATAATTTTTTTTTTGTTGCCCAACATTGAGAATCCTACATGTTATCATATTTTTATAACTACAACTATTTAAGGGCTCTAGCAATAGACATATTTTTATAACTAAAACTATTTAAGGGCTCTACAATATCCAGTAATATGACTACTCTCTCACGAGACTGAATTTCTTTTTCTAGTGGAAGAAACGTAATGAAGCATTTTAGGAACTATATTTTTATATATAAAAAATGCTAAAAGATGAACCAATTAACAATTTCATATCCATGTACAAGGCGTTCAAATATATTTTATTAGTTATTATACAAATTTATTTAAGATGATGTTTGCATTTCAAGATTTTTAAAAATTTAGTGGTGTTGTGAAAATTGAGGTAGCTTGAAGTTTTATTAAATTTTGTAAAAAAATAGTACAAATTTTGAGGTATATTTGAGAGATAGCGAAGTTTTTTAGAGTTTTATGAGGGTTATTTGGAAAAGTTAAGAGAGTGATTATTTGGGTGATTTTTTTTAATTTTTATAATAATGGAAAGAGATGATTTGATAAAGGAGAGAAAAATGATTTTAAAGTTCTTTATTATTATTATTATTATTATTTTTAAAATTAAAATAAAAAGAGAAGAAAAATAATTATGGGTGTAAAAATCAAAAAATAAAAAATTTCTTGACAAAATTTTTAGATGCATAATTTTTCAATAGAGAGAATTTTGGCCAAAATTATCGAATGCTAAACACAAAATATCCAATGAATTATAATTTTTTTTCACTGTGCCTCGATTTAATTACACCAATAAATAATAGTCGTCTTCTACTATAGTCCTCACTAGTGATTAATAAGTCTAAAATATTGTCATTTTGCCCATCTGAAAAGGCCAATATAGAAGTCTAAAATATTGTAGTGGCTAGGAACTCCATTGAAAGGATATTCCTCGCTCTCACATTGTCTAAGTTCTTAGATTTGTATTGTTGTCTTATTCTCTCGTGTTATAACCCAAAGTTCTTTGGTTACATTATGTAAAGTGTTATGGTACGTCAAAAAAGGTACACGCCAATTGGTCAAGCTGGCATATGACACATAGTGTTTGAAAAGTTAAAATTTTAATAAAATTTAATTTTATTAAACATATTTTAAAATTTTATTTTTATTTTTATAACTTATTCACCAATTCTATACATCTCTTCTATTTCTCCTTTTTCGAGACCAATATAAAATTTTAACAAAATTTTGCTAAAATTTTATCACCCAGTGACTAGAAACCTTCTCTAATAGCCCATTAAAATAATAATACTTTGTAATGATGCTCTTTGACCCGTGCTTAGGCCACCGCTCCATGCTCTTAGATCGCGCGTCGTAAGAACAGTATCATTAACAAATATCTTGGTCGTGAGTATCATTTTTCTGACACGCGCGCGTGGAGAGCAGCTCTTCTGTCTTCGTCGCTACTCCAGTTCTGTTTTCACGAACTGTGCAGGAGGCAGGAGATTTACGACTAGACAGAAATGTGAGGTCCACTTCTCCATATCTTTCAATGTCTCTATCTTTCTCTAAACAGTCGAATAGTTTTGTTATCGATGGTGGTTGGGTGAACGTGGGCATTGAAGGAGCTTTTGCCTTTTGGTTCTTCAAAGCCACCGAAGCAGAAAAAAGCCAAGTGCTTCTTCGATTTTAACCTCAGATTCGCTTTCATTTTTTTTTTTGTCCTTTTCCCTCAGGTACGTACTTACTCTTCCCTCTCTCTCTCTCTCTCTCTAAAAGCTGAATATCTCACTCTCTCCAAAAGTAAATTTATTATTTCTTTTTCGTTCTTATGTTCTTTTTCAATTTTTTTTGGGTGAATAATCTTCCTTGAACTTTGAATCCTTCTTTGTTCTGCTTGCTTGGTCTTTGTTTTTTTCTTGGTTTTTACAATTATTTTGACCAGGATTTTTGAATATTTGGCTATAATACTTTGTGTTAATGATCAAAGTGGGGGCCCGATTTTGACTGCAAATGGATTGAACTATTTCATGGGCTTTGTTTATCTTTCTTCTAGACAGACCTCGTTAAACGTTACTATTTATTTGTGTTCTAAGTTCTTCTTTCTTGGAATTATTGCTCCATGATGTTAAATTTTCTCTGACTAGGTTTTGTGATTTGTACAATTGATAGTGTTTGAAAGGTTTCAGGGCATGTCAATCCCGCAGTCTCGAATTGCGGACCATTGATAGCCCTCTGACCCAACTGACTATTCCCCTTCTTAAAGTCTC
>CM025849.1:16497228-16723764 GCA_003952965.2 Morella rubra | reverse complement strand
ATTTGTTTTGGTCTTGACTGCTACATCATATTGTGTCCTAATTTATTATATCTGTACGGTAGGATTCCCCACCAACAACAAATACACCTAACAAAATTTCTCATCTTGCTTCTTAATCCGAACTACATATAGATCTTTTCTCTCGGGCGAACTAATTGTCTGATTTCAATTTTTAAGAAACCGGGTAAATGAGTCAAGCACTCAAACAGTGGTAATGTTTGTCAGCGGTTATGTCAAAAAGTAGCAACTCAGGCTGCTCGTTTTCCAATCCAGTCCATAACTGATGGGTTGATCTACCACGTCTACCCAACACGAATCTAAACTAAACCCGCAGCAAGAAGAGCAACCGATCCGGGAGGTGGCAGACGTTTCTTTTATTACAGGACTAGCTTCAAAAGATCCAGATTGATATTCAAAAATTTGGTGCCCCAATCTGCCTGGAACAGAACACGCGACCCATAATTCTGACATGTTTTTTTAAAAAAATAATATAAAAAATTATCCGTAGCGGCAACGGAGGCTGGAAGGAAGAGCGTTCATGCTGGTCACTTTTTGATGCTTGTTTGCGTGTAGGTGCTCTTCGTGTACAGGTGGTTCCTATCTCTGGCAGAGCACTTCCCAAATTCAAAATGGATACATCTTCTTCTCCTTCATTAGTCAACCCGCATTCGCTGGAATTGCAAACTCAAATCCTATCATCTGGCATACCTATTCAACTATGCTGAATAAGAAAGATGACGTACTTCTTCTCGGAAAAGAAACACAACTTTTATTTCTTTTTATTTTTATTTTTTTTTTTATAAAGATTGCTATTTTTCCAAAAGTTTGTCACATGATTATAACCAAATATCCCATTTTGAGGATTGTCACAACCTAGGAAAGTAATAAGTCTTTGGTTTCGAAACGGGGTTCTTTTTTTTATGATTAACCATATTATGACACCAAGAGATGTACCACTCCACATTCCCACCACCCATCTGTGCCTATTTCAAAAAGCCGCAGATGGACCCATACTTTTTAACCCAAATACTCAATATTTGTATTTTTTAGTTTTTTTATTTTTTTTTTTTTTTTTTATTTTTCCAGCTTAATAACTTTTCCATACCCAAAACCTTCTTTCTTTTCGGGATGCCATGCCTCAGGGGATCCTTTTGTACAACAACAAAGCTACACACTTTTCCAGGCACGTCTCTCGACTGTACTCGGGGCGCTTGTCGGAAGGCTGTCATAAACTCTCAAAATATTCCTCTACCGCGTCGTCTCGATTATAAAAAAAATGTCTCTTACATATTACTTAATCATTAGGATTTCGGACTTCTTCTCGAACTCATGTAGATGCCTCGGTTTTCTTGCCTTTACGTTGAGTTACCACCACAACCACGCCTTTGTGGATCTTTCACTTTCATTTTCTATTTTAAGTTCCTTACCTTTCGAGGTTCGGGTGGGCCAGCTCTTTGTGACGGGGGAATATTGCATATCGTTTATATAGTTGGCTAAATCAAACTCAATTTATCCCATAATTATGAAATGTGACATGCATCCTGTTTCCAATTATAAAACACGTCACATGACAACAGTTATGTGTCATGTTTGCGACACGCCAGCTCTCATTTCCCCTTCTCCCAAAAAAAAAAAATTAACTCTGCATAACAAACGAACCTAACCTACACTTTACCCGAATTTTAAACCCACAAGTCATTTTGCTGCTCACAAACCCTAACTTCCACAGAATCTCCATTTCTCCATTGATTGGGATGATTCGTAGTGGACGTGGCACATAACTGTTGTCATATGGTGTGCTGATGTGGAAACGGGACATGTATTGCAATATTGTGGGATAGAGATATGGATTTGGCAACCACGTTGGTATTCTTCGTCACAGAGCTAGGCTTGACTTAATGGAAGGACTTAAGAAAATGAAGGGAAAGCCCAAGGACGTATGAGGTACAAATTAAAGCATAGGGACCACTTTAGGAAAAGTCTAAACCCCAGGAACTCACAGGTATATTAAACCTAAAAAACTTACAAAATAATTGCTCTCTCTTTTGGAATGGATACTTAATGATATAAATCATTGAAAAATAAACGTATTCGTTCTGTAGTGGATCTCTTACAAAATCACTTCAGATTGGCTCTAGTTCATTTAGAAAATAGGCTTAATATGCTTTGTAGTCCCTGGGGTTTGACCTTTTCTCAATATGGTCCCTAAGGTTTAATCTGTATCGTACAAGTCCTTGAGGTTTTGACCTTTTCACAATATGGTCCTTGGGGTTTAATTTGTACCACACAAGTTCCTAGGCTTTTCCTTCATTTTTTTTAAGTCTTTCTGTCAACTCCGGCCCAGCTCCTTAATGGAGAATGCTAACGCGTTTGTCGGACTCCATATCATCTCCTATAATAACGCTACACACATCCAAATTCCACATTAGCATGCCAGATCATCTACCTGCTTGCCATGTCAGCTTCAATTTTTTACCCCTACCATCACCCAAGTACTCACCATCACCCTCTCATGTAGTCCCATTACCACCAATGCTATCCACACCAATATGTGTATCGGTGAGCGACAATGGAGGTGAAGGAAGGGAAAGGGTGAAAAAATTAAAGCTAGCTTCTCGCGGGGACGTGATAAGCAAATGGATTTTTTGGCGTGCTAACGTGGAATTTGGATGGGTGTAGAGTTATTATAGGAGATGATATAGAGTCTGACAACCGCGTTGGAATTCTCAGTTAAGGAACTGGGTCGGAGTTGATAGAAGGACTTAAAAAAAATGAGGGAAAAGCCCAGGGACTTGTGTGATCTGAAAATGTCAAACCCCTTGTGTGGTACAAATTAAACCATATTGTGAAAATGTCAAATCTCAGAGACTTGTGTGATACAAATTAAACCCTAGGGATCATATTGGGAAAAGTTCAAACCCCAAGGACTACCAAGTATATAAAGCCTAGAAAATATGATTAGAGGAACTATAGGCGGAGCAATTAGGCATAAATTGATACCAACTCCTCAGAATTTGGTAACTTCAACTCCATTAACAACTACTTATGAATCTTTCTTCGGATTACATCCACTCTCTCAAGTTTTAGATCGAACTAATCCATTAACATAAATAGTTCATGGGAGAAAATTCTCTTGCATCTTATTATTCTTCGACTTAGTACCTATGAACTTCCTTCGCCCTGGCTGTGAGCGCTACTAGATCTGAATCAACTTCATTTGGGACTGGATATGTTCCTGTTCCCGACAAATATGCTGGGCGATATAGCGAAAAGGGTAAACTCGATAAGAAACACTGCTACTTGTGCTAGTTCTTCATCTGAATATGATGGATCTACCACCCCGGCTTCTATTGCCTCCGCTATTTCTACCTCTACTACTTGAGGGTATGAATATCAAATTATTCTTTTTTACTATAAATATTTATTCAAATTTTCGCTCTCTTTACTTTTTCACCAACTTCCATATATCCTAAAATGTTAACCACCTTTAAAATTTTGGCACTCAAACACTAAGTTCAAGGTGATTGTATGTAGATTTGAAAATCACCTTACGTTGGGCAAGTGTAGGCTTATTCCACACTAGAAAAGATTCTACGCAAACATAAATTGTGCAAAATCATAAAAAGTGACCGATATAATTTAAATAAACAAATCCAACATCCTAACTGTGACCACGTCATTTAATGAACCAATCCAAGATTGGTCACGCCATTTTGTCTCCTCACCTCATTAATTGATGCGGTCAGCTATCTAATGTTAGATTTATTTTTTTAAATCACAATCACCACTTTGCAGACTTTGCACAATTTATCTTTACGCAGAATCCGTTCTCCATTGCACACAGGCTGTGGGCCTGGGTCAATATGCAATCATCCAAAGGGATGCTACCTTGCGGGAAAGTCTAGGCCAGCAAAGTACCTCCCATCGGGTTTTAGGCTTTTTTTAGATCCTTTTTCAATTAATTAATTAATTTAAGTATTTGCAAAATTAATCCCTTTTAATTATGTTTGGCATGCTAAAAGTTTTTCCAACTGCAAATATTTTTGGAGAAAATTTTTAGAGTTTCACTTTTACAAGGATTTATGAAAAGAAAATTAGAAGATTGTTTAGTCAGATATTGAGTTTTATTGGAATTTTTTTTGTTTGTTTGTGAAAAAGTGTTGATGAATGAATTGATGGGAGTTTTGAAAATTTTAAAAGTAAAAATTTTGTTAAACAAAATTCTCAAATTTTATTGTTTGGCTGAGAAAATTTAAAAAATTCTATAGATAATTTTTTTTTTGTTGCCCAACATTGAGAATCCTACATGTTATCATATTTTTATAACTACAACTATTTAAGGGCTCTAGCAATAGACATATTTTTATAACTAAAACTATTTAAGGGCTCTACAATATCCAGTAATATGACTACTCTCTCACGAGACTGAATTTCTTTTTCTAGTGGAAGAAACGTAATGAAGCATTTTAGGAACTATATTTTTATATATAAAAAATGCTAAAAGATGAACCAATTAACAATTTCATATCCATGTACAAGGCGTTCAAATATATTTTATTAGTTATTATACAAATTTATTTAAGATGATGTTTGCATTTCAAGATTTTTAAGAAATTTTAGTGGTGTTGTGAAAATTGAGGTAGCTTGAAGTTTTATTAAATTTTGTAAAAAAATAGTACAAATTTTGAGGTATATTTGAGAGATAGCGAAGTTTTTTAGAGTTTTATGAGGGTTATTGGAAAAGTTAAGAGAGTGATTATTTGGGTGATTTTTTTTAATTTTTATAATAATGGAAAGAGATGATTTGATAAAGGAGAGAAAATGATTTTAAAGTTTTTTATTATTATTATTTTATTATTTTTAAAATTAAAATAAAAAGAGAAGAAAAAAAATAATATGGGTGTTAAAAATCAAAAAATTAAAAAATTTCTTGACAAAATTTTTAGATGCATAATTTTTCAATAGAGAGAATTTTGGCCAAAATTATCGAATGCTAAACACAAAATATCCAATGAATTATAATTTTTTTTCACTGTGCCTCGATTTAATTACACCAATAAATAATAGTCGTCTTCTACTATAGTCCTCACTAGTGATTAATAAGTCTAAAATATTGTCATTTTGCCCATCTGAAAAGGCCAATATAGAAGTCTAAAATATTGTAGTGGCTAGGAACTCCATTGAAAGGATATTCCTCGCTCTCACATTGTCTAAGTTCTTAGATTTGTATTGTTGTCTTATTCTCTCGTGTTATAACCCAAAGTTCTTTGGTTACATTATGTAAAGTGTTATGGTACGTCAAAAAGGTACACGCCAATTGGTCAAGCTGGCATATGACACATAGTGTTTGAAAAGTTAAAAATTTTAATAAAAATTTTAATTTTTAAAATATTTTAAAAATTTTATTTTTTTTTTTTTTTTTTTTTTTTTTTATTTTTTATTTATTAATTCTTACATTCTATTTCTCCTTTTTCGAAACCAATATAAAATTTTAACAAAATTTTGCTAAAATTTTATACCAGTGACTAGGAAACCTTCTCTAATAGCCCATTAAAATAATAATACTTTGTAATGATGCTCTTTGACCCGTGCTTAGGCCACCGCTCCATGCTCTTAGATCGCGCGTCGTAAGAACAGTATCATTAACAAATATCTTGGTCGTGAGTATCATTTTTCTGACACGCGCGCGTGGAGAGCAGCTCTTCTGTCTTCGTCGCTACTCCAGTTCTGTTTTCACGAACTGTGCAGGAGGCAGGAGATTTACGACTAGACAGAAATGTGAGGTCCACTTCTCCATATCTTTCAATGTCTCTATCTTTCTCTAAACAGTCGAATAGTTTTGTTATCGATGGTGGTTGGGTGAACGTGGGCATTGAAGGAGCTTTTGCCTTTTGGTTCTTCAAAGCCACCGAAGCAGAAAAAAGCCAAGTGCTTCTTCGATTTTAACCTCAGATTCGCTTTCATTTTTTTTTTTGTCCTTTTCCCTCAGGTACGTACTTACCTCTCCCCTCTCTCTCTCTCTCTCTCTCTAAAAGCTGAATATCTCACTCTCTCCAAAAGTAAATTTATTATTTCTTTTTCGTTCTTATGTTCTTTTTCAATTTTTTTTGGGTGAATAATCTTCCTTGAACTTTGAATCCTTCTTTGTTCTGCTTGCTTGGTCTTTGTTTTTTTCTTGGTTTTTACAATTATTTTGACCAGGATTTTTGAATATTTGGCTATAATACTTTGTGTTAATGATCAAAGTGGGGGCCCGATTTTGACTGCAAATGGATTGAACTATTTCATGGGCTTTGTTTATCTTTCTTCGGACTCTGAAAAGTTGAATTTTTGTGTTCATTTCTTTTGAATTTTGCTGAAATTTCTGATCAGGTTGTGATTTGTACATTGAAGTTTGAAGGTTTCAGAGGATGACCGGTCGATTGCGGCTGCCCAATGACTATTCCCCATTCTAAGTCTCAATTCGACTTGGTTTCGCTGGTTCTTCTGTGTGCCTCTGTGTATATGGTGCCAGATGTGTTTGCAAGTCAGAAGGGTTCTTGAGCTTGTCTGGATCATGTAGGACATAGTGGCATGCTATTAGTCATATTGAGTTAAGTTATAGTCCGAGGTTTTAGTTGAAGATTTGGTGATTTTCTCGTAGAAGAAATGGAGCAAAAGGAGGGAGAGAGCTGGAGAGAATTGGTGAAAAAGATGCTCCCTCCTGGAGCTTCTCTCCCTGAAGATGCTACTGATCTTGATTACTCTATTGCTATGGAGTATGACGGTCCACCTGTTACTTATGAAGTCCCTAGAGTGGAACCCCTTGACGTAAATTCACGTGCTATCCCAACTGCAGAGCCCCTATCTGGATCGCAAAGATCTTCTATGCATGCAGGTCCTCTGGTAGTTGAACCTATCCCTCTGCCAGTGTCTCGTATTGCTGGTGTCACAAGTTCGCCTACTCGCAGTTCGAGGCTGTCAGGCAGTTCGGAGTCTGTAGTGTCTGTCTTGCAAAATCCCGATTCTTCTTCTGCTTCTCCTTCAGCTTCTCCAGGTTCAGTTCATAATCCTCCTAAAAAGGTTGTCAATGAAGTAAGGAGAGCACCGGTAGTCACTTTTAATACTGTTGATAGGTCCGAGAGGAAAGAGGTTGAGGTGGAGAAGCCAGCTTTTACGGATTATATTGGGAGTTCAAAAGAAAAAGAAGAAAAAGAAAACTAGAGTGTTGTTATCGGTGTGGGAAAAGGGAAGTGGAGAGACAAAGGAGTCGTGCCTAGTATGTGATGCTAAGTATATTGCAGCAATTGTGTGCTCAGAGCAATGGGATCAATGCCTGAAGGAAGAAAATGTGTAACTTGCATTGGCCAGCCGATTGATGAATCAAAGCGCCTGAAATTGGGTAAGCATTCAAGGGTCTTGTCCCGCCTACTCAGTCCTTTGGAAGTCAAGCAGATTATGAAAGCAGAGAAGGAATGTTCTGCTAATCAGCTTCGGCCAGAACAACTTATTGTCAATGGATTCCCTCTTAAGGCAGAAGAGATGGCAGAACTACTAGGATGTCCTTTGCCTCCACGGAAGTTGAAGCCTGGTAGATATTGGTACGACAAGGAATCTGGTTTCTGGGGAAAGGTGAGGCATGTTCGGTAGGTATTTTCACTGAGTGTGTTTCAGTTTGGTGTTCTGCAATTGTATTCATTAGAAGTTGTATTTTTATTTTTCCTTATGGGTTTGAATTTTTTAAAGTATCTGTAGTTCTTGATTTGACAGGAGGGAAAAACCAGATAGAATCATAAGTTCAAACTTAAATTTCACTGGGAAACTAAGCCCTGATGCAAGCTATGGAAATACTGAAGTTTACATTAATGGCCGGGAAATAACAAAGCTCGAATTGAGGGTGCTACGGGTAATCTCTTTGGCTATTTAGCTGGACATGTGTCTTATTTCTTTTGTTAGCTGTAGCATTATGCTGTGTAATATATATTTTCGTTGACATACAAAAATTCCAATTTTGGATGCATGATGTTTATGCGTGTGCTTGTGATACTCCTTTATGTACTCTGTATTATAATTGCGTTGATGATGTATGTACTGTATTTTTTATGTCAGTTATCAAATGTCTTGGATTTGTTGTATGTATGATCAGTTGGTACTTGAAGCAAACTTCATCCATGTTGAATATCAGTGTGAAAAGCTACCTGATGCCCAAGAATTTGATGGTGTGATCAAAGGGCTAGGATCTTGGTCTCACTCTGCCTCTTCCCCCTCTCCCATTGTGCCTGGGTGATGCGGAAGTGGTTGTCCGCCCCCTTTCACCTCTCCTGGGTGGTGCAGTGGAGAGGTGGGCGGAGAAGGTGGAGCCCCTCTCCCCCAGTGGTGTTTCTTTTAACCTTTGAAGGGTTTTAGTTTTTTTTTTTGTTTTTCCAAAAAAACTATTTGGAATAAAAGAAAAATAACAAAAACTAATAATAAGAGGACAACTTAACCTAAAACCTGTCCTTCCAAACACACTTTCTCCTCTCACACCAGTTTCATGAGATTCAAATTCATACCCAAAACTACAATACAAAACTAAATGGGAATTGCATAATGATGCTAAATCTTGCCAGCTCTGATTCTGTTGCGGTATCTAACTAAATATTCTCCATTTCCATCTAAAATTTCTTTCATTCTTTGCATTGCAAATGTGTAATTTTCTACATAGGATTAAAAAATTTAAAGGGTAAGATATTTTTTGAAGTGTCAAGTTTATTTGTGTTCAAACGTTGAAGGTTGTTTTTCTGTGACATTTCTTACATGTTTCAGTTTTATCTGAAAGTAAGTATTAGTATGCCCCTTTAAAGCTTACCAAAACATAGTTTAGTTTAGTAAGTTCTTTTCAGAAATCATGCATTGTGCCAATGCATGATTGTTTGTTTCAGTTCCTCTTCTTGCTTTACCAGTCCATTGTGTAGGGTAACCAGGAGATCTGGTAATTTTTCCTTAAGGTTAAAAACAGATTCTGTTGATTTTTTCTTTGGTTGAAGAGGCTTCTCATACAATTAGTAGGTTGGAGGTGTACTAGCTATGGAATAAAATCAGCTGAAACTACAACATTCGTTTTTGCTTTGTAGGCAGCTTACAGTTTGTGCCAAAAATTTTCATTTGTAACTTGTCTAGGGTTCCCCAAAAGTCTCACGAACTATATGCTGTGGTTGGGATATGCTCTGCGGTTGAGTGGTTGTCCTTCGTCAATGGAACTCTAATATGATGCTTCGATGTAGGTACTCTTTTTGGATACCTGCATGCCCCAAACAATTGAAGGAAGTTTGTTGTTTGAACATCTAAGAATTGTTGGAGTGTACTTATATCCAATGCTAGCCTCTTGGAAAATCGGTATACTCTACCTCATCCACAGCAAGTGGAGAAGTGGTGAAAAAGGCATAAATTGAGAGACAGGACAGAGAACATGGAGACATGAGTCAAAAGTGGGAAAATTGGTAGAGTCATTGATTTAACTTAGGTTACTTGGCGATAGGTTAACTACTGAACTTTCTCATACAATGTGTGATCTTGTAAAAATTTCAAAAAATTAAGGGTAATCTGGTTAAGTTTTTTAATACAACTTCAATTGAAATCTTTCAGATGATTTGCTATGTTAGCATGTATATATAATTTAGTTTTTTTCTTTATGAACACAGTTTTGATATATGCATAGAGTCAAGTGAAGGACCTCTCATGGTATGTTATTCTTTGTTTTTTTTCTTTTAGCAAACTACTACTAAAGATGGCTAATGTTGCAATTGGTCACTTCTATTTCTTATAAGACGATATAGCTATATGTATCAACTAATGTATGATGGTTTCCCTTTTCTGCTATATTACCAAGAAGAGCCCCTAGACTATCACTGATGGAGTCAAGGACTGAATTTTGTGCTCTTGCTATCTAGTATATTCACAATCCGACAGTAGGGTTGTAAACCAGCAGTTTTCTTATCTTTTTGTTGCAGTGTCATTGTTCATTATAATCTGATTGTCTGATCTGTTTGTCAAAACTTTCTCCTAAGTGCCATCAATTCTTCTGTGTTCTTAAGCATACACGATTCAATGTAAGAGATGATTCCAAAGTGCTTTTGTTTGTAGTCATACCACTCGTTTATTAAGAGGCATCATCTACTTGTTATATGAACAAAAACCTACATTTCTCCTTGGTTATCAATTTGCTTCTAGAGTATCACCGAAACTTCCCCTAAATTTTGATTGTGAAACCACTCACCTTCCTGTGAAATAATTTAGATTCATACTATCTAATTTACTTAGAGTTAAAAGCTATACGTCTGTTATTAAACATGCATACCCGAGGTATGGTTACTGCATGATGAGGCTCCTATTTCTACCTTTTTAGACACTTTGGCAAGTCTTGTACTATAAAATTTACATGAAACTAAACTCCATATTTCTTTGATTAAACATGGGTTCCTATTTTTATTTTGTTAGACATTTTGGCAAATGGGATATTGGACACTGTGTTCAGATGCCCCAATCCAGACAATATTTGGTTACTATGTCAGATAGACATGGCAACAGCTTCACACGTGAACTCAATATTTGGGATATTACTTCTATGCTAGATACTTGCCAGAAGATAGAAAAGGGTTCATAGGCAATCCTGAAATCCTTACTTGCTTTTGATACTTTCAGCTGGCAAAGGTGCAGTGTCCACGTGACACTCATTTTTGGGTCTATGATGATGGTCGTTATGAAGAGGAAGGTCAGAACAATATTAGGGGAAACATTTGGGAGAAGGTATGCACTGAACAGCTCTTGATTTTAACTTCCCCCTATTGGATCCTGGGAACGTCTATGAAACAGCTTTTAATTTCTTTTTCCTAGACAGGCATCAATTCGGTTTGTCTGTTCCCTTTTCTCTTTGCCTGCTCCCCATGGTCAGCCTCATGGATTAAGGGATGAGGCTAGCAATTATACAATGGTTCCAAATTATCTGGAGCAGAAAAAAATTCAGAAGCTTCTACTTCTTGGACTTCAAGGCTCTGGAACCAGCACTATCTTTAAGCAGGTACAGCATCCATAGCCATTGTGAACTGATAATTCGTTTATGCATTGATAACTGCATTTACCTAAGTAATTACATACTATTTGGTTCAAAGCATAATCCATGTCTTACTTGTTACTGTTTCTGTGGGTGTTGTAAAACTTGGTGAGGATTTTGAAATAGAAAATGACTTTTGAATACAGATCCTAATTGCAGAGAACTAAAAGGATATGGCCATAATAAAATGAATACTTTAAAATATAAACCTTTCTTCAGCTTTAAACTGTTTGAACTAAAAGCACATCTGTGGGAAGAAAATAAGAAGATGTGCCTTGTTCTCTTCGTTTCCTGATCTCTTGCTTCTAAAGGCTGTCCTCTTTCGAATGGATGTTGGACCACCCTACTATGCGGATCCTATATCCAGTATTTTAGTTAGAATTGAGTAGTGAGGAAGAGAGTTTTCAGGAAAGGACTGTGGTGAGAACTTGCAGGATGAGTAATCATTCCTTTGTTGCTACTTCTGAAACTCTTCTTTAGGGTGAATGAGCTTTGCATGAAGCTCAGCTTGGTTGGTGTTCAAATACAACATGAAGGGGATGCTTAAATGTGGCTTTCTAGACACCATGGTGGTTTCAGGTTTGATTTGCGGCAGAAGAAAAAAGACATGAATTGCCATCTCAAGTCGAACCTGACATTCTTCGGGTCAGAATCAATCAGCTTTTGAGATTCAAAATTGACTAAAAGCTCGTAACTTATATGAGCTGCCCCGGAGAGTAGCACTGATTACAAATATACCAGACTTAAATGCATGATCAAGTCAGGCATGGAGATAATCATTCACAGCTTGATTAATTGGATAAGCCCTAGCATTTAATCATGCTCAGCTTGAGTACGGTGAAACCAAGAGGAACTTGAGCTGGGCGATACATGCTTATGTTAGGAAAGAGATCAAGTAACACAAGGTGCAAGTTCTATGTGGTTCTTCAATGCGAGGCATGTTCGTTGCTTACACACAATCTACTTTATGCATAGGCTAACAATGAATACAGAATGAAATACGACATTTGGCTCAACTGTTACATAACTAATTACAGCAACTATTAGTGTTAGCACCTATGACTTTGAAATACCTAATATATCCCTAGGAGGTAATGACTTGTAGAAACAGTCCAGGCCTTTGGCTTCGCAGGGAGCTATCCTCCCCTTCACCTCTGGGCCTCCCATCCCCACCTGTGTCGGATAACATCAGCATGATTCACACATCATAGTAGCTTTACTCAGTTTACTTTCCGAACTCCATTGCAAATGTAATGAAGTTTCAAAGTTCCTACTGATTTTGTTGTTTGTGTGATGATGCGTGACTTCGAATATTGTTTTACAGAAGAGTTTTGCGCCATGCAGAAAATTTAGGATGTTTGGCTTAGTAGCCAATGTGCTTGGTAAAGTGTTCAGTAAGTTCAAGAAAATGGATTGAAAGAAGTTTGTACTTGATAAATTTTTTCTCTGATCTAAATTTGTATAATTTGGAAGTCTGTGAGATCCTATACATGTTTAGACTGCATTTTACCCTGGTATTAGTAGATGTAGACCAAGCCATCTTTGTTTCATGACCAATGAGTGTGGATGTACATGGGATCTTCGATAGAATGAAAATTTTAAGGACAGCAAATTATGAGAAAGTAGGTGCTCATCAAACTTAACTAGTTACTTAACCAACCAACCCCCTCCCCCCCACCCCACCCCCCCCAAAAAAAAAAAAAAAAAACTTAACCAGTTTGCCTCTCTCATCCTTCGCTTGTCTTCTATTCAATATCTCATGCTTAAACTTCCTTTTGTTCGCTAACTTTCATCTTGCTTGTAGTTTTTGAATTATTTGGTGTGATATGTTGGAAAATATTCACATTGGCTTGGTGGAGACTTCGTTGTGGCTTTATGTGCTAGTTGATCCTCTCCACCTAATAGCTTAAGCTTTTGGTTGGATGCTTTGACATGATATCAAAGAGCTTGCTTTTGTTGGCCCCATATTCTAGACCTGTTAGAGTATCTGGAGCTTGAACGTGAGGAGTGAGAGAAAGTTCCAGCGAGTTCTGTACTGGTTGGGTTCTCCACTTAATAAGTTAAGCTTTTAGTTTGGATGCTCACACATGTCATAGGCTGAATTATCCTTCTATTCAGCAAAAGTTGCATAAGCTGAACGGCTTAGACTGTGTGCTGTTCCCTTTACTTTTACGTTTTCTTGGTCTTCCAATTCCTTTAGTTAGCGGAAAATTTTATCTTAACTTCCCGGCTTGGTTTGATGATTATAACAGATGCACTGCTTTGTTGATATAGGGCTATTACCCAATTGACTATGGTTGTGTTTGTTAACTAAAATTTTAGCCTTTTCAAATTTTAACACAATAAAATAATAATTACAATATAATCTCTTTCTCTCCATCAAATCATTACTTTTCATATAAATAAAATATAAAAAATTCATTCAAATCATTTCTCTCTTCAACTTTTTCACCAATTTCAATACCCTAAAATTTTAACCTCTCCAAAATTTTAACACTCAACCTATGTTTTTGGTCCAAATCGTTTCTCAACCTAGGAGGCTAGGATTTACATCCGGAATTTTAGTTGGATTTGAATGGAACCGATAAATACATGGGCTGCGGGCAGGACAGCTCTAAAGTCAAGTGATGTTAACAAATACATTTCCCAATCTACATTTGCCAGCCAGAGAAATCTAACTCCCCTCCTTGAATATGATATATCATTGTGTGTGAGAGTTGCACTAAGGGTTTCATGTTTGGTGTTGACCATATATATTACCCTTTTTCAGTGGAGAGATCATCTCAGATGAGGGCTCTGTCATCTCCCTTATGATTAACTTTCTTTGTTGTTGCTATGTGTTAGTTAGATGGTCAGTAGCTTAACATTAGCCACAAAAATCTTAATTTCTTCTACGAGGTGAAGATTAAAGCTCTAAAAATTTTCTGAACCTTTGTCGACCCAAAAAGTTTTATCGAGTTTGACTTATCTTTTAACCTCAATTTTTTGTAGTTTTTTTGCAGATGTTTTAAACCTAAGAACTATACATCTAGTCAGAAATTAATGTCCAGTAACACACACTTTAGGCAATCCTAGGAATCCTCTGAAAGGGCTCCTTCATTTTAGAAATTCTCTTCCATAAATAAGCTGTGAACAAAATATAGGCCTGATATAATATTTTTTGAGGGCTGGACATGGCCAGGGATGTTACATTTGAGGTGTGTGAAGTTTTAAGATATAAAGAATAAAAATTCGTTGGGGTTTGACACCATGTATTCACACACATTTGTTCATTGTTCATGTTAGGCTCTCTTATCGCATTTTCTGGTTCCAACTTGTTGTCAACTTAACAAACTAGAATTGCTAGAATATTCTCTCGACATGTCCGTCTAGTTTTACCAAGTGGCATGTCCATTCTCTTGATGTGCTTCATCTCCTTCAAATAAGTTGTTGGAGCTCATTTCACTCCCTTGTACTTCATCAATTATTGGGCAGGCAAAATTTTTGTATGGGAACAAGTTTACCACGGAAGAATTGCAGGACATTAAGCTGATGATCCAGAGTAACATGTATAGATATGTCAGCATTTTGCTTGATGGGCGGGAGCGGTTTGAGGAGGAGGCTGTGTCTAGAATGAGATCACTATGTTCCCATGATCAGAGCGTTGAAACAGGTAATATCCGCTACTATTAATTAAATATTCATTGTAAGTTAAGTAGGTGATGCATACTAAAGACTTCCTAGATTTTTGAAGCTGATTTCACAGGAAAGTTTTTAATCTCAACTATTTTTTTTTTTGGGTAATTGGTATGTATTTCATAAAATAAAATAAAAGTACATGGTTGGTGGGCTACACAGTATGACCAGGAAGCTCCTAGCTTCAAACTAGAGGGGCTGCTACCCATTTACAGCATGTTAACAACATTAAATACACCACTGCTAGTCCTCGTTGCTTGATTCCTCGTTGGTGGTTACTAGGACCATTACCCCCTCCAAGAAATAAGCCCACATTGGTGGTTACTAGGACCGCTCTGATACCATTTGTAACGACCCAAAGGAAAGCGCTAGCCACATCTGTGCTTTGACTTCAAAAAGACTAGTCAAGGTTGCTCTTAAAACTCCTTGGTTATAAAGCCCAGTTCAACCTAGTCAGGTCCCATTGTGGGATTTGACCATCTCTCATTCATTTTCTTCTCCACTCTAAGTGGGATTTGGGTTATCACACTTGGGGGCACCACTTTCCAAATGAAGTTCCGAATTAGTTCTTTCAACAAATGTCGTTTGCTGCTTGCTTATGACACAGGCTTTCTACATAAATTAGCTCAGTTCATTGGATCTCACTAGCTGTAAGGTGAGATGATTTTGAGCTATTTAATTGAATAACAGCAAAGATTCTGCAAACTCCAACACAAAGTTGCTCTAAAACATTTGGAGGAGCCTGATTCTAGTTGATACTTACGTGGCGTTTGACATACTAAAATTTTATCATCATTACAAAAATTTCTCACTTTTTCACCAACTCCCATACCCAAAATTTTAACACCCCAAAATTTTGACAAAATTTTGCTTCCAAACGCCATGTTAATGTAATCACTTGCTTGTTGTTGTACTTGTGTACTAGTTTTAGCCTCCATTACTTACTACCGTTCATTAATAAGGACTCGGTTGAACACCAGAAACTTTGAATCTTTGGTGTAAGTAGTGGGGATCTGGATTATGCATCTTATTTATCTTCTTTGAAGAAGATTATTGTCAACTAGTATTTTTAATGCGGACTGCTTTATGAGGCTATATAGGCCCATTTGGCTGCCTAGGCATCTATGCTTGTTGGCAAATATAGCACATCTATAAGGTTAAAGTTCATCAATAAGGGTGTTCTCGTACTTGTTTGTTAAATCTTGGTAGTTTTTAATAAGAAACTTCCGTCTGTCTTCTTCTCTAGAAAACTCGAGTGTATTCTTATCTAATACCAAAGGTTGTCACTAGGATAGAGTTCTGAGATGGCGAATCATATTGGCGACATTCTTTTTGTTAAAGCTTAGACAAAATAGCAGATTGTCAGAAATAACTTTTGTTAATCTAAAGTCAGTTTGAAGTAAATCTACAATGAGAAGCGAGTGCTGTGGCAGCATAGGAATCAGGTTCTAAGAATTCATCATTTTCTACTCAGATTAGTTTTAAGTCTAAAAGCATAGGAATTTTATGAGTAGTTCCTTTTTGTATATTAACCCCTTTTTGTATATTAACCCCGAAAATTCACGTTAGAGAGAATAGATGTGTTGAGTTAATATGGAGTCTAACGCTTCTGTAAGAAGCCTCTTAAACTTTTTTAAGGGAACTAAGGTCGATCTGGATGTCATTGTACCAACAATGTTGACCAGATCCAGTACAAAGTGCAAGAAGGTACTACTTACTGCATTATGTGATTCAAATACATAACATATGATTCTGTCTTGTTTCAGATGGAGAGGTTGACCCTAATGGAACTAGTCAATGTGTCTATTCCCTCAACCCAAGGTTAAAGCATTTCTCTGACTGGCTTCTGGATATTATAGCCACTGGAGATTTGGATGCATTCTTCCCTGCAGCGACTCGGGAATATGCTCCATTAGTTGAAGAAGTGTGGAAGGACCCTGCTATTCAGGAAACATATAAAAGAAAAGATGAGCTCCACTTCCTTCCTGATGTTGCAGAGTACTTCTTGAGCAGGGTATTTCATTAAGACCATCATTGATGTCTTCGTTTGCCATTTATTTTACAACTAAGCTGTTACCTTGCTATGTGGTCATCTAGTTACCACATGTTTAACTGTTTGTTTTTGGAAAAATTGAGTTCTTCCTGAAAATTGAATGTGCGCCCCTTCTTTTCATTGAGATAGTATTGTATTGTTTCTCTTCTATCAATGGGGGGTCAAAATTTAGATCCTTTTGCAGTGTTTGCTGGACAGATTTGAAAGACATTTGCTATATTTTTACGGTGTTATGAACAATTTCCTTATTTAAGATAACGTAACCTACTTAAAATTAAGTACTTATTACTCTCCATGAATTTTTTAATGAGTTAGTCTTTCTTTCAGGCAGTCGAGGTTTCTAGCAATGAATATGAACCTTCAGAAAGAGACATACTCTATGCAGAAGGGGTGACCCAGGGAAATGGCTTGGCATTCATAGAATTTTCGCTTGATGATCGTAGCCCAATGTCTGAAACCTACACGGAAAATCTAGAGGCTCCACCCCCACCTCTGACCAAGTAAGTTTATTTCACTACTCCCTGTTCTGTGTATAGTCATATACAATCTGCACCTAATCCTTCTATTCATTTTAGAAATCTAGTGTGGTATCAGTGATTTTAACTGCAATTGGTACAGTAATTACTCTTTGGGAGGTCTAGATATTTTTTTTATAAAAGCTGCTTGAATCCAATCACACTTGGCGACATTTTACCTCTGAAGCTATGTCCCCAGTGATATCAGATATAAATAAATACAATATTTTCAAGCATGTGGATCTGAGTTTTCATGTGTTTTTGACAGATACCAACTAATAAGAGTGAATGCTAAGGGGATGAACGAGGGATGTAAATGGGTGGAAATGTTCGAAGATGTTCGCGTGGTAGTCTTCTGTGTCGCTCTCAGTGACTACGATCAGATTGGGCTTGCCTCAGACAGTAGTGGCAGTGGAGCCCTACTTCAGAACAAGATGATGCAAAGCAAGGAGCTGTTCGAGAGTATAGTCAGGCACCCGTGCTTTAAGGATACCCCATTTGTATTAATCTTAAACAAGTATGATCTCTTCGAGGAGAAGGTGAATCGGGTGCCTTTAAGTTGTTGTGAGTGGTTCAATGACTTTAGTCCAGTGCGGACACATCACAACAACCAGACTTTGGCGCATCAGGCATACTTTTATGTGGCAATGAAGTTCAAAGACCTCTATGCTTCCATCGCAGGTAGAAAGCTTTTTGTGTGTCAAGCTAGGGCACGGGACCGCGTGATCATCGACGAGTCATTCAAGTATATAAGAGAGGTTCTCAAGTGGGAGGAAGAGAAGGATGATAACTACTATGGTGGAGCGGAGGATTCATTCTATGATACAGATGTGAGCTCCTCGCCTTTTGTCAGGCAAGAGTGATATGCTTTAGAAACCTTAGTTGTATTGGCTTGTCAGACAAAGTGAAGAAGGGAAGAAAATCGTAATGTTCTTGCCATTGTCTGTCGTCATATTACTCTTGTTTTTCTTTTCTTTTGGCAATCACCAATTTTAATGTTTATTGGTTGGCTGCTTCCGGTTGAAATTTTGCTGGGTTAGTTTTGGTGGATGCTGCTCCGCTAAAACGTTACGACCAAGGAGCTATATGTAAGAATAGAGTAATGGAGATGTGCCTTTTATTTTGTCCTACAAGCCCAGCAAATGTCAATTGAATGCTGAAGTCAAATTTCTGTATGTTGTGCCGCAATATTGTGTCGGGAGAGGAGTTGGTATATTATGTATTTACTCTACATGTTGAAACTTTTCAACAAAGAAAATTCTCAGATCACCAACAATATGCCACACAGATTTGAAAAAACGAGAATTAAATCATAGAATCTTTAATCTCGTCTCTAGTAATTCCGCTCCTCAGAGTATCAACTTGCTCTGGCTTCAATCTATATTGCACAGCTTCTTCAATCAGTGTTCGACCAATGAGTTCAGAGAGGGATCCGGACCCCAAAGATTTTTGAAATAATTAATCGCCTTGTGTTCAATCTCATCTTGCTAAGTAACAAGGGAGCCATCATCCTTCGCAAGCGTAGCAATTTTGGAGTGCGAACGGAAAGCTTTCATAGCTTTGAAGAAAAATTTGGAATTCATATCCTCAAGATTAATCCAGTTTATCCGGGCCCTCTGCTTGGAGAAACTCTCCTCATCCCTTCGAAGACTAACATAGTCATGGATAACCAATTTTTCCTTGCGGATAATCTCATCATCGAAGAGATTGCAAGGCTTCCATCTCGGATTTCGCTTTTTCCACTCTCTCAGAGAAATTAGAGAAGTACTGCTGATTATTAGAACATTCATAGCAACTTATTTAAATTTGACTCTCTATTTTAACCAAAAAGTACACTTTTCTATTTTAACTATCAACTTTTAAAAAATACCCACAACAGTTTCTTTATTTTAACCATCTACTTTTACTATTTTATTTAAATATTATTATTCAAAATTTTTTTTATTCTTTCTCTAACATTTATATTTTTTAATATTCGTTTTATTGTAATGGTTATATTTTTGAATATTTGTCTTATCCTAAAAAGGGCGGATTTTTTAATTTTTGTCTTTTCCTAACGCCTGACATTTTTAAGAACCTGAGATGGAGACCAGAGAGAGAGCGTGAGAGCTGGGAGGAAGAAAAGAAAAAGAAAGAGAGGGAGAGCGTGATTGCCGGGAGGAACTCACGTTGAAGAAGAAAAGAAAAAGAAAGAAGAAGAGGGGAGAAAGAAGAGAAAGAAAAAGAAAAAGAAAGAGAGAGAGAAAGAAGAAAAGAAAAAGAAAAAGAAAAAATAAGAAAATATTAATATTAATATGAAGAAGTGAACAGTGGTTATCTAAAAATAGAGAACCACTGTTCACATGTTAAAATCTTTTGTTAAAAATTGTTAAAATGGATAAGCTGTTAAAGGGTGTTTTTTGACTTTTTGTTAAATTGGTTCTCTATTCTAACCAAAATGTTAGAATAGAGAACCTGCTAGGAATGCTCTTAAAAACCTTGAGGTTGCCTTTTAAGTAACTCGACTTTCTTTACCAACTGGAACATAGGGTTGCCCACAATAGGTTTTTTCCAGCAGTCCTCGACGATTCTAAGAAATTCAGGATGTTCAATCCAAAAATTAAAAAAAAAAAAAAAAAAAGCAGAATAACTTTTTGATTTTTTGAGAGGTGAGGATTTGAACAGAAACATAAGAGTGGTTAGAGATGCCGCAGGGGTGAAAGAAAGCCTGAGAAGCACCAAAAGTCTCCTCTTAAATTTCATTAACAAGGACTCGGACTCGGACTCGGTCTAGCTTTCTCAAAATTAATTCATCTCGACAATTCGACCAAGTGAACTTGGGACCGGTGAATCTCAAATCAGTGAGCTCGGTCTGGTTTAAGAACAAGCTGAATTCGGTTTTCCAAGGAGGCCAGCAGGAAGCACCACCATAAGCTTCCAGATATTTAATGGCATTGAAAGCACTAGCGATAGCCCAGGGCATGGAGATACTCTGTCCAACGGCCAATAGATTACTTCACAGTCTTCGCCTGTCCTCATGGTTATTGTCACCGTACACAAAGGATAGCAGCATGCACCACTAGTCCATTGCAGTCACCAACCAATCAATGGATGGCTTGATCGGTACAACTGATGATTGGGAGCTTCAAAAGTAAAGCATTCCAGCCAAGTCAAATTTTTCCCCTTGGAGAGTGTGTAATTGTCACAAAATTCTCATCCTTTCGCAATACTACGCTGGTTTTTTGCTGCATTACTCTAGTCTTAATAATACACAAAATATCCAAGGACTTATCCTTGATGAGGTTCCTTATTTCTCCCTGTTTTAATGGGTCATTTAACCTCCAAAATGTTATAGATAATATCATAATCAATTTATAATATTTGATATGATATTATTATAATATCAGAGACTCAATTTTAATGTGAAATATTGTCAAGATCTTAGAGCTTCAAGTCTAAATGTAGGAATATCCTTCCTATCATACTTTGTATTTTCTCTATAATAGAGACTTTTAATTTGTACTTTGTATGGAATTATAATACAAAATACAATTATAGCGTGCTTTTAAGATATAGGTCTTCTAAATTGAACCACTTAAATCTTTGTTTTTCCTTACTCTTTCTCCTTTCTGCTCCATATTATCCTTCAATTATGTACTAAGGTATCTTTTCTTTCATGGTACTAGAGCCAGGTTTCTTGCAACTATATTTGGGGTTTAGCGGCCCTAAGCTTCCGCATCTTGCATCTTGTGTCTTTCAATAAGTGTTTAGACCAATGGCGGAGCCAGGAATACAATTGAAGGGGGGCAAACTCCTAAAAAAAACTACAAAATTTTTTTTTTACTATGTAATGCAAAAAAAAAAATATCCCAAGAGTTAAAATATAAAAAATTAAGGACTAAAAACACTAAAAATATTGAAATACACGTACTATACTATTTGCTGATACTGAGGGGTGGCAATTGGGTCCTACGAGACTGTATCTTCTGAAAACGTTGCAAAATAGCTTGTTCTCAATAGTTTCAAAAATTTCCCTCTCGATATATACCACAATACAATCATTCATAAATGAAACATTTTCAGCATTTTCACAAATGAATACATAAATGAAACATTTTCAACATTTTTACAGGCATTTTTAGTGGGCCAAGGGGGGCAGGCAAAAAATAAAATAAAATAATTAGGTGTAAAAAAAAATTTTGGGGGGAGCCAACCGGAGAGGTGGCCCTTGTTCGCCCCCCCTTCCCTCCGCATGTGGTTCAGACAATCTCTCCAAGTTGTCTTGCAAGTTCTATTGTCCCCACAGATTTCTTGGCGTTTGCAATGAGAAAAAAAAAAGAGGTGGGTGAAGGAGAGAGAAAAAAAAAAGGGCATGAGATATGTTTGACAAAATTATGAAGCGGACAATTCAAAAAAAAAGAAAAAGATGAGAGAGAAAAAAAAGAGAAGGGAAGAGAGAGAACTTGGCAAGGGAGGAAGAAGAAAAAGAAAAGGGAGAAGGCTTGAAGCTAGGTCCGGTAAGTAGGTTTTGAGTTTCTCCCTCATAAAAAAAACTATTCTTCATTTCTCTTGAGAGATCAAATACTAACATTCTTTAACCGAGTGCAACAAGAACACTTTTGCAAGGTAAGGGTTAATCCGTAGGTGAATATTTGTGTTGGTTGAGATCTAATGACATGCATGTGTAGAGATTGAGTTTTTGTGATGTTGTTCTTGAATGAAAATATTATTGCATGTCATTATTATGTACTGATTATGTGTGCTAGATGAAAACTTGTTTCATTCTCTTCACATGCATGTGCCGATAGAAGCAAAAATAAGGTGTTGGATTATGACTTTGAAAACTTTGGTTATCTAAGTACTTTTGATGGTGTAATGAGCTTAAGTTTTTGTAGAGAACTTGTTAGATAGAAATGGATGACATGTTAGACTTGAGAGATGAAACGTACATGTGTTAAAGATTTCTTCTTTTAGGCTTAAAATCCCACAGGGTAGCACTAGATTGATGCGTAAATGTGTTGCATCATATCTTTTGATAGTTCCTACCTTTTGAATCCGATTAGAGTGACAAAAGTTATTTGCTGCTTTGCTCCTAAATATGTGTACTCCACGAGTTCATACATTTAATTGATATGTGATGGTAATAATCAAAGAGATGTGAATTTGGTTTGGATGATGGACCATTTAGAGATATGGTTTGGGTGAGATTTTTATGACTCACGAGTTGCCCTATTAATGACTTGTTTGAATGAGGTTTTTAGAAGGAAAAATGCATGGTTAAATGGTTTGATTGTGAACAAACTCTTTTAGACCCGTTATTGACTCTAATGAATCTAATGAACCTGGAAAGGGGGGGGGGGGGTGAATAGGTTTATAAAATATCTGCACAACTCAAACAATGAACAGTGAGATGCAATTGCAATATTCAACCCTATTAAGCGATCTGATCTATATGTCTATGTATAAAATCAATATACAATATATCTCAATATTATCATATGTACTCAGGTGATCTCAGATGTTCTTGGGTGATCTCAGATGTTCTTTGATGCAAAATATGCAATGTAAACAACAAAACACACGCTAATGAAATATTTTGTCAAATCTATATAAAGTTCCAGTAAACCACGTTAAACTACGAACGACTTAAAAACAGATTTGACAGTAACCAAAATACAAGATAATCTCTATCTTTATGAAACACAATTAGATATAGTAATATAATCTCACTCAGAACTACCTTTTACCTTCAATCTTCTTTCAACAAGATTATCAACACACCACATGTAGAAATCCCGAGTATTTTGGGGTGATTAGATGATGAGATATTTGGTGTACCTTATTTAGGTTGATTTCGGGAATTATTTCCTTATTTGTATATCTCTATGATATTATAAATAGAGACATATACCTATACGATTGTAAGTATTTAAGGAATATACATAAAAGATTATTCTGTTTTCATGCTATCAAAGGCAGAAACCCTAGCTATCAATGTTCGCAGCCATCATCGATAGCGAAGAACTGGTAAACTATACAAACTCCACTCGGGAAACGCCACCACTGTCCACCATGGGCTCCAATGGCCTTGACAACTCGTCCTTCCAGCTCACGGTGGAAAAGCTCAATGGAAAAAAATTTTGTGAATGCGCCTAATCGATCAAGCTTGTCATCGATGGCAAAGGGAAACTGGGGTATCTCACCGGCGAGACGAAACAACCACCTTCGACTGATACTGTCACCCTACTGAAGTGGCGGTCAGAAAATTTGATAGTCATTGCATGGCTAGTGAACTCCATGAAATCCTCCATCAGCCAAACTTACCTATTCTTATCGACGGTGAAGGACATCTGGGATGACGTTCGAGAGACATAATTGGATGTGGAGAACTCCTCTCAGATTTTTGACATTATGACCCTATTATGGCAGATGAAACAAGGAGAGAAGGATGTTACAATTTTTACATGGAGATGCAGGCTCTCTGGTAAAAGCTCGATCTGAGCTATGACTACGAGTGGGAGTGTTTCGGTGATAGTGCTTGGTACAGAAAGAAGCTTGAAACCAGGCGGATTTTCAAATTTCTTATTGGTCTCAATCACAAACTGGATGATGTTAGAGGCCGCATTCTCGGTGAATGTACTTTGCCCTCCACTCGCGAAGTATTTGCTGAAGTCTGGCGTGAGGAACCGAAGAAGAGTTATGCTACTGGAAAATCCCTCTCTTGGTCCTAATGGCTCTTAATTGTCTTCCTTCGTTTCTAATGGCCCACGGCCTGGGTCTAACCCAAAACCAAATAGAGGCAAGAGCTGGTGCGACCATTGTCGCAAAACTGGCCACACCAAAGACAGCTGCTAGGAACTTCATGGGAAACATGCCGACTGGAAACCAAGACAAGGCAATCGCACTCAGAACTATCAAACCATTCTCGTGCACCCACCAGTGCAATCCCAAGCCACACCTGGCGTCTCCACTAGCGGTTTTACTTCTGAACAGCTGGAATAATTACAAAAATTGTTTTCTAGCTTCCACACTTTTGGTTAGTCTTCCCAAAATATTGCTTCCGCCTCCTTAGCCCACAAATGTATTTTTCTTTGTGCTCTAAGCACCTCTTGATCCAAAAATCCTTGGATCATTGACTCAGGCGCTTTTGATCATATGACTGATTCTTATCACCTTTTTTCCTCTTACTCACCTTGTGCTAGAAATCTCAAAGTTAAAATTGCAGATGACTCTCTTTTGTCTGTTGCAGGAAAAGGGAGTATTCACCTCTCTAACTCTATCAAACTGGACTCTATCCTTCATGTTCCCAACCTATCTTGCAATCTATTGTCCATTAGTCAGTTAACGAAAATGTCCAATTGCTCTACTAAATTTCTTCTCTCTCATTATGTTTATCAGGACCTATTAACGGGAAGACAATTTGCAGTGCTAAGGAGTATGAGGGACTCTACTACTTTGAGGAGACTAATGTGAGTGAACAAAGTCAAATTGCCATTTGTGATTCTGCCTCTGTCTCTAAGGATAGTGAAATTTTGTTATGGCATTTTAGAATGGGTCATCTCAATTTTCAATATTTGAGACTGTTGTTTCCTTCTATTTTTTTCCTAATAAAAGCTCGTTTGATTTTCAGTGTGAAATGTGTGAACTTGTGAAACATCAGGGTACTTCATTCCCAAAATCCCAATACAAACCATCTCAACCGTTCACCATGATTCACAGTGATTTATGGGGTCTTTCTTGTATTCTTACTCGTACTCGCACAAAATGGTTTGTTACCTTTATTGATGATCATACTCGCATTTCTTGGGTTTAT
This sequence comes from Morella rubra, assembly GCA_003952965.2. Classification (NCBI taxonomy): domain Eukaryota; kingdom Viridiplantae; phylum Streptophyta; class Magnoliopsida; order Fagales; family Myricaceae; genus Morella; species Morella rubra. Next base: position 16,698,661 of record CM025849.1, on the reverse strand, counting down.
CTGTTGAAAGAAAACACTGATGTTCATTATGTGTTTATCAATTTTCATTCCATCATTCAAATATAAATCCATACTCCCATTCAAATTCTGGGCACTGATAATGGTACAAAATATTTCAATTCTATCTTGGGAGATTATCTTCTCAGGCATGGCATAATTCATCAGAGTTCATGCGTCGACACCCCCTAACAAAAGGGGGTTGCCGAACGCAAAAATAGACACCTTCTCGAAATTACTCGTGCCTTGTTGTTTACTACGAATATGCCAAAAATGTTCTAGGGTGATGCCTTTTTAACCTCTACCTATCTCATCAATAGAATGTCTAACCGTGTTCTTTCTTTTGAAACACCTCTCCAAAAATTTCAGTAATATTTCCCTATCTCTCGCCTTAGCTCTAGTCTACCTTTCAGAGTGTTTGGCTGTACCGCCTTTGTCTATGTTCATTCCCATCATCGAAGCAAATTAGATCCTTGAGCTATTAAGTGTGTTTTCATAGGATATTCTCCTACTCAAAACAAGTGCAATGATCCCTCCACAAAAAAAAGGTCTTTGTCAGCCTTGACATTACATTCTTTGAAAACACTTCTTACTTTCAAAAGCTTTCTCTTTAGGGGGACCATTTGAGTGAAAAAGCTTGGTTTTTGGACTTCGATCTCTCTCCTCCTAAGCTTGTCCCAAACGCTGACCCTATCATAAACACCAAATCTGTCACACCTTCTTATTCTAATATGCCAATTACAGAAGGACACTTGAACTCAGAGGGAGATGTAGAAAAACAAAATGATAAAGATATACTTGTTTATTCAAGAAAGCCAAAACCAAAGAACATAGAGAATCTCATACCTAAAGAACCAAGAGAGTTGGAACCGGTAATAGTTCTAAGTATCCATAAGTCTCCTTCCAAATCTGGTAAGCCTGAGTCCTTTGATATTGACTTACTCATTGCTCTTAGAAAACAACCTCGGTCATGTACTCTCCATCCTCTCTCGAAATTTATGTCTTATAACGCTCTGTCTACAGAGTTTTGTACTTTTACCTTTAACCTTGATAGTGCAGAAATTCCAAAAGACATTTAGGAGGCCTTGAAAATTCCCAAATGAAGAGAGGCAATAATGGAAGAAATGAGGGCTTTGGAAAAAAATGGAATTTGGGAATTAATGGATTTACCGAGAGGAAAGAGACCCGTTGGCTGCAAATGGGTATTTACTTTGAAATATAAAGTTGATGGGACTATAGAAAGGTACAAAGCCCACCTTGTTGCTAAAGGGTATAACTGACTACAGAGACATTTCACCTGTGGCAAAGTTAATACAATTCGGGTTCTCTTGTCTTGGCAGTCAATTTGAATTGGCCCTTCCAACAACTTGACATTAAGAATGCATTTCTGAATGGAGAATTAGAAGAAGTCTTCATGACAATACCACAAAGTTTTTGTAAAACTGGTGAAGAAGAACGAGTGTGTAAACTCAAGAAGTCTCTAAATGGCCTTAAACAGTCATCAAAAGCATGGTTCGATAGATTTTCCAAAGTGGTAAAGAGTCAAGGATATCAGCAGGGGCAACCAGATCACACTATGTTTTTCCGGCAATCTGAAGATGTGAGGAAAAAAATTCTAATTGTATATGTTGATGACATAATCCTCACTAGAGATAATCTAGTGGAGATAGAGAGACTGAAGAAAGTTCTAGCCACTAAATTTGAGATAAAAAAAACTAGGACAAATGCGATACTTCTTGGAATGGAAGTTGCTAGATCAAAAAAGGGCATTAGTGTGTCTCAACGAAAGTATATCCTTGGTCTTTTAACCGAGACTGACATATTTAGATGTAAACCAAGTGACACACCTATAGAAGCAGGAAAAAGAATAGAAGGCGTTGGCAGCCCAATTGAAAAAGATAGATATCAGAGACTAGTTGGCAAGCTGATCTGCTTATCACATACCAGACCTGACGGGATCGGCAAATGTGAAAAGAAGGGATCCCAAGAACGACCCATAAACGTCCTAGGAATGTGTGTGATCCAATTGCGAGAAAAGTACCTCATGCTCTACAATGACGGTGCGATCGTGGAGACCACCATTATCGATGTAGAATTTATCGCGAGCACGAGTACTAAAAAAACTTCCATCCTCCACAGGGCCATCAGGTTTCCAAGCTGATGAGTGCAGTTTGCGCGTCGTCTTGTTGGAGTCGGTATGTTGAACATTGGCACTCTTGCATTTTGGCATCTGAGGAAAACAACAAAAGACAAGTAGTCAGCATCTTGGTCCTTATAAAGAGAATACTAAGATCTATACTCTTTGACCAACTCATACATACAACAAATATGCACTAAATCTATACTCTTTGACTATAGTAGATATACCGAATAGACTTGATATTAAAAATACGAGGGAAGACAAAATCTCTTCAATTTTATCAAAATAAAAACAGGAGAACATATTTTTAGATTCAACAGAAGTTAAATATTGGCATGCCATGCTCATGTAGTTAAGAGGCTAACGTGTGATGTGAAAATGAGAAGGATTTGAGATCAATTATTATCCATATAATAAAAAAAAAAATACATACTAGAAGATATGTTTGGCGTAGCACCAGAACACACTGGGGGGTAATTTTATGTCACAAATCTGTATCACTTTTATACTATAAACATCAACCTCTATCAATTAACATTTTTTTTTCACAAAAAATCAATTGCGTAAGATATCAAGAATTTTAAAAAGGGTTTGTATTTGTGGACATATGAGTATAATTATTTAATTTTCCATACGATTCAGTTTATTTTTTTGTCTAAACAATAAATATTCTTATCAAAGTACAAACCAAAACTAAGGAAGCTTTTGTTATTTGTAGTACCCCGAATGAGTTGGTAGCCAAGAAGCTATTGAATTCCAAAGGAAGATAAATTTTGAAAAAATTAAGATAATAACAAAAACCTCCCAACACGAGTAAACAAAAAAACAATGAAAGGACACCACTCTCAAGGTCCAACCTATTAGTCTACACAGGTATCATAACCTTGACAAACAGGGCATCAACCCCAACTTAGTCTAAACTAAGCTAAGTCTATACAAACCTATCAAGAGATCTAGCTAGGGTCAACAAAGAACAACCAAAAGGAGCCACTATAATTGATAATGATGATAAACATTCAACAAAGGAAAACAATCAACAAGCCCAGGACACTAAGTTAGTGTTGTGCATATCATTTTCATGTCCAACTGATACAATCGTAGTACATAAGAAAAGTATCCCAAGCAATGCAAATAATGGGCAAACACCAAGCAATGACCCTGTATCTAAACCACTTGCTCATGGTTCCATCTCATCTGAGTACCACACAAGCATACCATAAGAACACAGCGGATAACACATATCAAGAGATAATTATAAAGCTCCTCTAAAATAAGAAAGAGAATAAAGTAGCAAATACTCAATATGGATGAGCAACCTATGATCATCCAAACCACGACTCAGCTAGTTTATTCCTCTCACTGTATCTGAACTACATGGAAACTCTCCTAAATAAAAATTTTTGACCTAGAGCTAATAATCAAACATCATTGAGTCGTCACTATCTAAGAGACCAGCATAAGAATTTGAGCATGGTTATCCAATCTCACTCGAAATAACTTCTTACAAACATTCCATCATGACAAGGCAATCCAATTATATGATTGTTGCTTCAACCAAAATGAGGATTGGACTGGCCTTTGAAGAAAGTAGAGGCGAAGTACAAATATTTCTGCCACAATGTTAGATCACCCTTGTTGAGGGAAAATCAAATTAAAGTTCCCAAGAAAAGGTAGATTTTTTTTAGAGGCATGTGATCTCACTTCAATAAAATGAGTTAAAATCACAAGAAACAATATCACCTTTTGGTCTCCAAGTGAATCTCCTCCACCAAAGGCCTAATTAACACATCACTCTTTATAGTCATAGTCAAAGTTTAAAGCTAAAAGTGATCATTTTAGTTGTACAGAAAGAAGTATCGGAGAAATTCAATCTTGGAGAATATAATTTGATACAAATGGATAGAAACCCATGAATATGCTCCCAAATCGGATTCGCTAAGGGAGAGATCAATATGCGTATCAATCGTAGAGTCCATATGTTACCTCAACTCTCTTGGAAAAGCCCTTGCTCCAAAACCTCTAGGCTATAGGGAAGATACTCCTTTTCGGTCACAAGATGTAAACTGTAGATCACTTTGTATTTTGTAACATCTCTTTGCCCTTCCCCAAGAAACGAACCAAAAAATCTAAATTAGAAGAAAAATCCACGCCGAGCAAACCAAGTCTGTGGCTAAGAATCACTCATTTATCTGATAGCTGGAACTGACAAGTTAAAAATTGCAACGATCCCAGATATTTCAACTCATGTTGCTTTTCTGGGTGATCTTCAATTGATCTCAAGAGTGAGCCCTAAGCCAATAGAGAATCAATGGGATAATCCATATACTCCAAACCAACACAGAGAGAAAGGAATTATGGAATAATCCAAATACCTCAAACCAATACAGAGAGAAAGGAAGACAAACCCTAAAACAGTCAGTGTACCTTGGAATCAATGGAGAACAAGCCACAATCCCACAATGAAGCAAATGCGTTGGTTAGAAGGAGGAATTTGGGTGATTCAGAGAAGGGCCCTCGAGCTCTGGGTCGCTTGTAAGTCGTAGTCGCATAGGGGAGAGACAGAAGAGAATGGGAGAAAGAGACAAGGAGGAGGAGGTAAAAAGCGTCATTAGTTTTCTTTTCAGTTATTGGGTTTAAAAACTAAAAATAAGACTCGGCCCATCCAAACATGGATTTAGGATTTTAGACCCAAAATCAGTATTTGGGACTTGAAGCCAGGACCAGACCCGTTACCAAACATAGCCTAGGTTTTTGGCATGGTTTGTGATATGTGTATGTAGATTTCCTGAGATTTTTGAAGTTGAAGATTTAGGTTTTTTTTTGGCTGTGTGAAGGTTGCATGTAGAGTTTAATTGGACTTTCACAGAGTTCATTAGGCAACCTCTAACAGAATCCTATTTTAAATGATGAGCATTCATTTATTATTTTTAGTGCCTCTAAGCTATGTGAAGCCTCTCCTAACCCACATAAAAGCCTTCCTGAACATCTGTAAAATCACTTAGAACGAATTTATCAAAGATTTTACAAAGAATCAAAGATTTCATCCAAGAACCTATTCATAGTCTTGAATACTCTGTTTTTGTATTGTTGAGAAAGATTGGTGATCTAAGTGTATAAATAAGAACCTTGAGTATCCTCTCTATTGATCACAAAGGATTCAATCACAAGATTGAGAAGAGACCTCCGGAGTTGCTGGAGTTTGACAGAGTTGATGTAGTTCTAGCACCATTGAACAACAGCTGCTTGAGTTCAAGTAGAAGAGTTGTCCAGTGTGGAAGGATCAAGAAACCAATTGGGAAGGAGGTTTCTATCCCCTGTAGGTTGCAGATTCAAACAATTGGTGTTTGTGTAAGGTTTTGATTGATATTAGATTAGCAAAGGTTTTCTTGAGTTTATAGATCATCATGTTACCGAAACTGGATTTCTAGTGATTCATTTACTGGACTAGGGTTCTGAAGAGTTTTTCTTTCATGTAGATGTTCTGCAAGAATGTTTCTCTCTATCAACATCTCTTTTTCAAATGTGATTGATTTCGTGTTGATAATAATCTATCTTGTTGTTTTCTAATGATTCTTGTTTTGTGTTTAAGATTCTCAACCGTGGTAAAACCAGAATAATCTTTTCTGTATATTCCTTGAATACTTACAATTGTACAGGTATATGTCTCTATTTATAATACCATAGAGATATACAAATAAGGAAATAATTCCCGAAATCAACCTAAATAAGGTACACCAAATATCTCATCATCTAATCACCCCACAATACTCAAGATTTCTACACACTCCACAATACTCAGGATTTCTACACCCTCTTAAGTTGGATCGTAAATATTGATCATTTCCAACTTGCAGATGAAATCATTGAAATTTTGCCGAGACAGTCCTTTTGTGAAGATGTCTGCTATTTGCTCTTTTGTAGGAACATAGGTCATACAGATGATTCCATCTTCAACTTTTCCTTGATGAAATGTTTGTTCACTTCTATACGTCTGGTCCGATCATGCTGAACTGGATTGAGGAAAATATTGATAGCTACTTTGTTATCACAGTAGAGTTTAATTGGAAACTTTACTATGAAATGTCGTTCTTCTAAGAGTTTCTTTAACCATAGTCTTTCACACATCCTCTGTGCAACTGCTCTGAACTCAGCTTCAGCATTACTTCTGGCCACTACATTCTGTTTCTTACTTCTCCAAGTTACCCTATACAAAGGTGCAATATCCGGTAGTGGACCTTCTATCTTCTGTTGAACCTGCCCAATCAGCATCTGTGAAGATCTCCACTTCCTTGCTTTCATTTTTCTTGAAGAATAGTCCTCTACCCAAAGAGCCCTTGAGATATCTGAGAATTTTATACACATCTTCTAGGTGAGTTTCTTTTGGTGAATGCATGTGTTGGCTTGCCACACTAACAACAAATGCTTGGGAGTTTTACTCGAACTTCCACGATATTGATGAGTTGACATTGAGTTTTTTCATGTATGTTCGAGGTCAGTCCATTCGAGTTTCACCTGAGTTAGTTGCAGGGACTCTCAAAGTTCCCGGCATCCTCAACCCCACATACCCATATCGTGAGGATGTGTGGAGTTTTTCATTTTGGGATAACCATATTGACTCCTTGTTGATGGGAAGGAACACACTTATAAGTGGCATACAATCGTAAGTACTACTCGTGGTTTAAGGTAATCAAAACTGCTAATGTAATTCGTTATGCACATTTTGTATTAGTAGTGCAACGGGGTTTATTACGGATTTGGTGTGATATTGTAGAATTGTATTGGAGCCATTGATGGGACCCAAGTGGGTGCATGGGCTCCGCAAAGATTTCATATTGCATGCAAAAATAGGAAGACAGACATTGCCCAAAATGTTCTCCCAGTGTGCGATTTTGTTTTGCATTTCACTTTTGTTTACTCAAGCTGAGAAGGGTTTGCTCACGACTCTCGTGTATTCTATGATGCAGTCACTAGGCATATGAAGCCTATAAAAAACATATATTCCCGCTGACAAAAATGATAATTGAATTCATTATCCAGACTCTCTTATGGCATATGAAGCCATATGAAGAATGTGAGTTCCTTTCTTAATTTATGTATAGACATGCACTATTATTGGGGTTGAAAGATGTTGGGGTTCGACATATATATAATTGTTTAGGTTATCATTAATGCATAATGAAATATGATACATTGCTTTTATGCACTTGCAAAAGATGAACTACTTTATTTAACTAGTTGAAGATTTGTTTTTCGTAGCATGTAATTTTTTTTTTGTAGCACATCAATTAGGGGCGATGAATGAGGTCACTCCAAAATTAAGAAATTAAGGTTGACATTAAATTCTCGTGCAGGAAACTCTACGTTGTGGATGCTGGATTTCCCATAACAAGGGGATTTTTACCACCGTTCAAAGGAGAGCATTATCATTTGTGTCAATATTGAAGGAATGTCAGAGCTCCAAAAGGGAAGGAGTTATTCAACTACTTGCACTCATCCTTGCATAATATAATTGAAAGGTGTTTTGGGGTCTTGAAAGCTTGATTGTCGTTGTTAAGGGAGATGCCTCATTACAGTCTCACAAAGCAACCATGCATTGTTATTGCTTAATGTACCTTGCACAGATTTATAAGGATTCACCAAGATGAAGACATCATATTCCACAATTATTCTGTAGAGGATATGATAGTGGATGAAGAAGGGCAGTTCACCCATGACATGACCCAATTTTGCTTCTCCGAAGATGGGGCACATTCGATATCTTCCGATCAGGATGCAATGGCAGATAAGATGTGGGCGCAACAACATTGATTAGGAGTTTAAAGTTTAAAATGGTCCGCGATAAATGACAAATTCATCCGAAATGACAATACCATATTCCTCCCATTTGATTGAAAACAATGTCACCTGTATTATTTTTTTTTTGAGTTTGCTTGTCATGTATGGTTACCTTTGAAGTATAAACTTTGTCCTAGTTGGGTACTTATCTTGATAAAATAGTATAAACTTTTTGGATTTTCTTATCATATATGATTACTTAGTTGTTTTGAGAAGATTTAAAGGGAGGGCATGCAGTATGTGTTAAACATAATTTCTCATACTGTAAATTGATTTTTCTAGATGGAGGGGGATTCTTTGTGTTGCTGCATCATATCTGGTTATTTAATTTGTAAGGCGTATTTGACTTGTGTAATATTTCGTATTTAGTTATTTAATGTGTAAGGCGTATTTGACTTGTATAACATTTTGTTGGCTTTTTTAATTTGTAAGGCACGTACTTGGTTTCTAGTTGTTTAATTTCTAAGGTGTATTTGACTTATTTAAAATTTATTTGGCTTGTTTAATTTGTAAGACGCATGGTATTTGGTAAGATGTATTTCCAACTATTTTATATTTATTGACTTGTTTAAATTGTAGGACGAATGTCTCTATGGACAACGAGGGTTGTGTGTCCTTCTCAGTCCAAGGGACATTTTTTTTTTTTTGTTCAGGCAAACCGAATTTGGCAAAGTAGCACTTGTGTAACTGAATGCAGCAAAGAAACATTTGTAGATGCCGATCTTAAGGCAGTCGGTCTAGTCTGCATGGGAAATTAAACATGCACCCATAAGTGGTCAACCGAATCCGCAAGGAATTTTTTTATATGACCTCAAAAGTAAAATGCCATCAAGACAAGCAAAAGGACAAGTTAGAGAGCGAAGATAACAATTTAGAGAGCATGAGAGAAAAGAAGGTTATAAAAAAAACACTCTCACGAATTGGAGAGCATGCAAGCACCGAAACGGTAATAAAAAATATTCACAAAAAATAAACCTTTGGCTCGCGCGAGTTGAGGCGCGCAAGGGAAGCAGAGGCTAACAAAAAAATAATTACAATCTGGCGCGAGCGAGCACGAGCGCACAACAAAAGCCAGCCAGCTGAGATAAGTGCACCTTGCTAACGGACATAAATGGAATTGACAACCGACGTTAACTTTGTTTCAAGTCAGGACCTAGAGACCGAGCTCGAGCCGCATGCGGACTTGTATCCGAACAGTGAAATGAAACTGAATATCAAACCGAAATTGAAACCCAAACCCAGGCCTGTTTCCAAACATGGCCCTAATGATCTTATAGATTGATTTTGGAAAAGGTCAATACGTGGAAGATAAAAAGTATGAACAAAAGCTTATTTTGGTTAGTGTATTTTCAAAGCAATTTTCTACTGTAATGCCAACTTAGTTCTAACGAGTAGTTAGTGATTAGAATAAATCCGAGTTTTGTTTTCCTAGGTTTTTCAGCACTAAATAAGCATTTTTAATGAACAAAGTGTGGCATTAAGGGGTTATGAAAAAGTAACAAGAAAATAGAGCAAGGTGCAAAACTAGGGAATAATTGGAGGAAATTCGGATGGGCTAACACAAGTAAAAAAAAAAAAATTGTTTTCCAAAGTCATATGGGCTGAAAACTGATTTTTTTAAAATTATAAAGTGTGAGTTATGGTACTAAGCCCAAGTAGCTATTTTGAGTATTTTAAAAAAACATAATAAAAAATTCATCATGAATAAAAGCCTAAAATCGAATAAAAATTGTGAATTTTGAAAAAGCACCGATTTTACAAGAACAAAACCACGTGGAATAAAATAAGATGCACTAACACCCACTTTAGTTCCATAGAGAAAAAAAGAAAGAAACTATACAAAATAAAGAACTACATTATGATGAGAATAAAGTTTCAAAACTACTTACATTCGTTTAGGGATCACGGTCATATATAATGTCCTAGCCAACATTATAACTAAAGTAGACACTTAAATATTAACAAAACTAATTAGAAGAGTTATGCTAAGATATCTCTAACACTTGCCATCTTGATGTCAAGATTATTATTTAACGTTATAAAGGAAAACCGTTCTTTATTACTAAAATGTTTTGCTTGTGAAATTAATTTCATTTCATGGATTCCTTTTATTTCGCATATTGAGCTTTGTAAAAAGCTGACCCCCTTGCTTTTATTGTCAGCAAGGAAGATTGGATTTCCCCACTTTCTGATCTGGAGGCTACAGACGTAGGTCCTGATGTTTCTGATGTTGTGGCTTGGGAAAGTCAATATATGTTGGTTCCGTGTGGTGAATTGCGAGACAAATTAAAAGCTGGAGAGGCTGCTAGGACGAGGGCAATAGCGGAACAAATCGTAGACCAAGATGTGGAGTTAAGGGCAGACTCGGTCTTTTATTCGCTAGTACAGGAAATTCGGCAATCTGTTGCCCTCGTGTCGTGGTTCCGGTTACCCACGCCACTGAAGCTCTGGATATTGGTGGGCCATCCTCCTTAGAAGAACCCAAGGGCAGTAAGAAATTGAGGAAACCCCTTATTAAACGGGCTGGAGAACAACAGACCCTGGTGGCCCACGGATCTGAGATGGGCAAGCGACCTTCGGCTCCTGAAGGCTTGGACTCCAAGCCTTTTCTGAAACATTTCCGCTATGCAGAGGCCCCTCTAGAGGTGGAAGTGGAGGACTTTCATCTGGGTTTCTCTGAATCCAGCCCACTCAAAGATTTATTTGTCAAGAAGAGAGGTCAGCGTCCGCACAAGCAAACTTAAGGTGCAAGGTGGGGCGGTAAACAGCAGACTTACAGGCCGATTGGGGGTCACGGTAACCAAGCTGCTCCTGTTCAAGAAGGTAAGCAGGATGTTGTTGTTGTTTCTTCTAAGGCCGGGGTGGCAGGCCAAATCATGCCCCCACCTCCGCCATGAGAGGCCTATTTTGGAACTGCCGCGGCAGTTCGGTCTATTCGAGGTGCGATTCGTCGTTTCAACCCCAAAATTTTGTGTGTGGTCGAGACCAAAATCCAGGCTGCTGATGTTGTACTCCAACGCCTGGGATTTCCTCATTGTGTTGTGTTTCCCCCCACTGGCCGTAAGGGGGGCATTGCTGTTGCTGGGCGTTTGGGTCTCTCTTTTGATGTCTCTGCTTGTTCTTGTTTTTTTTTTCTCTGTTGTAATCCATTTGGATCCACCTAATAGATCCTGGATGCTATCTTTTGTACACGGGCCTCATGATTGGAGTAGCAAGCAACATTTCTGGTATGACTTAGAATGTTTGGGCTGTAATTTTGATGGTCCATGGGCATGCATGAGAGACTTTAATGCTGTGCTGTTCCAAGCGGATAAACAAGGTGGGGCTCCGGTGGCCTCCTCTTCTTCGGGTGGCTTCCATAATTTTTTTGTTGAACACGGGTATGGTGGATGTGGGTTTTTTGGGTAATCCGTTTACTTGGACCAATGAGAGGTTTGGGAGAGATTTTATATAAGAGCGCCTCGACCGGGTTGTTGCTAACGGAGACTGGCATTTACTATTCCCGCGCGCTACCCTTAAGCATCCTCCCCGAACTACTTCTGATCACGCTATGCTTTTATTGGATACCGTTGCCGGACAAAACTCTGGACCCATGACAGGACCAATTTTGATGTGGCTAATGCTGCCTGGCGGTATAATGGCCATGGTTCTCCTGCTTTTGTTCTGACCCAATGTTTGAAGAACACCAGTGGGGCCCTTAGAGAATGGAACCGGTCCCATTTTGGCTGCATCTAATCAAATATTCAGAAATTACAATCTGAACTGGAAGTGATTCAAGGTGATCCGAACTTGAGTGTACTGCTGGATAAGGAACAAGAGTTGAAATTTTGATTGGGGGAGGAGCTGAAATGGAAGGAGCAGATTTGGCGTGAGAAATTCCGGGTCATGTGGTTGACTACACCAGATCTAAATACCAAATTCTTCCACCTTTCAACTATTATCCGGCGTAGACGTAATACCATTGATGCTTTATGTGATTCTCATGGTAATTGGATGGAAGGGCGTGACACTATTGGCACCCATATGATTGATCATTTTCGGCCCCTTTTTGCTTGTCATTACCCTCTTTATCTGAAAGGCTTGCAGGGTGTGGTCCCTTGGCTAGTACATCCTGAGGACAATGTGATGTTGTGTTGTACTTCTTCTGAGGCCGAATTTAGGAATGCTGTCCGGTCTATAGGGCTTCGAAGTCCCTCGGGCCGGATGGCTTCTCCGCTATCTTTGACCAGCACTATTGGCCGTCTATTAAGCGGGAAGTTATTGGTATGTTCCAGATATTATTCGCCATTGGCTTTCTTTTGAAGGAGCTCAACCATACTAATATTGTCCTTATACCGAAGCAAGATCATTCCTCTGTGGTAACTCATTTTCACGCTATTAGTCTTTGCAATGTGTCATATAAGATCATCTCGAAAATTTTGGCGGCCCGTTTGAAGTCTATTATCCCGTGGCTTGTTACCGGTTTTCAAAACGCTTTTGTTCCAAATCGTAGTATCCAGGAGAATTCCATTTTGGTGAATGAAATTATGCATACCCTCAAAAGGAAACAAGGTTGAGGTGGACTTATGACGATGAAAATTGATCTTGCTAAGGCCTATGATAAGGTGGATTGGGGCTTCCTTGATGAGATATTGTGATGTTTCGGTTTTTCCCAGAAATGGAGATAATTTATTCATCAATGTGTGTCGACTGTATCCTTCTCGGTGCTCCTCAATGGCAACCCCTTCGGGTTGCTCCATCCTGGTAGAGGCTTCAGGCAAGGAGACCCGTTGTCTCCTTTCCTCTTTATTTTGGTCATGGACGTTCTCTCTCGCTTCACTTCGTTGGCTGAAAGTCAGGGTGCTATTCATGGGATTAAACATGCTAGGCAAGCTCCACCCATTCCACACCTTTTACTTGCAGATGACCTTATGTTCTTTTGCAGGGCTAACTTGAGAGAAGCCAATGAGGTGCATCGCATCTTGACTACCTTTGAAAAGTGGTCGGGCCAAACCATCAATTTGGCTAAATCATTCCTGCACTTCAGTAGGAATGTCGGGCAGCAGAATAAGGAACAGCTCCGCTCGATTCTTCGCCTCCAGCAAGCTCATACACCTGGTACGTATTTGGGCCTTCCTTTGACGCTCAATCGCTCTAAAGTGTGTGCTTTCAACGAGGTGAAGGAGAAGGTGCAAAGGAGGGTGGCGGGGTGGAAGGCCCGGGCTTTATCCCAAGCCGGCCGAATAGTTCTCATTCAAGCGGTGGCTTCTGCACTACCGTCCTATACCATGTCCGTTTTCCTTCTTCCTAAAGCCATCTGCACAAGTCTCGATTCTATTCTCAAAAATTTATGATGACGCTTCTCTGAGAGTACTAACAAACATTTTCACCCCAATTCTTGGGCTGCTATATGCCGACCCAAAAATCTAGGGGGTTTGGGTCTCCGACGTATGTTTGATGTTAATCGTGCTTCTGTTGCCAAACTTGGGTGGCATATTATTTCTAAGAAAGATTGCTTGTGGGTGAAACCTGTGTCGGCCAAATATTTAGTTAACCAACACTTGCTGGAGGTTGAGAGTACTACAAATAGTACCTGGTTTTGGAAAGGGATCCTTAGAACTCGGGATATCCTGGTGAAAGGCCTGTGTTGGGCGATAAAGAAGGGGGATAAGGTTAATATTTGGTGTGACCCATGGGTCCCTAATATGCCTAATTTCCGCCCTCTTATTAAGCGGAGAGCTCTACTTCCCAAGGCATAGATTGTGTTGCGGACCTTGCTTATCCGGATGGTCGAGAATGGGGGAGGGAGCTTATTCTTGACTCTTTTGATGCTCCTTCAGCTTCGAATATTTTATCTCTTCCCCCTCCTTTGGCTTATGGTGAGGACTTTCTTTGGTGGATGCTAAAGGGGTTTTCTCTGTAAAATCTACCTACTTAGTTGATCAGGAGGGGCGATGGGGTTCGGGAGGCGTTAACTTGCGCAATCCTATTTAGCGTCTTAAAATTCAACATAGACTACGACTTATGATGTGGATGGTGGCTGCTGACGCTCTTCCTCTTAGGGGCAAGATCGCTATGTTTCTCTCTTCTCCTTCAGGCCATGGTTTTGAAAGTCCTCTTTGCGGTTCTGAATTGGAAACGGCTGCCCATTTTTTTCTTACTTGCCCTGTTAGCCAATATATTTGGAGGTTGGGACGTTGGCCCCAGCGCACTGACCTCTTTGTGCATGCCCCCTTGCAGGATTGGTTCTCTTTTATTCTTGAACCTTGTAATTTACCCCAGCATTGTCGTGCTGATTGGCAGTTTTTTATTTTATACATTGCGGTGGTTCTTGACTCTATTTGGTTTGTGAGAAATCTGGTGGTCCATCATAATCAAGAGGTAGCCTTGCAAAATACTATTGATTTGATTCTTCGCAGATATGATGAACAGGTGTATGCGTGGCATTCTCACAAGGTGTGTTCCCTCCCTCGCTGGCTCCCCCCAGCTCCAAATGTGGTGTCTATTACTGGGGATGTTGCAGTCTACAGTGGTCCACTAACTTATGCTGTGTTTAGCCGAGATGACAAAGGAACTATCCTGGAGGCTAGATGTGGTTCTCGGGCTGGTAACTCTCCCCTCAAGGGTAAAGCCATTGCTATTCGTCTTGGTGTTATACTGGCTGAAGAAAAGAATTGGGAGGCAGTCGTGTTTCAAAGCGACGCACGGCTACTTATGGACCAAATTTCTAACATGGAGATGCAGCCTGATTGGATTATTGAAGAGGACATCCAATTCATCAGAGCTAAGTGGTCAGCACATCCGTGTTGGCAGTCTATTTGGATTCCCAGAGAAGCCAATGGTTTGGCTCATGAAATTGCTCATTGGTGCAGGAGGGTGAATGTCGTGGGTCTTTTAGATGTATATCTTGTTCCCCCTTCCATTGTTTCCTGGGACTCTGATAGTTAATTTCTCGATTGCCTAGAAAATAAAATAAAATAAAAAAGGAAGAAAAATTTTCATGATACGCTTGAGAATGAGAATCGCATTTTAAAGAAATGAATGTATATGTTTTGCATATGAAATTATTCATGATGATTTTTAAAGGATAGAATATCCTTTTCAATGATGATGAAAAATAGTTAAGCACGACGGTACTGATAACTGGAGGATGTGCACCCATAGCTTTGATTTGTTTAAAGAGTGTCCTCCGAGAGTATTAAGCAGTGCTATTACCTAATGTGAGTTTCGGAAAGAATGAAAATCACAAATCAGTCCCAAAGACAAAAGTGAGATGTCCAACCGTGACTTTGAGGGTTAAACAGAGCGCTGTGATTAATGGATAATCCGAGATGAAATTATTATTGAAAAAAAGAATGGACTAAAAGAAAAGGAAAGTGCATTATTCATTGTATTTATTTCGTACACTTCTGTTATAACCACTGTATTTCTCACTTTAGTTTTGCTTGTATGTTTTATTTTCTCAACCTTACTGAGTACTCACTCTTTTAGTGTTACGTTGTTATTGTGATACCTATAGCCAACCTCTCATGAGAATGCACGAGATCTGCCAGAATTATGTTTCATGGGACCCATCTGCTGACGATCCAGGTTTTCAGCATTTATACCATCGGTCGCCAATAGAGCCACTGCCACGACCCCCACTCTCGATGGCCTATTACTTTATGGATGCACTGCCGCCAGAACCTGTGGATCTAGGGCATTATGGTGGGCCCAACTATTGGTCGTTAGGGTTGCTATTTCTTTTTTAGGACTTTCGTACCTTTTGTGGATATGTTATATTCTGATTGTAACGAGCTAGTTACTTCTTATTCAGTAGTATCGTTTAAGGGAATCAAAAAATTTCGGTTTTCTCGCTATAAGTACTGGTTTTCCGATACCCGGTATTTATCCTATGGCGGTGATGGTGCTGATGTTCCAAAATATTTATTTGCGGGAATTTTTTCGATTACTGGAGATACCAGCACTGCTTTGGCGAGTACTGCAAAAACTGAATTTTTTTTTTCTTTTCTTAAAAAAGTTTATTTTAGATTAGTAAATTTGGAGTTTATCGGATTAGATTTATCCTACTAACTTTTAAGATGTCTTTTAATTTTTTTTATTTTGTAGTTTATTGTATAGATTTTATTTGGCTCAAAATGTTTATTAATTTGGTAATAAATTAGTAAAAAAAAAAAAACTCTAAAACAACTTTAAATTTGTCATGATTTTATCATTTTCGAAATGCACGAAGCGATGTAAAACAGCATTACACTGAAAAAAAAAAAGGCAAACAGCAAAAAAAAAAAATGATCCTATTAATGATGACAGTAATCCACTCCTGCTACTGCTAAAATCGCCACCGCCACCATTAACGTTTGGCGATGACAGTGAAACCAACCCACCTTATGATAGTGGTTGTTATTGCCATAACCGCAACCACCACCGGACTTGAACAACCCTACATCGGTCATGTGAGCCCAACTCTTTTGTTTATAACCCATGTTTCCTTATATGGACTAGTAAATCCTTCTCAAACAGGTTTACTTATCTTTACCTAAGTATCTTCATGTTTATTAACTAGTTTACGTTTTCAATTATTTTCCTTGTTAACGACTAATTTAAATTGCTTCTGCTGTTGCATTAATTTCGCGTGACAAAACAAGACTCATCTATATGTTGAAAAAAATATATTATATTTTCCTCCTAACTGACTGAGTTGGGAAATGGATAAGAATCCTCTTTCATGTCCCACAACTCATCTTAATATTCAGAATGATTCTCATTTATTCGTATTATTTGCAATAGTGCCTTTGGACATGACTTAGCTCCTCATAAACATAATTGCACACCGTCAGGCCCCTACCGATATCAAAACGTGATTAAGGAAGCCCTGAAGATCTACAAGGAACACATGGCAGCTTGGTCTTCAGTCCACACACGCACTCCTACAGAACCATGGCAAGGACTTCGGAGTAGTTTGCATGAAAACATGCATATTGGGTATGGATACACAAGTGGAGAAAAAAGACAATGGCAAAGAACCCCTCCGATAAATAGGCACAACAATTTTAACCTTAGCTCATTCCCCATGTAGCAATAGATGTAAAACGACATATATCAGAACCATGAAAGGAAATGCACTTCAACATCATGAAAATCACATCTGATTTGTGTCCAAGAAAATTCCAAAAACATAGTCTAATAAACACTCTAATGTGTAAAACCAGCCGTCTTTCATTTGATGCACCATGTCTCTAGGCATGCCAGTAGAGGACCAAATGACTTTGAAGTGAATTACATGAGGCTGCTCCTTCCAGGAAAATGATTCAAGAAAAATAGGCAAAAGAAAGGAAGCACGCATCTGGCCCTACTGCCCAAGCGACTTAGAGAAGTCTCTTTCTCGCTCATTTGTCCTCTTTTTTCCCCTTTTTTTTTTTTTTTGGTTTGGTCGCCTTTGCAATGTTTGCCTCTTTTTTCATCAAGGAATTGTTACAATGGGCAGAAGCAAATCAAGAAACAAAAATCAAGATGCAACAAGATCGGGTGTTTCTGCCTCGATGGATAACAAGGCAGTGTGCACTTTACCCAACCAATTGTCCAGACGATCACGCAAGGATTTGATCTGTGGAATCCCCAGAACTCTCGGCTGCACCCAGGATACATGCACCGTTCCCTCAACTTGATCAATTATACCCTCGATTAGATGAACCTGCAGAAAATTTTCCAAGTGTCTTAAGTAAAGAATAGGTGAGTTCCCAATAGAATTCCTTAACAATCAAGGAAAAGGTTAAAAAAGGAAATTCTATTAACCAGAAAGCATGTGTTCGAAGAGAGACAAAACATTAATCACCCCAAGAATGCATGAGGTCAACCCAAAGTTATCGCACACCAATCAGTAAAGGAACAAAGTTTCCATCTTTGTTGATGTAAATTGGCAAACCATTGGCATGATAAGTTCTTCCCTATCCCCAGAAATAAGGCAACAGTGCACACCAAACTAGATGAGAAACAAATAACACAAAATTTGAATCACAAAGGAATAGATCATGCAGGACACATGCCAGGAAACTTCATAAAGGTAATGAAGATCCACAAAGCATTTAAAGATCAATGACTCTTCGTTAACATTTGAAGGACACAGGCTTACAGAAAGGCTCTTCATAAGCAGATGTTCCACATCCTC
Source organism: Morella rubra (assembly GCA_003952965.2). Classification (NCBI taxonomy): domain Eukaryota; kingdom Viridiplantae; phylum Streptophyta; class Magnoliopsida; order Fagales; family Myricaceae; genus Morella; species Morella rubra. The sequence goes on along the minus strand of CM025849.1, from coordinate 16,680,545 downwards.
GATAGAAAGTTTGGTGCACTCTGCAATGATACTCAAAGGTATAGTTCGATCATCGGCTGACCGGCTGCAAGGAAGCGTATCTCATTTCAATCCAAGAAAGATTTATACACATCATATCTAAATGTCTCCTCTGGCACAAATGAAAAGGAAAAGAAAATTAAAGAACAAAAATGAAGAAAGTGCTAAACCTGAAAATAATTTCCATCAAGCAGAGAATGTTTATCTTTTCCAACAGCTTCTTCTCGTTTTCAACTAATGCTGGCTGAGCGCTCAAAGCAGCATTATGCACCCGACATAGCTCCTGATAACGAACTAAATCACCAGAGTTGAATGCCTGAAGAATATAATAGAGCCACTCAACCTTTGTCCCCAGAAGACTCTTGATCTGCAGATGTTAAAAGATGGTCATCACCCAATGTAGCAGGCAGCTAAATAGAAACTCTACGAACATAGTAAGAGAGAAACGACAGTTCCAAAGAGGAATACCAATTCTAGCATTATTTCCACCTTTCCATGCAGTACATATTTTGTAAGAACAAGTTCTTCTAGAAACGCGTACAGCAAGATTGTTTAAACATTAGTCACATATTTGATGGGAACAAACTTTTATTCTAGAAACATGTCCAGCAAGGTTGTCTAAATATTTTTTATGATAATAATGTGTTGTAGCATCACCACTTTGCAAATGTGAAGGAAACCATTTTATCCACTAAAAAATTAAAGAGAAAAGATAGAAAAAAACAAATCAACATGAGTAAGGACCTTTGACAAAATACACTTACAATAGGATGGGCGAGCAACTCTCCAAAGTTGTAGATGTTATCTCCCAGTAGTGCAGAAAGAGACAAATCAAATGCCAAATCCTAAGATACAAATTAATTAACAAAAGGTTACAATCACATGATAGACTAACAGAAAACAAAATGTTCATGTGCCAACCAGCAGTCAGAATAAGTGAAGCATATATGATCTTAAAACAATATTTGATTAAACTACATGCACTAGAAGCTCTTGCTTGTGCACTAATTGCAATGTTGCAACGACTACAAAAGAAATGAATCAAAACATACTAGACCTTCAAATGCAGTCTATGAAGATTTAGCCGACATAAAATATTGTCAGAAGAACGGGTTTGCATCATCGCCATGATTTATTTCCATAATGACCTCAAGCGGAAAACACGGACCAAGTGAGTCACTACTAGCTTCAAAACAATGCCAAAGTACCATGATTTATAATTTGAAGTTTCTCCTTGCTAATTAAAATCTTAAAGAGGTTTGTAACTGTGGTTTAACTATATTTGTTCTGAAATTTGCTCGGCACAAACCGGGAATAAGAACCATCAAACCATCCACCCAAACCAGGGCTCTATTTGCCTTCTGTGGAGAATAATTGGTCAATGAACATACATATTTAATTTTCATACTGGCACTATAACTTACAGCTTAAAAGATCTAATGGACAATCAAAGTCAGGATAACAACAAATACTAAGACTTCTAACTAACAACAAACTAGAAAAAAATTGAAACTCAGCAAACCTTTGTATCTAGCATCACAACCAGAAATTTCATGCCTTCCAGTAAGAAATGTAGGTTCAACCCAAAAGACCATGACCAGAGAAAAGCAAACCAACAACTATTGAAGCCAAACCGCTGACTTCTAAGCCAATTAACGAAGAGCACAACCAAAATCACATACCAGCTTAAATGATTCTGAGAGAGACTCCACTGACGTATACGCCAGATAAAGAAGAGCACTTTTATAGAATTCAGCAAATTCTTGACGAAATTTATGGAACTGAGATGAAACCCAGTAATAGTTAGCATAAACAGATGGATCAATGTCGGTCATGCTGTCCAGGGTACTCTTTCCATCATCTAGAAGATTCTTGCACTCTTTTTGGTCCCCATGCTCAAGTTTGAATATGGCAATTTGCATCTTGATGTAAAGGATTGGCTCTTCGATACGCTGCTCTCTAGTGGCTCGAAGTTTCTCAATCACCCCTTCAAGATAACTAATGGCAGCTTCTTTCTCTGAATACTGCCTTGAAACTATGACAGCAAAATGTGCAAGCTTGAGAAGATTGATTTTAGTCTCAAAGTCAGTGATGAAATTGTGATATAGCTGTATCAGAGCATCGCCAGCCTGAAATTTCGTTTTAGCAGCAAAATGGAGGAGTTATATGCAGCTGAAAAAATCTAATTCAATGTTCTCCAAGTCAAGAACATGGGGTAAATCATGTGCGACAAGAGTAGAAAATTCCCAAATGATCAACAGACATCTTGTCCAAATCATCGTCAAATACATAGTACCCCCAGCCAATGGAAGAAAATTGAAATTACAAATGTTACATCACTGTTAAGACAATGCAACGGACTTGGCAAGTTAATTAGGTATTCTGCATAGGAATGGACATCAACAGAAAATATGGCAAAGAATCTACGATAAAAAGCTCTGTTGTTATTCTTCAAAAACATGATAGCGTGCAAGCTAGCCCTGTTGCACCAAAGCCTATTAACGATATAGTATCATCTCAATAGACCAAATAGAGCAGCCAAACTCCTAATCATGCATCCATGGCCCAAGAAGATTTTTTGTTTCAACACCTTTGTAGAGGCTACAGAGGAAGAATACATGATTACAGAAAATTTAAATTGCAATCATAATTAAAAAAAAAAAAAAAACCAAGGGTCTTGTATCCTCTACCCTATGATTCTTAAATTCCAAAATATACTAAGCTTCCCTGGCTGCATGCCATTTATTCCCAATAACCAATCACATCTTACCCTTCGAACACACAATTTACCAGATCCAACCATAGCAAACAGATTGACAGACATTATAATTTTATCACTTCCCCTAGCCCTTGGACAACAAATAAACATTTCTTTGAGACGTTAAAGTGGCAAAGCGAGATGATAAGCCACAGATGGATAGTCCCTTGGCTAGTTTCATTCCCTGGTGTCCTCATGTTTTGTGATACAAAACCGCAGAATTTGTTGGAGTTTATCATGCTTAGACAAACCTCAGGAGTTTCTATCCACACATGGGTGAAAAGGGTCCTCAGATTAAGAACACTAAACTAAAGACCACAAGATAAGCAAAGTTGCGATGCACACATTCTCCCATGAAACAAGAGGATCCTAATGTCTATAATTGCACTGTCCAACTATATTGATTGCTTGGACCAAGAGCATCAGTTTTACGCCAAAACTATAAAGTGCTAAAACAGTCAATTAGCTCATTGAATCTCTTTACAGTTTTCTTCCTTTCAAAACTATAAGGAAAACCATTAAACTTCAACATATATGTCACAAGTTTTAGAATTTATTTCCACATAAGAATGACATTAAAAAGAAAGTTCCTTCAGTTGGCGTCAGCTGTTAGAATTAAGGCTGGACTTCGGATCAGGATTGAGGTCCAGGGCAGTCAATCTATGTCAGAACCAATGTACCCCAAAATATTAATCCATCTTACTCATAATATCAGTACTCTAAAGACAATACACCCATGTCACTGTTCCTATGAAAGATCAGTGGAACTTCAAACTTGAGATAACTTACTATATGTATCGTGCCACAATCGTAAAATTGACAACCACCACTGTATCCCTCTTTAAATTACTATTAGCAGTTTGCACTAATCTGATTACAAATTACTACTATAAAGTCTTCCTTTTAAGTTTTCTACCTTTCTCACTTATTTAAAAAAAAAAAACGTTTTCTACCTTTCTCATATTGGAAACAGTTTAAAAAAACTTCGTTCTTCATATCTTACCAACAAGTTTTGTCAAGTCTTGGCCAAATATATCTTTCTTATGAAACATTGTCAAGTTCATTTCAATACTGATTTTCTGGCAACAAAATAGAAGAAACCTGGTGGAAATGATCTTTCTCTCTCCTTAGAGAGACAAGTTAATGACCCTGATAAAACCAGAGGCCCAGTCAAATGTCAAGCACTCAGGCTAGGTCAGCTTGGTAAAAGGCAACTTGTCAATCAGTTAATCTTTTTACAGTCTGCCTATATGTTCATAATGCTTTTATAAGTCAGCGTTAAGTTCAAACTCGCCAATGGAATAACTTTTTTTTGGTTGTGTGTGGGTGTTGTTGTTGTTGAGGAAGGGGGAAGAAAATGATCCAACATGACCCTGATTCGAGCACATAAGCAGGTAAGTAAAACAAACCTAAAGAACAATGCTGAACAGTGTAGTTCCCAAAAGGAACCATCGAATAGCAAAATTGACGGTCTAACTCAAGCAAGTCATCAGATTTGTCAGACACATCTGCCTAACAGTCAGTAGACATAAACCATTTGAACTCGCAGCAACTTTGGCATAGGATCTCTAAACACTCCATTTATATCACAAAGACTCCCCCAGTCAAGCTGGGAACGAACTTTTAAAACATTATCCCTAAACCAAAAGTCTAGTTATTCCCACAATTGTCAGTTCCAAAGCCCCATAAAACAGCTGAATTCTAACAATTTACATTACTAGTATGCCTATAACTGCTTGTTTCCTAAAACTTGGTTGATATTTACACTTGACTATCTAAACTCTTCCTAAACAGAGGTATGTATTTTCTTTATTCATTTCTCACCAAATTACAAGTTTCTTCGTCAACAAAAAACACAATATCAGCACCTAACCCAGAATCCGACATTTGTGTGCTCAATCTGGTTGCCTATAAAAAATAGAACACACAACCTTTAATACATATATCTTTATCCCGTTCCAGAATTATTATAAAAACCAAACATTGCCCACAATGTTTTAAAACAGTAGAAAAGCACCATCCTATTTATCATATAAACCCACGCAGAAACCTACCCAATCTTCATGTGCACAAAACCCTAACTCATCCAAAAAATCAAATTCCGCCGCACGAATCAAAGCGTAGCCGTTTTGAGATTCAGAAACCCTATTCCAGAAACCTATACACACGTGGAAACATTCGCATCCGAAGACTTCGAGGCGAAAGAAAGCATACCTGGAAGACGGCGAGGGCGACGAACTGTTCGAGCTTGGCGGTGAGTTGGTGCCAGAGCTTCCTCTGGTACAGATCTGCGAGCGAGGCGTACCAGTCAGCGAGCTCCGGGTGCGCGTTGCGCAGGGACTCCAGGTATTGCAGCGGCGCAGCCATGTCTGTGACTTGGACAGCAAGAGAGGGAGAGGGAGAGGGAGAGGGTGAAAGCTCTGGAGCCGGCTTCTATTCCTATACGGAGAAGCTTTAAACTAAAACCTTTTTCTTTGTTTTTTTCTTGAGCTCAAAGAAAAGAATAGAAGAAAGTGGAGTTGATCTTTTGTGGGTGACCCCCAAAAAAAAAAAATTATATCACTTAGATCATTTTTTTGCACTTCAAGTGTAAGATATTACTAAAGGGTATACTTGATGAGTTTTAATAGTTTAGAGCTTAATATGATCAAATTGATAATTTGAATATATAATAATATTGATTCCATAATTTGGAGGCCAAAATGATGTTTTCTTAAAAAAATTATTACCACTTTTCTAAATAATTTAAAAGTAATTATTTGTATACAATATATGTTAGAAATACAACTTAAATGATTAAATTAATAACTTCCTATCAGCTTTATTATTTTGAACATAGTATCGAAGCAATGGTCATAAATTTAAACATTCTAGTACCCTACTTTCCATTTGAAATAATATTTTGTTTCCTAAATGTCTACCCTCACCTCTCATTGATATTGTTATTCTTTTTAGTTAAAAATATAACTTAGTGGATTAAATTTGTATTTTTCTAGTCGTCAATGTTAAAATTTTGAAATAGTAGATGGTTTTAATTTTGGGTGAGTTAATTTTATTTTTTATTTTTAAACCAACGTGGCATATATTTTGAGTGAGTTAATTTTTCTTTTCTTAAACCAACATGGCATGTATGAGCGGGCGGCTAGTGGCACTTTTTAATTACATAGCATTTGGAGTTTTTTAAAGGAAATGTGGCGAGTGTTGATTGATGTTGAGGTGGCATTAAAAGCTACTTAATCACTCTTCTATTAAACGACAATTGGACGGAAGAATCGATTTACTTAAAAAAATATACCGCGAGGAGAATTCAATTGAAATAGATACTTCAAAGACTAAATTACAAAAGTCGAATACCATAGAATTTAAGCTATATTTATAATATGTCTAACCACATTCAGACTCTGCCTTAATAAGTAGGCCATGAGCATGCATATTAAATTAAATAAAAACCATACCAAATCATTAATTATATCAAAGGTTTAAATTGATAAAAAAAAATATGAATCTAATTGTTTAAGTTATATTTTTAATAGTATATTCTCTTCATAAATCTCAAGTTAAATTTACTCAAACCGCTCCATTATGTAATCCATTTAAAATCATGGCCACACCGGTAGTATTCACGGTTGATCTATATAGTAATTCGATTCTACATTAACCAAATTATATTTAGAAGATGGTCACCAAAATATCACTTTGGCTATGCTTTTTGCAGCGACAAATTTTGATCTATAATGTGAAAAATGACTCCAGCCAAGGTTTAGTCTTATCAGCCTAGAGAAATAAAATTGCTAATATTTTTTTTTTCAAAGAAAGATCCAAAAAGCTCGTGAAAATGTGCAAATTGCTTTCTTTGGAAGTGATACCTATATAGGTAATTAATATGTATGTAATACACATCAAACGCGAAGGTAAGACACAACAATGGCTCAAAGTACAGGCCTGTTAATATTTCCTCTTACTTACTCGAGCACAAGAGCTACTAATCGTAAAGTTCCAATTACCAGATTTTTTAAAAATATATATATTTTCTAATGAAGAAAAAATGTAATATGCAATCTTTAAAACAGAGCTCCAAACTTAAAGTAACACGCCAGAATTGAAATTTTCACAAGAGCGTACTTCAATTTAGAGAAAGATATCAATACGTAACATTGAATTCCGGACTTATGTTTCTAAATTTTTGAATTTAATATCTGTGCTACCACCACCATTAATGAAATCCAAAACTCATATTGATTTCCGTCAATTAAGTGGTGAAAAATCTCGCGTTAATCTTAAATCTAAAAATTTAGAAATACGGGTCAAAAATTACGTATATATGTTATTTAAAATTTTTCTCTTAATTGAATATTTGACTCTCTAACATTTGGGTGGTCGATGGGCTAATCCATTTGATCTTCTCTTTCATTCGAATGTTTATTGAAGACTCTAAACTTCTTTCCATGTCGGATACCACTACGAAGAAAAGCTATCAATTAAGAAACCAATCTGTTGCTGTCAAATATTAACCCGATGAATCAGTAGGTAATTGATTAATGAAAACCACTCACTCTTCATTTCGTTGACTAAGCGGACGGTACTTTCTGATGTAGCTTGTCTGATTAGTTCTCCTCCCAAACGCCTCCCTTCATACTAGGGTTGAACAAATCTGGGCCGAAATAGATTGGGCCCGACCAATTATGGGGCAGCCTAATTTGACTGTCAGCCCAAATTTTTCCAAAACTGAGTGGGTTAGTTCGACCCACAATTTTTGGGGCCCAAGGGGCCGAACTGAGGGCCCCCACCCCGCGTCATCTCACACCCCCCCTTTACATTTTTCCCCTAACCCCCCTCCTTCGGCCTTCACCATTCAATACCCTTTACCCCTTCAGTGAAATCCTAGCCGCCCCCACCCCTGCCGACATCTCTTCTCTCTCTCTCTCTCACGCTCACGCTCAAGTGGCCACACCCTTTCTCCCTCTCTCTCACACAACACACTTGCTGTAAATTTCCTCTTTCTCTCTTATTGATTTCAATTTGCTGTAAACCGACCAAACCAAGCCGACCACCAAATCTGATCTGTCTAGCTGGTTCTCTCAACCTACAGTTCAATAATAGCTTGGGAGAATATGAGAACTGAACCGATTGGGTTAGATTTCACATCTACTTCATATCTTTGTTTCTGTCTCTCTAAACCCTTAATCACTTTCAAATATCTACCAAATCCTTTAATGATAATGTATCCTTTATTTGAAATCACCAACCATTCTAAAAGCATAAGATATAAAAAGAGTTAGATTTTATTATTTGAATTATATTTTTAAACTTTCCTTTTATTTTGGGGTCCAACTTTCGTTTAGTAGGTAGGCTAAACAAGTGTAATATTTAATTGAAACAGAGTAAGATAAGTAAGTCAAGTATTGAACTTTAGATCTTAACTTTGATATCATGTAAGACAATTGATTATCTCAAATTGGAATTACATTCTCTAAACAATTTCAATGCTCATATCATCTACAATACCCATCTTTTGAAACTCTGAAGCTTTCTTATTAGTTTACAATGAAACAACATTAATTCTCTTTGCAATTAGTTTTCTCTCGTTATATTTTGTTGATTGTATTAATCTTCTATTTCAATTTTCTTCACTTTATCTAAGTATCACGTTTTTTTTTTGTACCTAGAAAAAACCACGACACACTTTATGCATCAAATTCAAACGAATTTGGAGTAGTTTGGTCATACTTGATGGACTTAATGCCACAACAAATCCCAAGAAGACTATATGACTCATAATCCAGCCTACCAAGTAAGTCGTTGATATAATCCTCAAGAGAAATCAAACATGGAACCATGCGCTTGATCCACACAACCTCTAACCATTGAGGCAACCCAGGTGGGTTAATTTTGACATGTTTGCACATTTTCTAACATTGTTTTTGTTAAAGAATATATTTCAGATAATAAAATCATCTTTTCCTAACAATTTAAACTTTTAGAATAGATGATGATTTCATATGGTATTAGAGTTAAGTAGGGTTGCACAACTGGAAATCCGGTCTGATTTTTGGACTGGAATCCAGTCGGATCGGATTTTCGATTGTACTTGAAATGAAGGACCAGTGGTCCGGTCCAAAACGGTCCAATCTAGACCACTTAAGTGGTCGAGACCGGCTTCATTTTTTTTCTCTAAATTTTATTTTTTTTTTCCTAACTTTTTTTTTTTTTTAATTTTTGTAAATCAAGGGAAAGGGAGGACTTAATTTCGAAGGGGGAAGGCCGGAAGAGACTCAAGGGATAGGGAGGGCGTCAAAACGCATAATTTTTACTTAGGATTTTTATTTTTTTAAGTTTAAAGTTTGTATTTAAAAATTTTATTATTTAAATTAATAAATCCGGTCCAAACCGGATCTCAAAGGCCTAGATCAGACTAGACCATATAACCGATTTTTCAAATTCGGTCTAGACCGGACCTGATTTAGACCACTAAGACCACAAATCTGGTCCAATTTTGTGGTTCGGTTCGGTCTGTGCAGCCCTAAAGTTAAGGTTCTAAGTACCTCTTTATAATAGCTTGACTTTTTTAGCGTAGATGGTGATTTCACAGTTTTCTAGAATTTTGTTCCAAAGATACAACTTGTTATGGTAACAATTAGCCATATATTTTTTTAAAAAAAATAGCCATAGTCACAACTTGGTTCAATAATATAGCATATTATTGAACAAATTTTGATGATAATTATTTATACTATAATACCCTGAGTCCCATATAGAGTGAGAGAAAAATTAATGAGAAATGAATGGTATAAAGTCAGTCTCACATTGATTCTTACTAGGTAAAATTGGAACTCACCATGATTTCAAGGGACTCGAAAAGTAACCTTTACTATTCTTTTGAAGTCAAAGTGCAGACGTGGTAAATGCTTGTTGAATTTAGATCACAATCTATGTTTTCCTGATCAAAATAAATACACTAAATTTTTTTATATGAGCATCTTCAAAAATAAAGACACAATGATCAAAGAGTCAAAGGCATGAGAAATGAAGATTTTCAAGGAGCAAAGAGTTCATAGCTTCAAAATCTTAGAGTACACCTTTTAACTCTTAAGTTCATTAGATAAGTTGGCTTTATTTCGCACATCCACTTTTATGAAATCTATTTTTAACATTTTATTCCATATTTTTCAAAGCCAAAAGCATTTCCGAATAAACTCTTATGACTTCAGTATAATATATTAAGAGTTTATTTGAAAAATGGAGGTGAAATATTTTTTAAAATTAAAATTTGCTAAACAGGATCAAGTTTTGGTCTTACCAGATAAAGTATCGGTTAACCAAAATTTGTGTTGGTCTCTATTTTAACCGGATGTACACCAATCGCACCGACTGTAAATGTTAAAAATTGTATTGCTGTCAGTTTTAACCGAACGAACACTGGTCCCACCAATAGTTAAAATTTGTACATCCGAATTAAGAAACTAGTCTAGCCGAAACCAAAACTAAGCGGTGCCATCGCTGTGACGATTTCGGTCCAACCATAAGTGCAATGTTCAGGAAATATTTTAATTTTAAAATTTAAAAATTCATTGTGGGGTCAATGACTAGTGTGTCGGTCCACCAGTACGTGGCAACCGGTCAAATAGGCAATAAAAGAAAATGTTTTTGAAATTTTATTTGGACTTTATAGGAAAGCTTTCTGAGATGTTTTTATATACTGTTCATAATTTTCTAAAAATATTTCAATTCGAAATTTTCTTCTCAAATTTTGTAAGCTTACGAACTATACAGCCTACACCTTCAAGCCTTCTTATTGTGCGAGAGTTTTAGATGGCGATTAAATTCTATTCATTTACGCTAAAGAAGTGTATTCCACTTATGAGCCTTCATTTACTCTTTATTGTGCCATAGCTGTGACAAAGACATAAGGAATTTAAGCAGATTGTAATATCCCGAATCTTACATTGAGTGAGAGAGGAAAAAAAAAAGAGAATAGTATAAGGCTAAGTTTCACATTAATTTCTTACTTAATAAAACTGAGGCTTATAATGATTTTAAGGGACTTCAAAAATAAGCTTAACTAATACTTATTTGAATAGTTGCATATACACTACATAACCAAACATGGTCCTTCTCTCAAACCCCATGATTTCAATTTCCTTTTGACATAATGATGAAACTTTCTCACTTTAAACGAAACTTAGAAGAAGTTCTTGATCCAATACCTACATCAGATCATTTTGTTGGAGGTAGTTCATCGGACTGAAGCACGAAAATTTCGCTCTCTTTTCTATGGCTTATCTCCTACAGAATGTAACAGACCGACTTGTTCGTCGTATAGCTCGAACCTTATTCTACACGAGAAGCCGAACCCAAAATTCTACCACTAGAACACACTTTCATTGCCAAGTTTTCTCTCAAAAGAAATTAAAATTGACTTCTTCTTTTTTTTGTTATATAGCTAACGGTAGGAAAGGACTATTTAAAAAAGTTCTAAAGACCGAGAAACAAAAGAATCAATTTATTAATAACTATAATGACGCAACATTTACTATTAATGAATAATCAACCATTTATCTTTTCACTCCTACAACTACCTAGGTCTAACTTTAACTATTAAATGAATAATTAATAAAATATTAAAATGCACCAACAATTTTGTTAGTGTTTTAATATTGGTGTAATTCCGTGTCAAATTTTAAAAAATTAATTGAGTTGTATTTTAAGTTTAGTCAAAGTGTTCAAAAGATTAAGAGTCTTTTCAAAGTTTGAAAGGATAAACAGATCTTCAAGATGAAGCGCTAAACCAAGAAGCTGGCCCCACAAAGTCTTTGAGAAAATTTTGAAACTATTTCAAAATTTAGATTTTAAAATATTTCCTTTCTTTCATAATTCCATAATTCTTTTTGAAAGAAAACTCAACCAACTTTAATAATGCATTGAGAGATGGACCAAGAAAATTTGAGGAAGGTCATTCCAAACTTTATTAAAGCCTCATTTCTTGTGTGATTGATATTTGTTTCATTATTTTGCTGCTTATTTTGTTTATTAATTATTCAGATCTAGACTCAACAATTTTAGGACTTTGTTCTATATAATTATAATTATAATTGTTATTAATTATTAAGGTGCTGTTTGGTTTTTAACATTTCCACCCTCCAAATTTTTCACTCCAATAAAATAACTCTCAAAATTCTCTCTTCCCATCAAATCATCACTTTTTACTCCAAATAAATATAAACAATTTAGAGAAAAACAGGAACACGCCTATTCTAGAGAGAGAGGCTTTGCCTTCTCTCTAGAATTTTTCCCTCCTTGGCCGATTGAACTCTCCTTCCACTTCCTTCTCGGGCAGCGGGAGAAGCTGGAGCTCTTCTTGCCCCCTTCTAAGGGTGTATAGCGGATATGTTGGAAGCATAATTTAACATTCTGACATCTGATCCGCGAACTAGTGAATGCCTAAAATGGATTCCGCTTCCACTTCCAACTATTGCCGGACTTAGTAGAAGCGGACTTAGCGGAATCGGATGTCGGAATTTCGATAATATTTTGAACCATATTTTTTAGTCCTTTTAAGACTTATTTACATAAAATAAAGATGTTATTTCACCCATTTAATTCAGAAATCTACAAGTAATTCAAACACCTGCAACCATTAAACCTCCCAAGATCAGTCATTTCCTATATTTCCAACCATATTTTGCTTCTTCATAATCCGTTGCAGGCTCTCTCTCCCCCTCCCTGCCTAGATTCAGTTACTTCATTTGCTCTTTCTTGCACATTAGTGATTCCGGTTCAATCATTTGGATAGTGCAACACCGTGCAATTCTCACCGTCACCCAAGAGCATCACACTCTTTCCGGCCCCAAAGGCCTAAACTTTCACACTCTTTCCGACCCCAGAGAACTGAGTAGAAAATGTTTACTTCAATACTCTCACTGAAAAAAAAGTATCATGATAACAAGAAGGAATAATCAACAGATTATATGCTTTAGGTAAAATACAAGAGGATCATCGAAGTTCCTTTATTGGTGTTCCGAAAGAAGTGAGGATTTGAGGCTTATCCACTCCTTTGACATTTATCCCAAAGACCCATTTTAGCCCGAATACATTTAAGGATTGAGACAAAACGAACTAATTCATCAAAAAAATAAATAAAACAACTACAACTAACAAGTGTTGCGCACCAACTCTACAAATCACAGCCATTGCAACACCTCGAGTATTTGATCCATGTTATGAGTATTGATTGCTAACAACTTGAAGTGCATTCGTGATTCAAGAGAGAGAGACACACACACAGACAAAGATAGAGATAGAAAGAGAGAGAGACAAAGACAGAGAGAGGGAATGAAGTCGGCGAGGTTGACGTGAGACGATGAGAGACTGAGAGAGCAGGCTGAGCAGCGGCGGCGTTTAGACATAGAGAGAAGAGAGAGAGAGTTGTGTCTGATTCATTTGTGAAGTGAAGAAGAAGAAGGAGAGAGTTTTACGTTTTTTTGAAAACCCTGGATCAAAACGGCAACATGTTGATCCAAGGTATAATTTTTGTTTTAAAAGCAACTAAACGATGTCGTCTATTCAAACCAGAATGACGTCTTTTAGATATTTAAGCTTTAAAAAAAATTTCACGTGGAACTGGTTTTCTGTTGAACTGATGGAAACATTCGCTTCTAGTTTCTGGCAAAGCTCCAAAATTACCTTCGGTGACGGAACCGGAGTTGGAGCTTCTCCAATAACCGGATCGGACTTATACCCCTAACCCCCCTCTCCTCCTCTGCTCTTGCCTTCTGTGGCCGGATCCCTCAATAAACCCCTATTTCTGACCACTTTTAAGGGCTTTTTTCCAACAGATTTGGTATCTAGATCTATGCTTTTTTTGAGGCTTTTTAAGACCACGACTGACCGGGATGACATCTACATCGACTAAAGAAACTTTCTGCACTGGCCAACTAGCAACGAGACGCGCGCATGGATCTCATGCGCTGCCACGAGCGCACGTGGATCTTACACGCCCGTCTCTTATCTTAATTTTTCAGCGGCAAGTGGTCCTCTTCGATATGCATGCGCCAGGTGGTTGGCATCTGGAAGTTCAGGCGCTTCTTGTGGTCATCTCCGATGACTAGCTGGGCAGCGCGTGTGGGCCACGCGCCTCCCCATTTTCAGATCTAGCTGGTCTATCGCCTCCTACTGCTAGTCCTACCACCCTATTCCGCCATCGACTTTTCTTTCCGGGTCGTCTCAACTTACTGTCCTTTGTAGGCTTTCCACCCTTCATGGGTCTCTACCCGCCCTTTTGGGTTTGGGTTTGTAAGGCCGTTTGACCTCTTTACTCATTCACCCGTCGCCTCTTCGGAGAGTCCGACATGCCCCTTAAAGCATATACTTTAGGTTTTCAAACCTTATATATATATATATATCTTTTCACTTTTTCACCAATTTCAACGTCTCAAAATTTTGTCATCCAATATTTTTACAATCAAACAACACCTAAAATAGATCGGATAATACCTATTTAATTTTATAGGTTTTGTTCTATTAAAAACCTAGAGTGGCATGTGGCGTGTTCAATTCAACTATTGCGGCGCACCACCTTAAAAGTTCCAGGCCTAACACCCAAAGAGATTATGAAAATACTCACGCATCGCAAGCGATGGCCTGAGACAAAAGTGGAATGGCTGACCGAGAAACTTCGGAAACACGTATGTCGGTGTACTAGCTGTCAAGCTACCAGTACTGTATCTTAAGAAACCTCGAAACAGGAAGAGAAATGGCCACTACGTACGTACAAGAATGACCGAGTACATGGGGGTGCATATTTCAAATAGTAAACAGAGGAATTACTATTTACATGATAGGGGGCGGTGCGGTTGAGGAAGGAAGACTATGGACGCCCTACTACTGTACAAAAAGTGTGAAGTTTTTTTTACCCAAAAAAAGTGTCAAGTCAGTTTGTAACCTGCCAACAACTAAAATACCAAGGAATAAGTAAAAGGAGTGAAAATAATTAACCTGCCAACAACTAAAATAAAATAACCAGTGCCCAAAATTTAATAAAAACAAAGGAGCAAAAAGAGATAGTACAACAAAACTGCATAAGGGTAGCCCCGCCCACCTAGAGAGGTGTAGCCCGCGGGCCACGCAAGAAGAAAAAAAATTTTGCAAAACGCAACCTCTTTTCTTGCTTTCCTAGAATAATATCGTGTTTGACTATATAAAATTTTAGTATAAAATTTTAATATCATTACATTTTCACTCTTTTTTTTTATTTTTTTTTCTAATTTTTTTCATTTTTTTTACTTTTTTTTACTTTTTACTAACTTTTTTCACTTTTTTACTTAATTTTTCATTCTCTCTCTTCACTTTTTCACAACTACTAAAATTTTACCTTAAAATTTTACTTACCCAAATACTATGTAAATTTTATAGAATTCATGTTTTGGCTCCTCAATAATTTTATAGAACTCTCTTCTAAGCATATCAAAAAATAAATAAAATTAAGGATGGAAGACACTCAATCACCACTCTTGTTCTGGTGTTAGAAAAGAGAAAAGCTCCTCACCTCAAATTAGCTTAATTCAATAATCTCTTTTTAAGATAAAAAAAAAAAAAAGAGTAATTCCATAATTGGCTCTCTAATTATGGACAAAAATCAATATCGTCCGTCTAACTATAAAAGTGATTTACGTCCTTTAACTTTCTAAAATTATCAATCTTTGCCCCCATGCAATTCTGGCATTAAAACAGACGTAAGAAGCTTCACATGCCTCTCTACTCTATTTCACCTTCTTCTACATTTCACCGAGTATCAAGACACCCGAATTGCCCATCTGGTTAAAGTTTTTCAAACTTGACGCACCGCCCCAATCTACCTTTTCCCTACATTTTCCTTGCACACAAAATCTTTCCTGCCCCTAAGCACGTTCCTGCTTAAGATTTCGTTTCTTCATTCCTTGAATATTTGACTAAAATTGCCAATCTCCAATTTTCTCGGGCACCCATTTGCGCTTTCTTGGTGCTTATTAGTGGGTTTTATCTCTTGTTCTCTCGAATTACACTTCCAACACTGAAGTAACCGATAATCGTGATCTGCGTATAGGTCTTGGAAGTTCGAAGTTTGAATTTTTGTGTGTGAGAGAGAGAGAGGAAGGATGGTAGGAGCTTTGTCGGTTCGTTTTCTTTTATCATTTTCGTATAGTATTTTTTTAATATATGTTTTTTTTGTGGTAAAAAACAGACGAAGCAACTATTTTGGACTTTTGTCTAATGAGGGGCAAAATTATCTTTGGAATTGGAAGCGGTGCCGGAAATAGTATCCATATTTGACTTGAAGGCAGAACCGAATGCGTACCTAGAAATTCTATGGAGACTCGCAAAATTTTCAGTTCCGCGTTAATTTCTTTTTTGAAATCCGAGTATTAAATCTTTTTGATATTAATTTCAAAAAATAAAAACCAGTTTGGTCTGGGGTTTTTAATTCCCCTCCCTCCTCCCCTGCGCCTCTCTCTATCTTCCATTCCTCATTCCTCACAATCTCTCTTCTTCCTTGCCGTCGCCGTGCCACTCTCTCTCGCGATCTCACCATGTGACTATGTCTCTCATGCATGATCTCTCTCTGCCGCGCCACCCTGTTCTCTCTCTGCCTCTCTGAGTTACATTGAATAATTGTATATATCAAATATTGATCGATCATAATATACATATTTCGGATAAAAGTTTAATCGAGTTTATACAAATTTTAAACGAATTCAAATGGTTGAGTCATGTATATACAATTTTTCGTTTAGGAGCCTGAACTATAAGATGAGCTTATGCAAATTTTTGGCTCCTTTAATATTCAATCCAAAACTACTTTTTAAGCTCAGCTCATTTATTTAATGAATGATTGAGCTCGAGTTAAGTTTATAGAGCTCGTGTTATTAGTCCTACTTATATGTTAAAAGTTTAGATAAGTTGAAAGCAAAATTAACACCTAATTCAATCAAAGTATCCCATCCAAACAAAATCCTGGAAAGAAGAATAGAATAGAAAGGATTTTTCAAGCACATCAAATGATTAGTCGAGACAAATACAGCCCAACTTGTAGCTGAACTTAAATCCATCAAGCAAAGAAGTTAAAAGAGAGTAAATGGGAAGAGGCCAAGATCGAGAATATTTATTTATTTATATTTTTATAAGAGAAATCTGTTTACATCTAATTTGTGTATTAGCCTGAGAAAAAATTACCTTAGTTGAAAGAGGCACTGAGATAATTGGGAGTCAATGACAAATATCATACATTAGAATTAGCTCTACAACTTAAGTATCGGTAAATTTAAGAACTTAAAGTGGCTCTATGACTCGAAAATTTATTCCCATACTTCAAAGTGAGTTCTATAATTCGATAATTTACTCTATAATTCGATAATTTACTCAAGTAGAATTTAATCTCACACCCATTCACTTAATAAAGTTGATCTAATAAGTCCGGAAATTTCGTACTTCAAACTAAAGATCTTTCGCGGTTGGGAGCCGAGATTATCTTCGTATGAGACAATAACTAGTTTTCAGGGTTTTGACTTTTCAAAGATGATTTCGAGGCCCTGTAATTATCTTGTCGGAGATCACAAAGATACGAACAGGATATAGGGATGGGAAGAATTAAGGTAGTTTGAGAATAAAGGTAAATTATTATGGGTTGGGCTCAATGGTCTAACAAAAATGTACAGAGGTGGTTAGGAGTGGATTGGCCCAACAACTAAGGTTCCGAAGAGGTTAGAACGCTTTGGAAATAATTTATTCAGAATCTAGAGACTTCTAACTCACCTCGAACTACTTGAATATCTTTTCTCTTTTCTTTACATTTTTTTTTCTTTAGAGAAATTACACTTTAAATTCTCTACTTGTTATATATTTTTAAAATTTACACCACAAATTACCAAACTTGATATATTACACCCCAAACCATCCTTTACACCCCATATTAAAATCTTGATTAATAAAAAATGTTTCGGGTGGTATAATTCTAATGGTCAAATGCTTATATGGAACAAAAGGTAAAATTATTGATAATTTGAGGTAAAAGGTGCCGTAGTTAGTGTATTGCTTCTTTTTTTTCTTTTGGGTCAACAAATCCTCACTTGCTATTTTTTATATATTAGGATCTAAGGGATAAATTTCACCTAAACACCTGACTCATTGGGTCATCTAACTAGCTTCTAGGATGACTTAATGCACTTCTCCAACTGCCCCTTTCTTTGTGGTTAGTCTTAATATATGATCTCCTATGTCTTTTGTTAGCGGTACTACTATAGCTAAGAGGTAAATTTCAAACTTTGTGACTTAAATGACGTGCGACAAAGCTGGATTAGGTCTGTTCAAGCCTCAGCTTGTGCACAAGGAGTGGCGTGGATTGTTCCTCGTTACATGTAAAAACATGTGAATTTTAACTATAATTTGTCCAATTTTGATACTTTGGCGCGGTGAAAATAAGTAAATTACATTTCAGTCCTATAAGTGCTCACGAGGCCTATCCATATTTTTCTGTTTTTTTTTTTTTGGAGGGGGGTGGGGGAGTATTCTAGCCGTGTTATCCATGCACCCTAAAGGTAGGCGATTCATGATGATACCCTTTTATTTTATAGCTAAGGTTCATAATTACACTTAACCACCCTTTTAGTACTTAGTACTATATTTTAGCTCTATTATGAAGCGCCGATTGAAAATTTTGGCTTCGTACGATAGTGATGTGCTCTCTAGGAGAATCATAACCACAACAAACCCAACCAAACCCACCACAACAAGCCAACTTAAACCAGCCCATCAATTTGTGGGGTGCCAGGTTTAAATGATTTCCTTCTGACTTCCTAGCAAAGCAAAGTTATTCTCCAAGTCTCTCTTTATTTAACTCTAAGACACATAGGCAGAAACTAGAAAAAGCACAATGGTGGAGTTGAGAGCCTTATCCGCCTCCTTTATTCTTTTCCTCCTCGGTTTCACCACCC
Organism: Morella rubra; assembly: GCA_003952965.2. Taxonomy (NCBI): domain Eukaryota; kingdom Viridiplantae; phylum Streptophyta; class Magnoliopsida; order Fagales; family Myricaceae; genus Morella; species Morella rubra. The sequence continues at coordinate 16,661,807 of CM025849.1, read as the reverse complement.
TGATACTGATCCATTCGGCTGCCATTGAAGTTGGTGCAGTTGTTGAAGGCAACGATGTCAGAGTATTGCAGGGAACATGGGAAAGGAAGCTGTGGATGAATCATGGAAGCCGTCGGGGGCATCGAAAGCAGCTTGTCAACCCCACAGTCCAGCGGCCATTTCAAGCACGCGAGTTCTCTGTTTAGTTTACTGTTTCTTGTAATGAAATAATTAGCTCTTCTATTTGATGTCTAGGTTTATGATTCTAAATATTCATCTTCTGATCTTGTTCTCTCTTTCGCTTTGAATCGTCTGATTTTCTCTTTGTTTGGTGCATGTCCTGAATTAAGGAAGATCAATCAAATTGAGAAAAGGGTATCCCTGCTGGCCATTTCACTATAGAGATTCAAAAGGAATCCATATGACCCCGGACCTTATACGAAATCTCACGCCTAGCAAAATTTGGCAAGCCCCCTGTTTATCCAAGCTTTCTGGTCTGTGTTTCTGTAAACTCCCCAATCACAAATATGCTGAATAGAGATCAAAAGGAGTGCGCCGGGGGTAAGCAGAGTCTTGGCTTTCATAACCAAGCTGCCGGATTTGGGAAGAAAAGGGCTTGAATCACAATTTTCAACTACCCGACCCTAACACCAAGCACGTCGCCTGCTGCAGTCGTGGTTTGCGTGCCCTATCGTGTAGGATTCAAGCAACACAGCATGACCGAGGGTCCCTTAGGAAAAAGGCTAGCGCTCTGATTAATAAAGGCAAAAACTCTGACAAGCCCTCTGCCGAACTCTATCGGATTAATATGTCGCGTGAGCCTGAAGTATTCTGGGTGTGTTTGTTGTAAAGGTTAAAATTTTAGAATATTAAATTTAATAAAAATAATTAAAAAAATAATTTTTAATATTTATTATAATAAAAATAAAAAATAAATTATATTATAATTTTTTATTACGTTAAAATTTTAAAAAATGTAAAATTTTGCAAACGGTACATGCCCTAAATTCACAGCGCTGTTTCCTCTCTGTTTCTGTTATTTTCTTCTTTCCCTCTATTCTTCTTTTTCTTGTTTTTTTTTTTCCGTTCCCGACTTACGAGGGATGGGGAAGCGGTAACAATTGGACTGCAGTTAAGCAGGTAGATAGGCTTATGAGGGGCTTACAAGTAACGGATATTCCAATTTGGAGGACCACGCAAGAAAAGGACCTTTAATATATTGACTGGGACAACACGGAGCAGCACGCAGTCATTGTCTGATGCAAAGTCCGTTTTTTGTTTTTCCTTTGTTATTGGATTAAATATATTTTCAGCCATGATTTATCGAGAATTTGACACATTTTCACTACTAGAAATTTGATATTTAAAGATAAAAAAATTTCGTCACAAAAAAAATAAAAAAATTTTGGTGACGAAATTGTTCGCCACAAGAAACAAGAGGCTTTTGTGACGAAATATTCGTCACCACTATGTTTGATCGCGAACAACGGGGATCAATTGGCAATATTATATTAGAAAATAGAAAAAATTACACTGACCTTATTGAGTTTTAGCCCTATATCAAAAGTCTCACTGAGTTTTTAAAAAAATCTCAAAGTCTACTGATTTTTTATTTTGGTATGAAAACTAACTCAAGCCAATGCTATTATTGGATATAATGGAGCGTAGTCACTTAAGTTAAATGTCAGGGCTAAAACCAATTGCTGTCTACCACGTGTTTAAAATTCCTTGTCTGCTCCATTGGGATTTCCGTTTGTCACGACGCATGCCACGTCGGAGTTAGTTTTTGTATCACATAGCATACGACATGGCAGACAAGAGAACGAATAAAGCAGACAATAAATTTTAAACACGTGGCAGCCAGCGATTGGTTTTACCCTGACATTTAACTTAAGTGGACTAGGCTCTCTAGTAACAGAATTGGCTTGAGTTAGTTTTCATATCAAAATGAAAAATCCAGTGGGTTTTGAGATTTTTTTAAAACCTAATAAGGCTTTTGATATTAAGCTAAAACCTAGTGTGCTCCAGGTAATTTTCCCTAAAAAATATATGTTAGGTGACAAAATGTTTTGTCACAATGAACAGAGGGTTTTTGTGACGAAATCATTTCGTCACCTTGCCGATCGATCGTCAGTCATAGCCGACCAATCATTCTAAGGTGATACATTGCCATATTTAGTAACGATTGCAACGCTAACACACGATTGATCCGTTACGAATTGACACAGTGCACACAATGAGCAACTAGTAATTGTCACTTTTTTGAAAAGACGTTCGATCATCATACCCATCGTTCGATCAACGAGGCAATCAAAACAATGAATTGCTGGTTTCCATGTGTCCACCATTAGTGATAGATCGGTTTGTTGGCCGATCGAACGCGTACGAATTAATACATGGCACATTTGCATATTTTCGTAACTATCATTTTTTTGAACCGTTGTTTGATCACCAATTGATTGCATAGGAATTTAAAACAATGAATTGAAGTGTGCCACGTGTATTAACCAACACGATTGATCAATTGTAATGACTAGCGATCGAATAGATCGTGAAAAGTTCTGAAAGAAACCGAAGGCCATATCTGCAATTACCTCTCCCACACTTTAAAAAACGCTCTTAACTCACCGATATTTTTTCTCTTGCATTGTCCTCCAAACTATGTAGAAACGTTCTCCATTCTCCTCCACGTTAAAGGTATGCAATTTTCTAACCTTTGAGCGGTTTTTAAGAGGTTTGTAGTTTAGTTTTTTAAATTTGATAAATAATCCATTTAGTTCCGTGAAATATGTTCCTTGTATTTGTAATGTTTGTTTTAGAATATTAGAATTATTTTGGGATCATTTTGGGGTCATTTTGGGGTCATTTTGGGCATAGTTATGTTTTGTGTTTTTTTCTTGTCGTCCTTGAGCTGATCGATCATCCTTTAGGGACGTTTGATTTGGCAGGTGGTTGTTGTGCGTGGCGATCGATCGGCTCTTAAAAGGTGTGTTCTTTTTTTGCATTGATTGATCAACGTTCTATGGTGATCGATAGTTAAAGTAGTATTCATACCGATTGATTCTATAGTTACTGATCGATTGCCATGGTGTAATTGTGCATTTCAATTATTTATCGATCGATCGTGCTTGTGCTGTGATCAATCGATAGGCATATGGTGTGTTTTCCTATTCTCCTTCATTGATCGAACATTCATCGTATTTTGAAACTGTGCGTTTACCTTCATAAGCGATCAATCATTATGTAGCTAATTGATCGCAAGTCTATTACAGTACGTTTTATTTCCTTACACGATCGATCGCACATAATATCTATTCGGATGGTGTTAGGCGATCGATAATATTTCTGATGAAAAGTGAAGTTTAAATTTGGTGATCGATTGGCTTGTTAGACCGATTGAATGCAGCTTGAAGTGATTGAACATTGTCATTGGCGAAGGATCACCAGTATAACAACATCAATCTTTTAATTATGTTTATTTTTTTTCTTTTTTCTTTATTAATAAATTTTTATATACAATTATTGCATTGTACATAAAATTTTTTGGATTTAAGCGTGTGTGCACTTTGAGGACAGGGGCTTCGTCTTTCTAGGTGCAGTCAGTTGAGATTAGCATCGAGTCGTGGTAGATGCAAATTCAATTGCAGCTTGTGGTTAAAGAGTGTACAACAATGTTGTTTGATTTTGATGAGCTATTGTACGAGGACCACACAATGTTCTAGTTATTTAAGTACCAACAGTGGTTGCATTAGTTCACCTAGGCCGGCTATACCATGGAAGGCTTGGTTCGAGATTTTTACTATGCAGTTGTTGTCTCCAGTAAGGGAGATGAGTTGCAACTGACAGTTTGAGACCATCAGGTGGCATTCTCCTAGATTTGATTGCTGACTTCTTGTAGTGTGAGCAGCCACCGACCCCTTACTTCTCGGGTACACATTTGGAGGAAGGGGAAAAGGATTCAGAGCAAGATATATGGACCATTATGACCGGCCAAACCTTTGTGGCTATTGGCACCTTCATCAAACAAAGCGAGTTGACTCTGTTCTAGTGGATGATGTACTTAGTATTTGCCTACAACATCGACCCCCGATCCCACTCAACAGAGTGTCCGTTTGAGAAAGCGCAGATGATGCTCCTAGTTGGTCAGCAGACTCGAGTTGATCTCCCACTTTACATGTACAAGCTGATCCTAGAGCAGGCTTGGTCGACATCGATCTCTCATATGGTGTCTTCCTGATAAAGTATTTAGAGCGTGCTAGTGTCCCTATCGGTGACAATGAGCCGTTTACATAGCTGGTCAGTGCACTTAACCGGAACACCATGCAAAGGAGCAAGAGGCAGGGGGCGAGGGTGGCCAGGTGGAAAATTTGGGTTTGCGGTTGGCTCGAAGAGAAGCAGCTGTGGTAGCACAAGTACAGGCCGATAGGGGGCATTTGGAGCGCCCCCTCCTTGGGTGCCCCAACTCTTTAAGGACCTCAACTCCAAATTAGTGCGATTTTTAAGGTCGTGCTAAAGCCTTTGGTGGAGCAAGTGGGCCGATTGGAGAGTGGTATTCAGAAGATTCAGGAGAATTCCAACAGGAGCGCACAAATGCGATGCTCCGTAACCAGACAATTATAGGTCACATGGAAAACGTATAGAAGATGCTCGATGCCTTACAGACGGAAGGACCTAGAGATATTTCTACATATGTGGCAACGTCTCTGAGGACCCTGGGTGATCTTTAGATTTTATTACATGCTAATTTTTGTTGTGTTTTTATTTACGTATTTTGGACATCAGCTTTATATTTTGGACATGTTCTGAATTTGGATATGACAGTTTGGTTTTATATTTAAGGCATTGTTTTTGTTTTTTATTTTTATATTTTATATTTTTTTTAACGGAGATATATTTGAATTGACCAAAATGTCCATTCGATGACAATATTACAAATTTTAAAGTTTAAAACGACATTAGTTTAAGAACTAAATACAAATTTAAATAGTTAATTGAGATTTCATGAATGTACAATATCTTAATTTTACTTTAAAAAAAAAATATATCACATCCTCATTAATTAATTATTTTGTAATTTATAGTTATTTTTCCAATAAGATTTTTCTAAATTTTAAAATGCGTTCGAACATGGTGAGTACCTAGAGATATATGAATTGATTGAAATGTTCCTCCATTTAAAAGAATACCAAACAAGGCAAAATAGAAAGAAAAAAAAATCACAGTTTAAAAATAGATTAAAATATAAACTATTAATTGCATATTGTTTTTATACACAGACCACACAATCACTTCTTCATTAAATTTTTATTTCCTAATTGATACTATTTTTTTTTTTAATATCTTGTGTAATTTTATAATCGGAGGGCATTTCGGTCATTTTGCATTTCGTTTAACGGTGTTGTGACATTTTGAGTACAAAGAGAAGTGTTAATTGCCCGAATGTGACTCAAATTAAAAAATTTCTAAAAGACATAAGTACACAGTTTATGGCATCATCTATAATATAACCAAAAAATATAAGTAAGCATCATAATTTGTTGCTAAATATCTAAGTAAAAATATTTATTTAAATAAAATAATTAACGATTGATCTAATAAACAATCTGAATACACAATTTAGGAATTCAATAAAAAAAAAAAGTACATATACTTAGCAATTCAAGTACACATACTTGATGATGGAGTACTAATCTAAGTACATTTACTTCATGAATGGTAAAGAAGTGCTTGACCACGTGTTTAAAATGTTGAGCACACACAAATTATAAATAAACAAAATATGTGAGGATATATTTAGATTACATGAAAACATGTGAAGTACACATTATTAATCATGGAAGCATATATAAGGAAATCATATTTAGATTGTACATGTTATATCTACGTAACATAATGCAAGAGTTAGTTTGTACATTCTATAAATGCTATGAAATATTATTTAACACATGATGATAAGTTATTCATGTGAGACATATATGAAGATAACATCCTAAATAGAGATTATGTCATATTTAAGTCAATTATCAATTTAAAATTCAAGTTTTAATAATTAAGTTTCCCGATCGATCGCCATATATACCGTATGATTGGTTCAACACGGTGACGTTTAGATGTTTCACATTGAATCAGATCCATGATGAACAACTCCTATTTTATAAGGTTAAAGTGTTCCTAACTACTACTAATCTCTCTTTATTGAAAGATCACACACATATATACACATGCACTAATAATATTTTGTTATATATATATATATATATATATATATATCAAGATTTCAATTGTGAGATTCATTGTCTTAATTCTTTAGATACTTAACATTGGAAAACTTCGTTCGTATAGTTGCAACTTCAAAGATTATTATTTTTAAAACAAAATAAGCAAATAGATGATGTTCAGATAGCACTGCAATTTTGTTATGGGTGTAAATATTTTGTTATGAATATTCCTGCAGTAGGAAATATACCTATGATCATTTAATTGTTCAAGTGCTAAAGATCCCTTCAAATTCTGAATTTCTTGTTGGATACAATTGATGAAGAAGATTCATATGTTCTTCTTTTTGAACTTTGGATCTTTGTAATTTGAATGAGCTTGGGGAGCTGAAATAGAGTACTTAGAAATTATTTTTAACAATATGCTAGTTTTGCTCTTGTTGTCTTTCAAGAATTGAAACATAGTACTTGTTTCTTTTTCTCATTTATGTGTTCTATTTTTCTTTTTGTAGATCCCAACAAATTCAACAGAACTTATTAAGTATAGAGCACATCCTTTTTGGCAGCAAAAGTAAGTACTTCATTTATGGAATTGAAGAGTTATAGTGCTAAAAATGCTTTTGAAATACTCTGTTTCATTTATGTGTTCTATTTTACTAATAATATATATATACTCTGCTTGTTTGATTAGTTGGTGCTCCATTGATGTCTTGAACAACACGAATTTAATCTTTAATGCTATTACCACTGATTGGTTGATGATTTTTTTTTTGTTTTCTTTTATTTTCTTTAGATAATGGATAAGTTTTTTTATTAAAAAAGTCAGCCAGCATAGAGTCGTCTAATACTCATAACGTGGCTACTAGTTCTGAAATGAATACTAGTTCAAAAAGATCTCGGCTTTTGTTTAGTCCGGACGATATTGTTGTTGACCCGGGGTTGCATAAATCTATTGAAGAATATGATGTTAGTATTAGAGATCAAATTCATGGGGAATACTTAATCAAAGGTAATTTTCAACTATTTGACCATAATTTGCTAAAGAAGCCATATAGGAAAACAATGAGAGGTTTTAGGGAGAGATGGTTCAAAGATTATGAGTGGTTGGAATGTAGTGTATCAAAGTATGCAGCGTATTGCTTATGTTGTTATCTGTTTAGGCGACCTAGAGGTGCAAGATCCGAGGGGATATGTGTTTACATCTACGAGATTTAACAATTAGAAAAAGGTAGTGGAGGTTTTTGATGAGCATGTTGGTATATGTAATAATACTCACAATGATGCTAGAAGACAATGTGAAACACTCAGAAATCAGGGACAAAGTGTGTCGCACATGTTATCCACACAATGGCACAATATAGAGAATGCTTACAGCATTTGTTTGACAACAATTTTATATTACATTCGTTATCTTTTGGGGCAAGGATTAGCTTTTCGTAGTCATGACGAATCCGATAGTTCAATGAGAAAAGACAATTTTCTTGAGCTTTTAATGGTACAACTTACGTAATGAAAAGGTTGCTAAGACAACTCATCTTAATGCTCCGAGAAACAACCAAATGACTTCTCCAAAAACTCAGAAGGAATTGGTGAATGCTGTTGCAGCGGAGATCACACTTGCCATCATTAAAGATATTGGAGATAGATTTTTTCTCTTATGGTTGATGAGTCTCGAGATAATTCAGTGAAGGAGCAAATGACAGTGGTTTTGAGATATGTGAACAAATGTGGACAGGTGATAGAAAGTTTCTTGGTGTGGAACATGTTATCGATACTTGCTCCCAATCTTTGAAAAATGCTATAGACAAGTTTGCAAACATAGGCTATCAATATCTAAATTGAGAGGTCAAGGGTATGAAGGGGCATCAAACTTGAGAGGTGAGTTCAATGGTTTGAAGTCGTTCATTTTGAGGAATAATCCTACCTATATCCATTGTTTTGCTCACCAACTTCAATTAATGTGGCTATTGCAAAGAATAACTTTGAAGTTGGTGATTTTTTTAATTACACTTCTTTGACTGTGAATATAGTTGAAGCTCCTTGTAAAAGGAAGATACTATTCGGCAAAGTCAACATGAGAAGATATCAGAGCGGTTGGACAAGGGAGAGATTTCTAGTGGAAGAGATCGAAATCAATCTGGCAAGACTAGGTGACTCATTAGGGTTTATACTACGTTACAATAATCCGTCTCTTCACTATGTGGTCAGTAGTGTTGGAAATACTTGAAAACGTAAAAGAAAATGGTACTTGCTCAAAACAAAGATGGATAAGATGGAAAGCTTTGAGTTTATATTTACTATACATTTGTTGAGGAATATAATATGAATTACGAATGAATTGTCACAGCCTTACAGCGAAAGGATCAAGATATTGTTAATGCTATGAGTTTGGTCGGAGTTGTTAAACAAAGGTTGCAGGCTTTGAGGGAGATGAAATGAGATGCTTTTTTTTTTGGTTAAAACTTTTGTGTGGATAATTCTATCAATGCCAATATGAAAAATTATATACCAACTCTTAGTCGTAAGAGGCATAGAGGGCAAATAATACTTACATCATTTTTGTGTAGAATTTGGTCAAGTTATTGATTTGATCGCTCAGGAGATAGATCATCATTTCACATAAGTAAATATATAGAGTACTTCTTTGCATACATTATCTTAATCCAAGGAATTCATTCTCAACGTTTGATCATGCTAAGTTATTTCGTTTTGCTGAGCTTTATTAGACGATTTCTTAGTAGCTGATCGTATTAGGCTTATAGATCACTTCACACCTACATTCATGAGTGAGAATAATGATACTTTTTCTGAGCTTCAGATATTGGAGGTCTTACTGTGAAGATGGTTTGGACAAAAAATAATCTATATTTATTAGTTTATCTCCTTACTTGGCATTGGTCTTACCAGTTGCGATTGCAACGTTAATAAAGTGTGTTCTACTGATTTTAAAATTTAAAAAGACTGACTTGCGTAATAAGATGAGAGATGAATAGATGAATGATAGCATGGTAATATACATTAAGAGGGGAATTTTGAAACTATCAAGAACGAAACTATTTTGCAACGTTTTCAGAAGATGCAGACTCGTAGGATCCAATTGCCGCCTCTCAGTCTCAGAATAATATAGTACGGTACGCGTATTTTCAATATTTTTAATGCTTTAATTTTTAATTTTTGATATTTTAACTCTAAGATACTTTTTGCATTATATAGGAAATTTTTTTTTTTTGTCATTTCGCCTTAAAAGTTCGTTCCTCTTCAAATTGGTCCTAGTTCTGCTACTTGGGGATATTGGTAATTTTTGTTTTGTGGACGATTTTATTTGTCATAGAAGCAACCTTGAGAGTAAAGACAGATTATTTCTTTCACACACTTTGAATGGGAGAATTTGAGTGGAGAATTTGGTTACTAGAAAGATTAGCATCCGGGGCAAAGGATTTATTGGGTTGTAATACTCTAGATGTCTGGTCTTATACTTTCTGAGTTGCTTGAGCGGCCAGTATGTGTCATCACTGATTACATAGAACCGAAATAGCGCATAAAGGGCAAGTTAAGCCATAAGACAGCTTACTTGAAGCTCTTAAAATTGATGTTAGAAGTGGATTTGCTGCTAGAAGGAATATACGAAACTCGATGCAAATCGTAGTGTTTGGCACACTCCCTTCTTTGTGTTTAGTAGATCTTAGTTCCTTGATTAGTTTTTAAAGTTAGCGTGCAGTTATAGCTGCTGTGTGTTGGTGTGCGTGTATGGGTGTGTGTTCTGTTGGCAGCTTGAGCTGGCTGTCTTGCCTGATGTGTTTACTGTACTTGGGATCCAAGGAGAGTTTTTAATCCATCCAAAATAATTTGTTAGAAGGTACCGGTGCCGATTATGAGCTTGGTTGAGGTGTCCTCATCCAAAAAAGAATTTGTTAGACGGGACTGGCGCCCCAATTATAAGTCTGGTTGAGGTGTTCTTATCATGTAATCATCACATTTTAGGATCTTGAACACCAAGGAACATGCATTATCCTCTACCTTTGTTGTGTACTTTCTTTGGTACTTATCTGATGATCGATGTATCTGTGCATGTTTGAATTTCATGGTCTTAGAATGTACGACAACAATGGAATGTAAACAAAAGCAGCCGATCTACTCTTTGACAGTATTGTTTGACCCAACATAAAAGTTATACACAACGGAGTCTTTCGTGTCCTGGGTTTGAATCCCTTGGTTTGCAATGTCTTTGGTCTCTGTTTTAACAAATTCCCTTACTAATAAGCTGGTATTCTCGAAGAAAAATTATCTGAGTTTTAAACCAAGGTATCTTATCTTCATTATTTTCACAATGGTGTGTGAATGTTTGTTAATTCTAGTGTGATGCTATTCCAGTTAATTCTGGCGTTGTGCTATTCATTTGTGATTTCAGACTCTTGCTGCAGTTTATTCACTCTGCTTACTTTGCATTGTATTGGGTGTCCTCCATTTTGAATCAAGGGCAATTGAGCATAAAACAACAAATTTACTTTAGCTGCGCCTATCCCAGTTGATGTCTCTGTGTCTGTCTCCGCCTGTCTGTCTCTCTTTCTCTCTCTCATGGGCGCAGATACACACACAGACACTGTAAGCACATATGCAGTCACAAGCGATGCCTACGAGTAACCTATTGTCCGTTGACTGGGTTAAGGTATATATATTCCTGTATTTCTACAAGCATAAGCTTGTCTCTGCTGGATTTCAGCTGTGGGTTATAATCAAAATAGGCATGCACAAGCTTGATGATCAGGCAACTGCCCGAGGTGCTTTTAGTGCTTGGAACTTTTAGAGCTGAGATTATTGTGGTTTACAGGAGTAATGACAAAGGAGATGCACTTTAAGGTTTTTTCTCAAGTAAATTCCTAAAAGCTAGGGTTATCTGGGTAATTGTCACCGAGACTCCTTTTTTCTTCTTTTCTTTTCAACAGTTGACTTGAAGGTTATGTCCTAATTTACATTCAAATACGTATACGTATCTATATGCAATGATTTAAAGTCACTTTAGGTGTTCATGATTCTAAACAATTATGTGATGTTTGGTGTAATCCTTGTAAGATGCATGATAAGGTCATGTGGAATGTGTTCCAGAGAATCTCAAATGTAGGTCTAAGAATAGTCCTTGGTGTAATGTATTATATAGGAGAAAGTTGTACATCTTTGACATAATTTTGCCTTCAACAAAGCTGAGATTGCACCTCTAGTCATGACTATGGTCCTAGGTGAGAATTAAGCGAATTGGAAGAAGGATTAAGACGTTTACTGATGGTTAGGGCAAGAAGATGGGGTTGATTGTAAAATTGACATCAAAATGAAAACTTGAAGAGTGAGTAGAGAAAATCGTCACTTATTGGATGGTATATTCTCTTGGCGTTTCTGGAAATATTTTCTCTAGGAAGGGAATCTTTGGTTGCAGTTTTGAAAACTCATTTTATTTCTCCATTAGTGCTCTAAGTAGGGTTTAATGTGCTGATTAAAACACAGACTTCAGCTAATAGTGGATTAAATAGGATGGTAAGCTGTCACATTTTTTAATTGTTTTTTTTCATCAGAGCTGAACTGATGAATGTTTACTGTCATCCTATTTAATGAAACATGCTTTGCAAACGGTGGTGGTTTTGCTGCTGCTGTCATGGCTATGTTCCTAGGTGATTTTGTCGACTGCTCAGTTGTGCATGTTGAGTTTTTGTGATACCAATTTCTTCTGAATATGGATTTACATCTGATAGAGATTGGGATACTTTGACTTACCTCAAGAGTCTGCTGTTCCTCAAATCCAACTTTAGCTCTTTGGGAATTGCCTCCTCCCTAATTTGCCCGAAGTAACTCATTAAATATATGGTCGTTTTCTAAATCCCCCGAAAAAAAGAACATAATGGATATAAAGGATGGAGAGGAGTCAGAAAGCACAACAACCTCTCAAACAGGTTACATGCCAGCTCAGAAAGGGATAAGCAAATGTAGATATGCTAGCTTATAGTTTATTTGTATTTATATCTCAAAAAAAAAATGTTAAACATAGTCATAGATGCATTTGTATAGAAAGGGAAAGAGAAATAAGAACCCATACAACTTGAATACTTTTGATCTTTATTGTTTCTATGTATATGCCTGTAACTGAGTATGAACGAGAGTGAGTAGACAGATGATTTCACTCTGTTGATTACTTCCAGGGTTTCACAATAGAGAGTACGACGATGATTGCAATAACCAGGAGTAATATGATGGAAATCATCATGCACTTCCGTGACTTCTTTTGCAAACTCTTTGCAGCTTGGAGAGCATCTGTGGCTGACCGCACATGGTCCACTGCATTTGTCACCTGTACTCAAGGTAGCAAACGAGTTGGTTTGATTTTAAATATAGCATCTACCACCACAGCCATTTTCAAGCAATCAAGGAGTTTTAACTTGTAATTTCGTTATTTAACTCCTGTATAATGTTTAAGAAATAGATTACTGAACCGATCACCTGAGAGAGAGAGAGAGAGAGAGAGAGAGAAAGTACTACGACCCAAAAGGAGAGGAAAATAGCAGCAATAAAGAAATATTTATTACGAACAATCTTTAAGCTCGGAGGTTGGAACAACGTCAATGCCTTGTAGTGATCAGAGATTCAGGAGCTGAAAGCTGGGGAAATGCCCTATTGGTGAAAGGCCTTTCTGTCTTTCCATGATCAGTGACTATGGCCCTAAGTCTCTGTTTTGACTATTTTTCTTTGCTTCTGAAACTGAATAAGTTTTGGGGAAGGAGAAACAGTATTCACTCATTGTCTTTCCTTTACCTCATGAATGTCGTGTTGATACCTCCAGTGTTCAGAAAGGTCACTATAGACACTTTTAAGTTTTTATTCTACTGTAAGGCATGACAAATTTAACAACTACAATCGACACAAAAGTACGTAAGCTAGTTGATTGATGAGCTTGAAAAAAAAAATTACAACTAAAATGGGGAAGTTAGAGACATAGGAGGATAATTTCGGAATTGAAAAAACAATCATTTTTTTTTTCCACGCAAATGAAACTTATATATTAATATTTGAGAAAAAATAATAACGGACCAAAAGCCCTATAATATGCTAAATTCAAAGATTTGGAAACGAATCCGGCTATAAGGGCTGAAGCTAAGAATAACCACAAGACGGGGGGGGGGGGGGGACACAATACCGACAACCAAGAGCGGAGACGATGTTAATGGGAAAGTTCCACACAGCAACGAAGATACAACACCAACACGGTACAAGTCTAAGAAGTCAAGACAACGAAAAGACATTACGTGATTAAGGCTTATCCAAAAATAACACTAACACGTGATCCATTCCTTTTTTTTTCCTTCTAAAAAAAAATCTAATTTTATTCCACTTTAAAAACACACTAAAGTGAGAGAAGAAGATACCCAAACAAAATAACGACCTGGCCGTATGAAATTTGGGGGGCTAAATTAACTGGCTTATTTTCGTTGTAGAGAACAATAAGACAGATATTACGAGAAACAAAGTTTGAAAAAAAAAATAGTCAGTGGCAAACATAGGTAGTCTAACAAAGCAAATCAAGAAGCTTGATGTTTTCACGCTTTCAATTCATAAAGACAACTGTTTGTACGAGTTCCAAATCCTCCATACAGAAGCACACCACCAACATAAAACAAATAAATGAATGAACAAGTAAGAGCCACACCAAAGCGGTAAGAAACACTACTATGACAGCCGGACTAAAATTCTGGATAGTGTGGAAGCCAACTCTCCTATGGCACTAGATGGACAAAGGGAACAGTGGCAGACTCAAGCACCCTTGTTACTCTTCCAAGGTTGGATGACACCGACAACTACAACGGCTATTATTACTAGGAGAATAATGATAGCAATGCACATCCATTTTCGGGAGTTCTTCTGGAGTTTCTTTGCATTTTGAAGTACACTTGTCCCTCTTTGGACATGTTCGACTGCAGTTGTGACCTGGACAAGATTCCCATTAACACGCAGTACCAAGCAATGCATTATGCGTATGTATGCACAGAACCACAGTGGACAATGATGTCAACGCAGAAGCAAACCTGATTTTCAATGTTGTCTAAGATCTCTCCTTGAGCCTCCACTAAAACCGCCATATCAAGGTAAATCTGTCCAGATATCTCAAAGTTATAGTAGACATCTGATTTCCAGTAGCATAAACTTAGGTCGCTATAGATATACCTGATGTAAGTCAAGCAGCTTTTTCTCAATTTCTTTCACAGCATCATGCCTCTCCTGAATTTCTTCAACAGTATTGAGCACCTGCAACCATGGCCCAAAGCAAGCTTACCATCATATCTAGTTTAGAACATGCCCTATGCATTACATAAAGTAAAATGCAGCCAAGTTGGCAGCGGCAACTTCTCCTTTTCCCTGCATTTAAGTACCACATACATCAATTTGTCCAGTTCCCAAAGTTATGAAGACTGACAAGGTAGATGGGATAATTTTCAAGCCTGGCAAATGATCAAATAAATTGTTGAGAGGTTGGGGGGATGGGGGTGGGGAAGAGAGATCGCATATTCAAGCCCCCCCTTTCAATCTGATTTTCTTTGGAGTCCTCCACGAGACCATTGATGAAACAATTAAGAGAACATAAAATGAATGCAATCGAACACACAAAGTTTGCAGTGGCAAGCAGATAATCAAAGAACAGGGCATGGCAGGAAAGATCATTGGACTTGAGACCTAAAATAATCTGTGTGGTAGATAATAGTAACATTGATCAGAAAAGGGTACACTAAACTCTCTGCTGTTATATTTGTCATGACAACTTAAATACTATACCAGGAAAACACAACACTGATTCTATCGCTGTTGAGCAGCAAGAAAAAGCTGCACAAGAAAATGTGCCCCATTGCTCCATCATGACTAGTATGGATTACCTATCAATAAGTTTGTGTTATGTTGAACTTTAAAAACCAGAAGCAAAAGACAACTTCAAATAATGCTTGCGAGTTGGGGGCTAAACCCAATGAAGTGGAAAACCATTGGGAACTATAAAGTATATATGATAAGGATAAGAAGCCAACCTGTCCTCGTCCCATTTCTTGAATTGCCTTCTGGAAGATTTGCTCACTATTTCCAGTTTCTATAAGATGGTCAATTGTCTAAAAGCAGCAATTAAATTTGCCCAATTAGAAAGGTGTTGACATTTTTCAATTGCCAAATAACAATACAAGGATTCAAGCACACCTCATCATCTGGTCTGGTTCCCGTCACTGCTCAATCAAATCATAAAAGCATAAAGATGAATAAAAACTGGATCACCAAATAAAAATGACAATGATAGAAGTAAAACACCATGGCAGTTCTAACCTGTAACAACTCTTCTCTCCACAACCTCACGATATTCATCATGGATTCTCTGCCTCAGGGTCTGAATATAATACAGAGATGAGAAGATGAGAGTGGAAACTAAATCCAACAGTAACAAGCATAATGTGTAGATATACCTGAAACTCTGTCATTAGCTCCTTGAACTTTTTCATCAAAGCACTGCCATGGATTATTAGTTCATGTATCAATTTTCTATACTATTATTTGAAAGAAAAAAATTAAGCAGCAGACTAAGATTTAGAGATTTGCACTCGCGGCGAACTTTGTCATGTTCATCCTTGCTCGGTCTACAGCTGTTCCCTTTTCACAACCAGGCTTTTGTCGATTGGCAATGTTCTGGAAAGAGCAAGAAGTGAGTACATGAACCTGAAAGAGGGTAATTACCCTCACAAAAAACTATCATATCAGGTGCAACTGAGAAAACCATTACATCTCTACTAATCACTTCTAGTTTCCCTTTGACACTTCGTGCAATCTTTCCCACTTCATCAATATCTTTCTCCATCCGCTTCTTAATAGCTGAATAGTGTTGAACAGTAACTATTATTAAAAGCACAATCTACAATAGGCATAGAATTGAACAATAAGCTCAAGAATCTAAAACACATACTCTAAACTGGCAAACTTTAAACATCTCAAAACACTCTCAAGAGTGAAACCAAATGAATTGGCCAAGTATATCGTAAATTACTCTCCAAGAATAATCTGCCTTTTCCCTATTTCTTCTTTTGTCACTATTGCCAAGGCTTCTAAAATTAGGCAGTCTGTCTTTCGGCAACATTGAATGAATACTGTTGATAACTGAATTAAATGATTCGCCACTTAGCCATGAAACACTAAGCTCCAAATAGAAGCCTTACAACTGCAAAGGACAAGGATAAGTAACTACCTTTCATGGTGGATGCTTTTGTAACAGACTTAGACTCCTCGTTAGCATCCTGTAAGAAAGTCCACATTTACTGTTGTAAAAATGCTGTGGTCCATAATCAAAATCTCCGATTGCCTACTTTCTTTCAACCTCGAAGAAAAGGTTTGATGCTTGGTTTGTATTCTGATAACTACTAGGAAAATGGTCTATAAATGTGGCATTGATGGCATAGAAACATGAAACTGATGTAACATGTTTTAATTGTCAACAGAAGCTGGTGCAACACGTCTAAACTTCTGAACCAGATTAGATGAGTGTGCCAATCGGACCAGAAATCATCCCTGTGGCCAACCAAGTGCAAAGCCAGTTTCGAGAGCTAAAATAGTCTAACTAATAACCTGAATTTTGTAAGTAACCCAATACCATTTGCAATTAATTAAACTTGTTTCTGAATTCATCTTATCCTTTTTTCCCCCACACTTTAGAAAAAACTTAAAGAACTGAAATGGATGCTGACATAGGGGTTTCTCAGCTTGACCTGTGCTTTGAATGACAAAGGTTAGGTGCTACCAGAATTTCCACAAGGAGCCATAGAGATGGACTAAAACTTAATCATTTTTGTTTTACATCAAGACAACTAAAATATGCAACTGTATAAACCCAGCACATGCAATAGATTAACTAAGCAAAGGCAATAAACTCTAAATCAGATCCCATTTCCCGAAACATTGCTCATGAACATCTCAATGGAAAACAATAATAGCATTTAGCCCTAGATGAGAATCAACATACCTTTAGTTGTTTAAGAAGCCTGGAGACCTTCTCCACCTGCTTCTCAACCTCTTCTACCTAATAACAAACAATTTGGGAGAAGTAACTTGTTAGAAAGCTAACTAAAGACAACAGTTCTAGATTTTTTTCTTTTCTTTTCACTTCTCCTGTGAAGATAGCCAAAATTAGAAAGAGCATGATAATGATCTGATTTCTCTTGCACCTCCTCACTAATATAAACTCCCCGACATTATATTTTTTTCCCATTCACATCTAAGCTTTTCAGAAGAAAATAGAACATTGTATATAGGATATACCTGTTTGTTGAAAACTCCCATTCCCATATCAGAGTTGCTTCCAGGACCACGTGTCCCCATTTCGATATCATCTTCTCTCGAAGGCTGACCTTTGTCGTCACTAATAAATGAATCCTAAAACCATCGCAAAATCACACAAAATAAGATCTCTTTAACATATGGGCTGACAGAACAATCACCATTTATCTATCTTCGAATCCGGAAACAACCAGAGAAAAAAAATTCAGACCATTTCCAAATTGAGCAATCTCTCCACTGCAAATTCTATCAATTTCTGAACTTTTGAAGTGAATCTTTTTTTTTCTAAGCATCTGAATCATTTTTTATGTTGTACAATATTGGGTCAAATAAATCATTAATGAACGTTACACTATTGAGAAGAGTAGCGTTAGCTCAAGTTTGGTCGGCAATTCGAGCTAGCAAAATTATAAATAAAAAGAATAACCACTTAAATCAAAGAAGTGAGTTTATAAGGCATCTAGGCGAAACAATCACAAGTGGGTGTTTCCTGAAAGGCCCCAATTTTCACCGAAATCACACAAGAAAACATCAGATTACAAATTGATCATTATTAACAGAGCGCTAAATCCAACTAAGAATAAACCAATCCAGCCGTTATAAGGAGACCGAGAAATCGAACCCCCAAATAGCAAAGTAACCACTTTTACATCCCATTTAATTGACATGAATCTCTAACTCCAAGGAACTGAAATCAATCCACCACTACAGCAAAACAATCACACAAACACAGATGACAAAAGCCGGAAAGCTAAAATAGACGTACCGCGAGCAGGTCGTTCATGTTGGAGATCACAGAGGAGAGAGAGTGAGAGCAAGAAGACGATCAAGGAAAAGGAAAGCCGGGAAATAGTAGGACAGCTCTGGAGTCGTATTATAAAAATATGGCTACGACGCTATGTTGGTACTTGGTTGGTTGGCCGGGGGTACTAGGAAAGACCAAAACGACAGGCAGACAACCCATTCATGCATATAAAAAGGCGTTCACTAACAAATATTTCCTTTACCCTGAAAGGGTTTTTTGCTTAGAAAAATAAAACAGATAGAACAAAATATGTTTTCAGGATTTCCTTTTTTGTTCTTTTTTTTTTTCTCCACTTATACATATGGAAAGAAAATTCAGGAGAGACGCCTCTTGATAAAAGTCATGAATTCTCGGATTGAAAAGAAAAAGGAAACTAAGGTTAATTATTCACAAATTGTGGGGGACCTAATATTCATTAGAGGCACACTTATGCTTCGAATACTCTCTAAAGCATTTCCAATTCAAAGTTTCCACGTAATCTATCAGAAGACTGCATACGAAGGAGGAGAAAAAAATATATAGGAAAACATATGATTACCGCATGAAGGACAGGAAAATATACCAAAAAAAGGACAAAAATTTGTCCCTGTTGAAATGACCGTCCACATGTCATATTTTTCAGGGATAAAATATATATTGTGCACCTCCTTCTATGTGGTTTTGACACTGTATACCATCAATTATTAATTTTTGTCACATTACTCATATAATTATTGATTTCATACACTTTACATATTTCGTTAAAATTTTCCATCAAAATAATTGACTAGTGCGATGTGATAAAAATTAATAAATTTAGATTAAAAGTGCACTATAAGAAACTCAATCACCCTCGATGGAGCAATTCATAATATAAAACATGAAAACTCGTCATTGAAGGTCTTCCACCACCACAATGGGTCGTCGAGGCATCGTCGAGGATGCTGTGTCGCCATTAACTCATGTTGTGCTACGTCGACAACGAATGAGAACCACTAAAGGTTCTGTTGGTTCGGAAGGGGTCATTGCATGTTATGAATCCAATTGTATATGGATTTGTATTTGAGAATTTAGTGCTGAAACTTGATACTGAAATTCATAAGTTCGTTGAAATGGATAGACGTAGCCAAATTCGAGGTGGCAAACCTCCACAGGAAGCAAAAGGAAAATGATTATAGATTCTCCAATGCCTGGCTTGAGAATAGAATGCAAGTGACAACCTTTATGCCTTCCGTGAATCACGGAGGCCCTGCACTAGTGGGCTGGTATACTACCAAGCCCAGACTAATAAAAAAAATTAAACTGGACTCTAATAAACTAAGTAAGCAACAAGAGAAGAATGTCCAGCCCGTAATCTCGCCCTTGGCCCAGGACTACGCCTAGCAACAAGCTCCACCTCCTTTGAACGCGTTCACCCAACACACTTCCACTTAGTATCGAGAAACATCCAAACTCTCAAACTCAAACAGTTGTCCGATGCTCTTCAATATATCATCCTCTCGTGCCCTAACTCCATTCATCCTCCAGATCTACTTTTCTTATCATAATCCAGCCTTGTTGTTAGTGGTCTTTGGCCAATTCATCACATTACCTTCCCTTTTTATAGCACCTTGCCTACAAGGTGTGGGTATTGGAGCAATAATGGTTGCAACTTCTCCATGTGGCATCATCCTGCCCCTTGCTTGCCACACCAACACCTCTGTGACTAGTAAACGGCTTAGTCGAATAACCCATCGAGAGAGGACTTCAGCTGGTTCAGATTTAACGGCACCAGTTGCGTTGACTAGTGGAAGCTGCTGAATGGGCTCAAGTCACACCCCAAGCTTCTTCTTTAACTGGGAGATGTGGAAAACAGGGTGAATCTGCAACTATGGCGGTAGTTCAAGCCGATAAGCCACACTGCCAATTTTTTCAGTGACCTGAAAGAGTCCATAAAACAGTGCGAAAAGCTTCAAATTCTTCCGAGCTGCCACTGTCAGCTATTTGTAAGGTTGCAGATGAAGGTAAACCCAGTCCCTTTTCTCGAACTGTCTTTCACTTCTTCGAAGGTCAGCATACTTCCTCATTCATTCCTGTGCTTTATGTAGGTTTTCTTTGAGCAAAGCTATGACTTGATCTCTAGAATGAAAGTTATATCCACTGCAGCTACTCAGGTAGTACCTGGCTCATAAGGTAATAAACTGGGAGATCGAGTCCCATAAACCACTTCAAAGGGGGTTAATTGGATAGCACAGCGATAATTAATGTTATTCCATAATTCGGCTAAAGGCACCTACATCACCCAATCTTTAGGTTTATTTCCCACAAAGCACCATAGATACCCTTCCTCAAACTTGTTCACAATTTTGGTTTGCCCGTTTGTTTGAGGATGATATGTCGTACTATAGGTGAGCTTGGTTCCTTATGCTTTGAATAGATCCCTCCAAAATGCACTAGTGAATGTGGAGTCCCTGTCTGACACAATAGACTCAGGTAACCTGTTTAATTTGAACACATTAGTCATGAATGCATGAGCTACTGTAGCTACTGTATAAAGGTGGCTTAGGGGTATGAAATGTGCATACTTAGGAGTCGGTCCACTACAATAAATAATACCGAATACCTGTGAGATTTAGGCAAACCTTCAATGAAGTCCATACTAATGTGACTTCAAACTGTCATAGGGATTGGTAATGGTTGTAAGAGACCAACTGGAAAAACATTATCTTGCTTCACTCGTTGACATGTGTCACATTCACGAATGTAGGCTTGCACTTGCTTCTTTATTCCTGACCAAAAGAAATCTCTTTTGACTCTGTGCAAGGTCTTCTCGTACCCTGAGTGTCCTACAATAGGACTGTTGTGGCCATGGTGAATAACCAATTTTCCTAGGATGTTAGAATTACCAATATACAATCTGCCACGATAAGATAGAACACATTCCCTCCAATTATAAGTGATTGGATCAAGCTACCCTGTAGTAAACTTCCTAATCATATTTTGAACTAGCTCCATATAGCTAGTCTTAAGGTCATCTATCCAATTAGCCATAGAAATTGAAATGGATATTAAGGCCATTTCCCGCATAACCTCTTCCTTCCTTGACAAGGCGTCTGCAACCTTGTTGTCCTTGCCCTTCTTGTATTTTGCTTGGAAATCGTAACCAAGAAGCTTTGTCAACCATTTTTCCTAAAATGGAGTCTCAATCTTTTGTTCCAGCAAATGTTTAAACTTTGCTGATCTATCCTGACCACAAAGACTTGTCATATAAGGTAGGGTCTTCACTTCCTCACTGTTGAAACTAATGCCAAGAGTTCCCTCTCATAAGTGGATATGGCTAGTGCTTTTCCCTTTAAAACTTGGCTAAAGAAGGTGATTGGCTACCCTTGCTGCATTAGGATTGCCCCCATTCCACTACTACTTGCATCACATTTTATGAAAAATGGTTTAGAAAAATCAGGGAGAATCAACGGCTGGTGGTTGTGTGACAGCAGCTTTGAGGTCTTGGAAGGCCTCAATTACTGCTGGAGACCATTTGAATGCGTTCTTCCTTAGTAGAGCATTAAGTAGGGCTGCTATGATCCCATAACCCTTAATGAACCTCCTATAGTAACCGGTTAGTCTAAGAAATCCCCTTAAGGACTTAATATTGGCAAGCAGTAGCCAATCCAACATTGATTGAATTTTTTATGGGTCGGCTTTCACCCATTCAGGAGAAACAATGTGCACTAAGTAATCAAGTTCTTGACAGCCAAACCTACACTTGGATCTCTTTGCAAACAGCTAATTGGTCTTTAAAATGTCCAGAGCCATTCTTAGGTGTTGTAAGTGCTCCTCCTAACTCCTACTATATACTAATATGTCATCAAAAAAGACCAAGATGAACCTCCTCAAATGAGGTCTGAATATCTCATTCATCAAGCTTTAAAATGTAGAAAAGGTGTTAGTTAGCCCAAAGGGCATAACTAAAAACTCGTAGTGCCTTTCGTGTGTTCTAAAGGTAGTTTTGGGGATGTATTTGAGCTTGACTCTGATCTAATGATATCCGGACCTTAAGTCAAGTTTAGAGAAATATTTGGCCCCATAGAGCTCATCTACCAATGGTATAGGGAACTTGTCCTTCACTGTTTCTTAATTCAGAGCACGGTAGTCCACACACATCCTCCACCACCCACCAGCCTTCTTAACTAGCAACACAGGGGATGAAAAGAGACTTTGACTAATTATGATAACCCTCGAGCTCAGTAATTCCCTTACAATCTTCTTTTTTTTCTTTCTGATAAAAAAGATATATGTATGGTCGTACAAATATAGGGGAAGTCCCCTCCTTGAGTGGGATTGAATGGTCACAATATCTGATCGGTGGTAATCTAATTGGCTCAGTAAATACTACCTCGTATTCCTGTAGCACTTCTTGGATGTCTGGTAGTTCAGCAACTGACTCAAGAAGCATAGGTTCAATTAGTTGCAAAAGCACCCCTCTTTTCTCTCCTTTGGCCATTAAATTCACCGCATGAGTCTCCATAAGTTGGCAAGAACTAAGGCCCCTCAGCACTACCTTGTTGCCCTCAACATAAAACTCCATAGTCAAGTCAGCAAAGTTCCACAAAATAGGTCTTATTGTTCTCGACCAATAGACCCCCAATACCATGTCACACCCTACTAAGATTAGTATATACATATTAGTAGTGAATCATTCCCCTTGGATGCCAATTCTTACTATTTCACAGCTCCTTGCACTTGCCAATAACTCCCCATTGGCTACGTTGACTTGTACCTTATTTGCTCTGGTTACCCCCAACCGACCCCTCCTTGCTACCATAGGATCTATGAAATTGTGGGTTCTGCTTGAATCTATTAGTAGGACCACTTGTTGCCTCTCAATATTACCTTTAACCTGCATAGTTTTAGGGTTTAAGGACCTTGTCAGGGCATGCAAAGAAATTTTTGGTTCATTACTAGCTGGTTCACTAATAGCTCCAGCCTTGTCTGACCCTAGGTCCACCCACTAAGTCTCCACCTCTATCTCTTCCCCAACATCTATATCAGGTTTTACCTCACATCCTTCCACAACAAATAGTTTAGGTTTCCTGCAGTTATGGCTAAGAACCCACTTGGAACTACAGTGATAACACAACCACTTGTCTTTTCATTCTTGCATTTGAGCTGGTGTCAGCCTTTGTACCAGCATTGTTGCCTTAGTGACAGTAGTAGAATTGTAATTCTGATTGAGGATTGTGGATTGTGGATTGTGGAACCTACTTGCTGAAACCCCCGAAACCCTCTTTTACTTAGTTGTGCATTCTCTTCTTGTATCTTTGCAAGTCTATATCTTGTTATCAGATCGGGAGGATTGAACATCCTAACCATGAACCTGATCTCATCCTTAAGACCACTGAGGAAGCAACTCAGCTTATAGGCTTCTAACAACCCCTTAAGCCTATTACATATAATTCAAATTGGCTTTTATAGCTTTCAACAGTAGTAGTTTGCCTCAGTCTAATTAATGCCTTCATTGGATCATCATATGCCTTCGGTCCAAATCTAGTCAGCATGGACTTAACCAACACATCCCAACTAGTGAGAGTGCCTAACTCCTCCAGATCTTGGAACTAGATCAATGCCCTACCCTCCATGTGAAATGAGGCTAATAGGACTTTGTGTTGATTTTAGGTATTGTGATAATTAAAAAATTGATTGGCTCTGTAAAACCAACCCGTGGGATTAGTCCCCTCAAATCTTGGAAACTCTAAACTTAGTAACCGCATATTGAGCCCACCTTGCTCAGGTCTGAGTTGTTGTTATAGGAACACTAGCCAAAAGTCTTGCCTCCTGAATCTAGTTCTTTGTTCTTAGTCAAAGTTTGCACCCCCACACAAAGGCTGGAGATCTACGTTACCAGTTCATCCAAGGTCTTCTGCTGCAATTCTTGCTGCACCCTCATGAGTGACACTTCTTCAGCGAGCATATTAAAGTGAGTCCCTTCATCCATGGCAGTGGATTGGCTTTGATACTACTTTGTTATGAACCCAATTGTTTATGGATTTGTATTTGAGAATTTAGTGCTGGAACTTGATACTGAAAATCATAAGTCCGTTGAAATGGATAGATGTAGCCAAATTTGAGGTGGCAAACCTCAATAGGAAGTAAAGAAAAATGATTACAAATTCTCCAATACCTCATTTGAGAGCATTCTCGACTCTTATCCTCCCAAAACAAATGCAGGTGATGACCTCTAACTGCCTTCTGTGAATCACGGAGGCCCTACACTAGTGTGCTGGCTTACTACCAGGCCCAAACCAATAAAACGATTAAACTGGACTCTAATAAACTAAGCAAGCAACAAGAGAAGAATGTCCAGCCCATAATCTCATCCCTGGCCCAAGACTACAGCCTAGCAACAAGCTCCACCTCCTTTGCATGCGTTCACCCAACAAACTTCCACTTAGCATCGAGAAACATCTAAACTCCTAAACTCAAATAGTTGTCCGATGCTCTTCAATATACATCCTCTCGTGCCCTACTCCATTCATCCTCCAAATCTACCTCTTCTTATCATAATCCAACCTTATTCTCGATGGCCTTTGGCCGATTCATCATATTGCAGTTGACCAATTGCAGATGAAGTTCAGGTCGTCAAGAGTGCTTAACTTTCTAGTGCTCTTAGATCTCGCATAGGAATCGGATCAAATCAAGGTTTGAATTGATTTGGGAATGGAGTTCTACTTAGAATTTTTAAAAACAAAAAAAAAAAATACTTATATTTTAATGATAAATATAAAATTTATCCATGTGGTTAGCACAAAAATCAAATAAATCTGTAAAACTCATCAAATTAGTTCCTGAGATTTAAAATCTTTCATATTTGAAGGGTTGCAGAGAACAGATGAGAAGGGGAGAGGGGGTCATGCCCCCCCTTCCCCCTTTGCCTTTATGCCAATTTTTTACAAAATATGTTCTTGGTCCCTCCAAAATTCTCAAAAATATCCCCTCAAAGCATTTTGAGCCTCTTAGAAATTAGAAATATAAATTTTGGCCTTGAAAATTTAACAATAACCTATCATTTTTACTGTGGACAAATTTTAAACACATTTAATAGGACTAAAAAAACTCGATATTCAACTTAATTCTTTAAAACTATAGAATTTTTCTTAACACTCCAACTTTTGAATAGTGAAAATTTTTTAAAGTTAAAAATATATTTATTTTAAAAATAGAGAATATGAGTATTTTCTCCTCTTTAAGTATTTTCAAACTCTTTCTTGTTTATATTTACTTTCTATCATCTTATGAGTTTCTTTACAGCATACTCAATTTTTGACTAATATAAAATCGTGCTATTCATTCGTAAGTCAAGAAAATTCTTTGAGAATATTTTTTCATAATCTGAGTTGTATTTATACAAACTTTTTCATATTTTATATACAACAATATGCCACCCAAAGATAAATTTCTAGCACTGCCACTAGTTGCGGAAGGACTAAAGTCTTTGTGAATTTTTAACATAAAGGACTCATTTGATGAGTTTTAAAGTTTTGGTACTTATTTAATTTCCGAGCTAACCACATAGATAAATTTTGTACTTATTCCTATTTTTACTTCATCTAGAAGTTTGAATTGATGAGTTTTCTATGTGTTGATTAGAAGAGCTAGAGTAGAGTCATAAAGTCAGCAAATAATTTAACTCGTCATGCCCAATCTTTTGAACAAGAAGATCGTGTGGTCATCCATTTTTGCGAGGATGATTCACATTTTTCTACCTAAATTACAGGAGGTATCTAGAATTTTACATTGCCAATATTTATTCTTACATGGGATTATCTCTTTTCAAAAAATTAGAGAAATCAAAATTAGATAAATCCTGATCCACAAATTTAACGTTGCTATTAATGGAATATTAACGTCCATTAATGCTCAGCATAGTCTAGGGTAAAGGACCATGCATGATTCATGAACCTGTTTACTAATTAATTAGCCCATTTCACGGGGTTTGCCCAAAGAAAAAGGTGGCGTCGAATTCGGCCCTCCACATATTAACGTCTCTTTTGAGATTCTTCGTAGCTTTTTGTTTTTGTTTTTTGTTTTTGTTTTTGTTTTTTTTTTCCACTGGTTTAGAGTCGAAGTAAAAAAAAGAAAACGCAACGACCTGTAGGTTATGTTTATTTTGGTTGTTCGGTCTCATCTTCCAGCTAACAATTGTCTAATAGATGTTGAATAATTTCTTATGTTGGGATCTAGAAGTTATATATCTGAACAAGGCTTCTTCAGAGACATGAATGAGAGACTAATCATGAGAGAGTCTTTAATAATGAAAAGAAATTATAAAATGAGCAAAAAAAAAAAAAAAGTTTTGAATAATTTTTTTTTAGGTTTTTTGTAGAGTTAAAATATTGAGTTACTCCTTCCATTTTTATCTTTTGACAAAAAGCTTGAATTTTTAATTTCCATAAAAAGCTTTGGAATTTTTTTTTAATGTTTATAATCAACTAATTACTCATCTATCACGATTATATGTATTTTTTTTTCTAAACAAAAAAGGAACTTGCGGTTGAATCACTTACCCGACCCACTTAGGGGTGTTTGTTTGCCAAAATTTTAGAATATTTTTGAAATTTGAGAATCTTTACTTTATTGAGATTTATTGAGGTTTGTGAAAGGTGATGTGTGTATGTGTAAAAGTTAAAAATTTTAGAGTGTGTTTGTTTTGTTGGAAATTTTCATGCCCAAAATATTGGGGAAACAAACGCTACCTTAAATTCGGATTACCTCATGGCGTGGGAGGACTAGTAGTAGTAGGAGGGCGCACATAATCTAACGGCACCATGTATTGGAATAGATAAAGAATGCTAATTCAAGATAATTAGGAAACTCATCAATCAATTCTCAACAAACAGATAAACATCACAAACACAAATGTGATAGTGGTATTTTTTTTTTTTTTTATCCTTTGTCTGTTAATTTAGAAGATTGTTGAACTTTTCCTATCTTGATGATCAGCATTATCTTATCTGTTACAATACTATGGATAGGTAGCCGGCGATGATCTGGACGATATTAGTCCATTAAAATTCCTACCCTGCGGATTCTTGGTTAATTATCCTAATTCTTTACAATTTTTTTTTTCTGTTTTACCTGTCTTATAATATTTTAGGTCCCACATTTGCCATTCCAGCGAATTCTTCACTCAAAATACCATACGTTTCTGCGCTCCCATGTATATATATATATGTCTCAATAAGGATTCAACATTCACGTCCAGTGAAGATGGAACAAAATCAATTTTCTTAAATGAGATCAGCATAACGGACCCACGTTTCCTTCTCCACCTAAATACCCCCTTAAATGCCTCCACTGGCCAACAGTACCCTCGTTGCAGTCTCCCAATTAGCTTAGTTAGAGCCATCTTAGCCTCCATCAATACATATCTTCCAAGACCTTCCCTTGTTCCAAGATCACTTTAGCCAGCTGTGAACATGGCTGCGGGCAAAACTTCCCGTGGAGGTCTAAAACTATGCTGTGTTGTAACAGCAGTCATCCTGGTGATCATTGCCATTGTTGTCGTAGTCCTGGGGTTCACCATCTTCAAGCCTAGAGAACCGATAATCAGCATCCACCTTCTGGGCCTCAAAACCACTAATCTTCCAATGCTCTTTATGAACGCAAAACAGAATGCTACATTACCCGCACTTGTTACGATTGAGAATCCAAACTATGGAGCCTACAAGTACAAAAACAGTACTTCTCATGTCACGTTTCACGGGTCCTTGGTAGGGGAAGCTCCGCTCGTGGGACGATACGTCCCGGCGCGTCGCGTTGTGAACATCACGATTCATGTGTCTCTTGTGCCCGAAAAGTTGCTGACGAATCCCCATTTTGAGAAGGATTATGAAGCCGGGAACCTAAACCTGACTTCAACAATCTCTTTGCCGGGGAAAGTGAGTTTTCTCAAGATCTTCAAGATGCATGGTAGGATTGATACCTGGTGTAACACAACTGTTTTCCTCCGTGCTAAGGTTGCTGAATCCACATGCGAGACCAGACTCATAATGTAGTTGTTCTTCTACCGTTCCTTTTGCGGCCTGGATATCATATGTGGTAGAAGAAACTGCTGCCTAATTCTTACTTGTTTAATCCTATAAAGGAACCCAGCACTTCTTTCAAAGTGCTTATCTCATCTTCACATGATCACATTTTTAATTCAAGCGTACTTTTTGTTTTTAAATAATGACAGGTTTGATCTTTTTTGTCTCGAATTCCATAAAAAGTGGATTGAATTTTGGAGTTCCTCCTCACATAAGAGGAGAATGATCCTCTGGTTACAAGTTACATATTGAGATGCTTGTATTAATTAGTTACATCCAAACAACAATCATAATGTTATTTACTACGAGAGTGATAGCCCTTTTGCTTTGGTGGTATGAAGATATATAGGGAGACCCAGTAACAAGTATGGATAAGAGATGATTTGCGGATTGAATCTCCCTCTCTCCCACCTCCAAAATCAACTGCAATCTTGTGCGACTATAATGACAGTTCTCTAGAGATTTTTATGACTCAATTTAAACATGATGCAATGAATAGAGGTTACTTGGAGTAGTAAATATATACCAGTCCTCCCTTCCACCCTTTTTATTACAGGATCAACAGAGATATTTTTCTCTTAATGTCAAGCGGCAATATTTTTCTATATTTTTAGGCATATTTTGTATAGTCTAATTATCAATGAATCTTTCCTTTTTCTCTTAGCATTAATATGGGAACATTCTCCCTGTCAACATTGCATATATTTGCTTGTATTATTTCTACCTAATATGTACATCAACGTGAATATTATTTTCTGCACAATCTCTTCCTATTTTGCAAACCTAATATGGTATTAGAGCAATAATCACTCACCATGGCCAGTGCCGATCCAACATCTCTCCTGTCATTTCTTCCACCTCTGATCTAGAGGTTCCTTCTCCTTCTTCCAAACGTCATTTAGATGTTAGTTTTCCATATTTTCTCCATTCCTCAGATTATCCAGGAGCTATTTTGGGTTTCCTTTCTTCTCAATGGTGACAACTATCTCAAATGGCACCAAGCCATGAAAATGGCGTTGAATGCTAAACATAAGCTTGGTTTTGTCAATGGTTCTCTCCCCAAGCCTCACCTATTCATTACAACAGTTTTCATCTTTAGTGGCGAAAATTTTCGTCTCTGAAGATAAGAATTTCGTCGCTAAAGGTTATCAGTGGCGAAATTTTTTTGTCACCAATTCGTCGCTAAAAGCCCATCGTTGAAAGTCATCAGCAACAAAATTTCATGTCAACGCAAAAAAGTCATCTTCAGCGGCAAAAATCATTTCGTCGCTGAAAATTTGACTTTTAGCGACGAAAAAATTTCGCTGCTAATGAGTGAGATTTTCGCCACTAAAACATTATTTTCATCGCTAAAAGCCATCGAATATAAAAAATGAATAATTTTTTAGCGGCGAAAAGCTTCGTCCCTAAAAACCCGTTCGAACACGATTGTCAGTTCGAACCAAATTTTTTGACTCCTTGTTCGAACCAGATTTTTTGACATCTTGTTCGAACCAGATTGTCTGTTCAATCTAAATTTTGTAACACCTTGTTTGAACGAAATTGTCCGTTTGAACCAAATTTTGTGAGAAAATTTTAGTCACTATTACCCAGTTTCTTTAGTGAATTAATTGTCACAAATATATCAATTTTGTTTTTATATAGAATGCTTTGGGAAGAAAGTAATTTGTAACTATTAATTTTTTTTGTTATATAGAGTGTTTTTGCAACGAAAATAATTTGTAACCAATAATAAAGGCTGTTCAATACCTTTTTTACCTTGATTCATATTTACAAAAATCCAAATTATAGCACAATTTACACCTCATAAGAATATCGCAATACCAACACATTTTGGCTCTTTAAATATGAAAACATTCTCAAATACACAAGTGCAATGCAAAATAGCAAGTTTTACATCAATCCAAAAGCTAGGAAAAAGTATTAATATTCTACACAAATCCAAAACATAAAGAATGTACAAAAGTCTATGTAAGTCCAAAACCACTAACAAAATTAAACAAAGAAGAAACCTCACAACTAGCAATAAAACCCTAAGAATCTCTTTGTGAAACCTATGCCGAGATATGCTGAAGTTGCTCTAGCATGCATTAAGTTGAAGCATCATTAAGCCTGTTGCTCTAAAAATAGTTGAAGCATCATTCACGATAGTTGAAGCAGCATGATGAGGGGCTGCACGAGGAGCAGACCTTCCTGCAACATAAGGGAACAGAACCACTAACCAGTAAAAGCAATGAAGTGGCATAAAACTCCAAGCCAATGCAAATAGATTTACAATCAAGCGCTAAGAATTGCAAAAGCCGCAAATGACATAGATGGAAGCAAGTTCCACAGAGCTTAATCAAATTCAGGTATGCAAAGTATAAAAAAAAGCTTCCAAATATCTTAAGTACCTGCCAATGACACGTCAAGTATTAAGTTTTGACCTCTACTCTCACAATGATATATCATTAACTCCAAACATATGTACAAAATGGTCCTCAAAATCACAAATAAATGAGAACCAACATTATACTACCAACTTTTACATGTGAATTGATGCCTGCATCAACAAGTGGACATTTTCCTCCAAGTTCCAGTAGAACTGGTGTAAGGTGCTTTGCAGTAGCTGCCATCACAACCCGTCCAATTCTTCCATTGCCTACAAATTCAAGGATCACTAAAGTATAAGGAGAAAAAAAAATCACAACATTCAACAGTAAAAACCTAAACCAGCAAAAAAAAAATGTTTTAGCTGCAAAAGTCTTGTGCCACTGCCACTTGATAACATATAACTCCACTTCCCAGAAAAAAAAAAAAAAAAAAAAAAAAAAAAAAAAAAAAACACAATAATTATCTAGAACTTGCTAACACTGCTCATTGAGCCAAAGTCAAGTTATCATTCAATAAGGCTAACACTAAGAGAATAATAAATCTCAAGCAGACGTAGACAAAGCCAAAACAGCATGAAAATGAAAAAAAATACCAGATGGTTGGTTTACACCAAACCTCCTTAAATATGCAACACTAGTTCAAGATTGGAACCTTCTTGAATTGACTAACCATTCAAAGAGAATCCTTCCTTTCCCTAAAAAGAGAAGGTTGTTGACATTAGCCAGTTGTCAACGCAACATTCTATGTCTGGAAAAAATCAGTGGAGCAGAATCACTAAATCGAATATGTCTTGCATTAAGACAATCATCCCCTTATCAAATACCATCCTCACACGCAATATAGTCCAAAAGCAAATGCTTGAACTTTAACCAAAACAGATGCTATAACTCCAACGAATTTCTAAACTCCCTATGACAAGTGCGTCTGTACTTGCCTAATCAATTCACCACTGAAGGAGTAATGACGATCGACATTAGACATGTAGGAAAAGGAGATAAGGTGTGAATAATAGAAGCTATTAACCATCCTCACAGACGAGTACTTCCCCTCTGTCAATCTTATATCAGAATGATAAATACTGCATCAAACACTGCCTTTGGTTATAAGAGAAGCTGCCGACCAAATTTGAAATCCCAGCTACTAGTCTCTTCAATTTCTTAATTGCCACTGAACATGCACTATTTACCACAGATACCTGCATAAAAATCAAAATAAACCCCTGAAGTATAACCTACATGTATAGACCAATAACGTTGACAAGGCAAAATAAATTTTGTTTTTCAATTTAGGGTCCGGTTACTATGCTGAGCACTATTGTGCTTACCAGTGCTGATCCAAGGTGAAGATTAAAAGTCTCATATCCGGCGGTAAAGAGGAGTACACGTCAATTAAAATGAAAGACCCGTTTTAAACCGGTTTTGACCCGTTTTGAATTCAAATCACCCGGTTCTCTTCATTTCGCCCAGCTCTCTTCATTTCGCCCAGGAATAGCTGCTCTCTTCTTCCTTCCTTTTCTCTCTGTATTCAAATTTTCAACCTCATGTTGTACTGGGAATCTAATCTCACAACTTTGAAGGAAATTTTGATACAGTTTCGTACG
Source organism: Morella rubra (assembly GCA_003952965.2). Taxonomy (NCBI): domain Eukaryota; kingdom Viridiplantae; phylum Streptophyta; class Magnoliopsida; order Fagales; family Myricaceae; genus Morella; species Morella rubra. Next base: position 16,629,461 of record CM025849.1, on the reverse strand, counting down.
AGAAATCAACGACGCAAATGAAAGAGTTTACTTTCGATAATCCGTGTTTTGGGTTGAAGTTTCCCTGGGAGATGTCTTGTAAGGCAGTGAATGCCTTTCCTTGTTCGTCTCTTCCCTGTTTCTCATTAGGGTCGAGATTAACGGAAAAAATGAGGTTCTTTTGGCAAAAACTTTTTGGTTGTTAAACTGACATTCATATAATTGAGAAGAACGAACTGCAGCAAATAGACACACCAAAGACAAAAATATAGGAAGAAAAAAAAATAAAGAGAAAAAAGCGAAACAAACCAAGAAAGCCAAAAGAGAAACTATGGAGGTTGCCCCATTAAAGTTCCACAACCCACGATTTAGAAGAAAAGAGGAGGGCACACTTTCAGTTCAATATCTTTGAAATACTATCAGCTCCAAGCCTACTGCTCTTGATTGTTACAATCTACAAACTTGCAGGAAGTCATGCAAGAGCCACATGTCGTTGCCGATGGACCATGGTTTTAGTTATGAAGCCCAGACCATGCTCTTCGTTCGGCCATGGAGGAGTGGCGTTTGAAATCTGTATACACTGTCTGTAGATCAGGTACTGTCAAAGGTTGGGCGAGCTGGGCTGGGCGACAAAGGCGACTTACAGGGGAAGATTCAAGGGCAAAATGAAGAGGGCTGGGCGAAATGAAGAGAGAACCGGGTGATTTGAATTCAAAACGGGTCAAAACCGGTTTAAAACGGGTCTTTCATTTTAATTGAAGTGTCCTCCTCTTCACCGACGGATATGAGACTTTAAATCTTCACCTTGTATCAACACTGCGAAGCACAATAGTGCTCAGCGTAGTAACCGGACCCTCCAATTTATAATAATACTAGTTGATCCTCCAAGTATAATAAATTTAAGAGAAATTTTCAGTTTAATTCTTGGGTTTTCCCCCCTTTAGCGGTTCGATCCTCAGAAAATAAACTCTAACAAATTACTCCCCAAACTACATCATTTGACAAAATCATCCTTCCGTCAGGGTTCCGTGTGATTTTTTAACGGGAGAACCACGTCAGCTGCCAACTAAGGTGGTCTGTGAAACGACACCGTGCGACGCCTGTAGATTGTAGCCCAAAATGGTGTCGTTTTGCTTAGGTTAAATCCACCCTGTTTTAGTCGCAGACAATACGCACTTTTTTGAATTTGCCCCTTTCGTTCAACGTCACTTTTCCTTCTTCAGAATTTACCCTTTCTCTTCAGAACCCTAAGCCCCCATTAGAGAAGAGCTCTTCGTGGTAGATCTGAGAATTCCAGCCAGAGTTGTGAACTCGAAGCCTCCATTAGACAATCTCCAGAGGAAGCGGCTTCGCATACCGGGGATAATGTCTGAGAAAAGGTAATCGTTTCTCATTTCGTGGATTTCACAATGTCTGAGAAAATTATTCGGTGTATTGTGAAAGTATGAAAGGGAGAGCTGGACTCACGGGCTCTCCTTCAGACGCGGTAGTGAGTAGTGCCTAGTGGCCTCACGGGCTTTCCTTAAAAATGGGCAAGCACTGTGCGCCAGTTTTGTACCCGACATGTTCTTTATTTTCTAATAGACAACGGTGATTAATTTAGTTGCTATTCCATTTTGGAAGGGTATGTTCAAATGGCAATGTTGAATTTGTATGTTTCCGCAAATGCAAATTGCAATATCAGTTCAAGCTCTTCAACATAACCATGCTCCAAACATTCAATATGAACATGTATTTCCAAATGGAAAAGCTATAACTTTTTAAGGAATTTGTTCACTCTTGCTTATTAGCTATAGAAACGCATTTGCTTTCCTTTGGGCTCTGTTGGTTCCCTTCCTTGCGATCCCAATCAAGTACTCATAGACTCCGAATTGAAGTGCTGCCAATGCAATAATGAAGTGGGTCATGACAATTTATTTTAGATCCTGTTAAGTACCTCCTTCTTCTACCATCTTCTCTGTCTTTTTTTTTAAAAAAAATTAATTTTGATGAGGTCTGAAGCCTGATATCTACAGGGGTTGTTGTATGTCATGATTGTTTTGGTTCCTTCTTACATATTTAGATTTTGCAGCTTATACCATATGAAAAATAAAAATCGGTATTCTGTCACTGAAACAAAGAAACAAATGAACTCTAATAGCACATGATTTCTACCATAAAACAGAAATGACAATTGCACATAATGGAAACAAGTTACCTGTGATTGGGATGACACTTGGGACCTATGTAGAGCCCTTGTGGATGGCATGTTAGGTTAGTAAATTAGCAAAAATACTGTCTAGAGACCATAACACAAAGGAACCAAGTGCTTTAGATGGGGTCTTTATGTGCAATAGAGTGACAAGGAGTCTTTGGTATTCAATGGGGTCTATGATATTGAAGCAATAGCATTGATTCCATCATATGTTATTCAGTACTTTGAGTAATGGTTGGTTTACTAGTTGTTTTCCCGTCCTTTCAGCACTGTTTCGCCATGTTCTGTAAAGATGAGTAAGCAAGTTTTATCACAAGGTGCAACTGTGGATTGACAGCTCCGCTTAAGACCTCATGGACGGACGCCAATCCAGGAAGACGTTTCTTCGGATGTGCGAAGTACGATGGGAAAGCGGTACATTCCTTATCTCAACTAACTAGTTCATTTATATATGTAAGACTTACGTACGAATCTTCCATCACTTGCAGAATCAGTGTGGATTCTTTGAATGGTTTGATCCTCGCACGTGCCCCCGTGGGATGGAAGTGGGACCCCATTTAATGAAGAAAAATAAGGCCTTGCAATCTGAGTTGGATCTGCAGAAGCATACTGTGAAGGTGCTGAAGGTCATGCTTGGAGCGTCTTGGGTTGCCCTTATAGTTATGGGTGTACTCTTGTTTAGTACACCGAAGTGATGTGTTGGGAAATGTTTGTCTATTTTATCATCATCCTGCCACTTTTGTTGGGAATGTAAATGGTAGGATTTAGAAGTACTGGAAAATGTAAACTTTTGGAGTACTGTTGTAATGATGTTAGTTATGCATCATCTTCTCTTGTTGTAATTTCAGGAAGGCAATTTTAGTGCCACTTTCGTAATGTATTGGTATCTTGGTTTTTGGTTGTGATATTTTAGCACGAAATTGGTATGTTGGTTGGTTAGTGCCAAATTGGTATATTGAGAAGACAATATGCAGTAAAACAATACCAATTCTGCAACTAAGGAAATTCTGTAACTAATACTAATTCTGCAAATAAGAAAATTCTGCAACTAAGGACTAAAATCCTGCAGCAATTCTCAACTTATCAAAATTCTGCAACTAATATCAATTAAAAACCTGCAGTAATTCTACAACTAATACCAATTCTGCAACTAAGGACTAAACTTCTGCAGCAATTTTGATCTTATATAAATTCTGCAAATTACAGCAAATACTGGCTGCAACTCAGTCAAAATTACTCAGCACCATAAATTCTGCTGCAACTCACTCAAAATTACACAAATGTACAACGAAAATTCTGCTGCAATTACTACTAAAATTACACCATATGAAAAACCACAAAAAGATTCTGCTACAATAACAAATCAATACCATGTCAAAATTCTGCATCAAAGATCTTCAATTATACCAACTTCCATAAAGCTATTAATAAAGAAGCAAGTTCAACTATATCCAAATTTCACATAATTTACATAACTATCAATGATATGCTAGAAACCAAAACACTACAAAGCTATTCATCAAAAAACATGAACTCCCATATTGCAAGTTATAATATGCCAAAATTCTGCCATGCTCCTGGCTACTGATGGCAAGTCAAAATGAATTTTATAATTCTGCATCTAGGTTCACTCTGGGCCTCCAGTACCCAGATCTTGAGGGGTCTTGGACAGCTTCCTCTTGAGCATCCTGTAGAAAAAACAAAAACTAATAAATACAATAAAACAATACATAGGTAGTCATCAAAAAAATACCAAAGCTGGACTTCTATCCAAAACTATTATGTCTTACCCTGCCTCTTCCTCTACCACGTCCTCTCCCCCTTCCTCTCCACCCTCTCCCCCTGCCTCTACCTCCATTTTGTCCCACTGTTGATGGGTCCTAAAGTTTCAAATTTAAAAGTTAGCTTATCAAAAATACCAAGGCCAGCTGATTGAACTAATTAACTCCAAAACTCACCGTGCTTGCTGCCTCTCCACTATCGGGGATCCTTTTCGTTTTTTTCTTCCAAACCTTTTTATTAGGGTTCTCTGGTTGAGGGCAAGATCGTGCATTATGACCTTGGACGCCGCAATTTCCACAATTGACCACATATCCACTACGACTAATCTTGTAAGCAGTTGCTGGTTCATCGGGTTCCTTCCTTCTCGCTTTTCTTGGTCGTCCTGGCTGAATCCTCACAAATGGGGGCAGTATCACAGTAGGGGAGTCCTTTGGCCACGCCTCAGGTCCTGGCATGGCATGAAGGCCTTCCTTATAAGCCAATACATATGTTGCCAAACGGTAGCAGTTGGCCACATATTCTTCAGGTTTGTGTCTACTGAAATAAATAGCAGAGCAAGCATGGATGCATGGAATTCCAGAAAGCTGCCATTTACCACAGGAGCACGTACATCCAGCCAAATCCACAACTCTTCGTGGTCCATACGGGTGATCAACTTCAAACTCTAGCCCGCTCTGCCATTGGCATACACAAATACGAGCGTCGTTCTTGATCTTCTCCAACTTCTTGAATATTTTTGGACACAATGCATTGGGAGTTTTTTGGAGTGCTGCCATAGCTCCTGCCCTTTTTTTGTGGAATCGGTTCAGCAATTGTCGGCGAATCATGTCGAGCATTGAAACGACCGGTTTGTCACGGGCATCCTTTATCCACGCATTGAACGTCTCGGCCAGGTTATTCAAAAGCATATCGCTTTTGCATCCTATGCCGAATGCATGTCTAGACCAAAGAGCCGGGTCAATCTCTCCAAGCTCTTTATGCATAGCCGGACACATGAGCTCGATAGACTTCATTATAGATTCAAAATCAATCCGGTTTGCTGAACACGCAGCACCCCACAAAGCGTCCTTATATATCTTCCCCTTAAATCCCTTTGACTTCATGTTTGCGTGTATATGACGAAGGCAACACCTATGAGCCATGTTAGGATACTCCTCTGCAAAGACAAGTCCCAAGCCCTATAAAAACAACAAACAAGTTAAAAGTTAAGCTGATATGGGTTCACATCCAACTACCAAAGTTATTCAAATTAGAAAGAATCAATATTTACCTTTTGCCGGTCACTCATGAAGGTCCAACTGTGGTCGTCAATAGACCCAATATCACCCAAAAGTAATCCCAAAAACCAACTCCATGAGTCTCGAGTCTCCGCCTCCACAACTGCGTACGCAATAGGGAACATATCGTCGTTCCCGTCTACTCCGATAGCACAAAGGAGTTGGCCTCCAAATTGGCCCTTTAAGTGACATCCATCTACACAGATAATGGGGCGACAATGCTTAAAACCAGCCTTGCATGCCGATAGGCATATGTAAAGCCTCTTAAAGTGATCCCCAGATTTTATAAGAACCACACTGGTGCCCGGGTTCCACTTCTCCAATGCAAGAGCATATTGACCCGTGTATCTGAACTGATCAGCCTGATTCCCATGTACCATCAGGCATGCTAGCCTCTTAGCTCTGTAACAACGGTGCAGCGGCACATCAATGCCAAAGTCTCTGCGAACCTGACCCTTCATTGCAGAGACAGGCCAACTAGGCTGATCTCTAAAATTAGGGAGATACTGATGCGCCAGAAATTCCACATTACATTTTCGGTTCTCATACTGCGCCCCGCATGTATGCTCCTTAATTAAAGACTTGATCTGAATACCCTTGTACTCTCTCATCTTTGAGGCAAAGATATAGAAGTCACAATCCTCTATCGCGCAACATGCTGAAAGTCTGATCATATCATTCTTCAAGAGCAAATACTCAAAATGATTTTGAACTGCGTATCTCCTCAAAGCCTTCCGTAAGACCTTTGTTGTTGCAAAGATTTGCCCATTCTCAAGGACTACATCTCCGGGTGCCTCCAAGTTGTCATTGAACTCTGTAAAAGTCTTTTTTGGTGGGACCTCACCTGGCTCAGCTCCAGCTACACTTTGTAGGTCATCATTCTCCTCATATTCAGATTCAACACTAATACCATCACCATCCTCGCACCCTGGTGTATTCTGAAACGTCCCACACCAGTCCACACTAGATTGTGTATCTTCATCAGCAACATCTGGACATTCTTGATCTTCATAGGCATCTACATAATCAGCCTCTGCATCATTGAACTCACTCAGATCAGTGCCATAATCAGAACCCTCTCCACCCTCCCTCAGATTTTCCTCCTCCTCATCATCAGTATTTCCCCTTCCCAACAAGTCTTCATGGTCTCTATCCTTCTATTTTCCCCATAAATATATCCTCTCTATTTTCCCCATAAATATCCTCTCTATTTTCCCCACACACATCCTCTCTATTTTCCCCACAAATATCATCTTCCAAATCACAATCCCCATATGATGGCCCAACGTCCTCAAGTGTTAGTGGGGGTTCTACATCATCAACTAATTCCGCCTCATCAACGGTATGATCCACATAAATGTTTAGGACCGTTCTCTTCTCAACTCGGGATCTATTGATCATACTAACCACATCCTTGTCAGTCTTAAAAGTCCTAACAGCAAGCCAGTCCTCATTTTCAAATGTGTACCACAAGTCACCCGGCTGCGTATACCCAAGCTCCATCACCGCATAGCCAATTTCACCTACTGAGATGTAATCGGGGTCCATCCAGCCCATGTCCTCCACGTTGCCTCCTATGTAAAGTTGACCCCGACCTCCAAGAAATTGGCCTCCATGATGGATAACTATCTTCAACACACCTACACATCAACCAAAAAAATTTAGGTTCGTATCATATATTTTAGAAATTAAAATTTAGCAAACACAGAACCTGAGTAACTTAAGACTAAAAAAAACATATTAAACCAAAACATTATTAACTTAAGACTATAGTATAACATGTCTAATAATTAATTAATAAAATTAGACTATAGTATAACAGGTCTAATAATTAATTTAGTAACTTAAGACTCAAAAAAAACATTATTAAAAATGATTCAATCATTGACTCTGTAATTGTGGTATTCGAACAACGACTTAAAACCGACATTTCCACCAAAGGTACTTACCAATTGTGTAGCATTAAACACACACCAAGACTTTGTACTAAACAATTGACCGTGGGACCACTTAATTAAAAAACTCACTAACGAAACAAAAGGGAAATTGAACAGCAAGTTTTAAAATCCACGGATGTGCTGCCTTTAAACTAGGACCACTCAAATCTGTTACCTTTAGTGGCATGTGCGTTCATATATAATGTCAAAACTTAGGGACCTACAGTTATTATATGAGACAAATTTGAATCTCAACACAGCGAAACAAACACCCACAAACCAAGCCCACAAAAAGTCAGCACTGAGAGTCTGCACTAAAGGACACTAAAGCATACATCCAACAGAGTCAATAACACAACTTTTCATGCTTGTCAAACAAAACACAAACAAACAGACAACACCCACAATACCGAAACACCAAGACCCCAGTCAAGATAAACGAGATGAGAAATGGGTCCTACCTTTTTCCATTTCTTTTTGTCGTCCAAGTACATCTAGGTCGCTAACTTCAAAGTCAAGCAGACCCAGTTGGATTTTTGTGGCTTGGTTTGTGGGCGTTTGTTTCACTGTGTTGAGATTCAAATTTGTCTCATATAATAACTGTAGGTCCCTAAGTTTTGACATTATATATGAACGCACATGCCACTAAAGGTAACAGATTTGAGTGGTCCTAGTTTAAAGGCAGCACATCCGTGGATTTTAAAACTTGCTGTTCAATTTCCCTTTTGTTTCGTTAGTGAGTTTTTTAATTAAGTGGTCCCACGGTCAATTGTTTAGTACAAAGTCTTGGTGTGTGTTTAATGCTACACAATTGGTAAGTACCTTTGGTGGAAATGTCGGTTTTAAGTCGTTGTTCGAATACCACAATTACAGAGTCAATGATTGAATCATTTTTAATAATGTTTTTTTTAGTCTTAAGTTACTAAATTAATTATTAGACCTGTTATACTATAGTCTAATTTTATTAATTAATTATTAGACATGTTATACTATAGTCTTAAGTTAATAATGTTTTGGTTTAATATGTTTTTTTTAGTCTTAAGTTACTCAGGTTCTGTGTTTGCTAAATTTTAATTTCTAAAATATATGATACGAACCTAAATTTTTTTGGTTGATGTGTAGGTGTGTTGAAGATAGTTATCCATCATGGAGGCCAATTTCTTGGAGGTCGGGGTCAACTTTACATAGGAGGCAACGTGGAGGACATGGGCTGGATGGACCCCGATTACATCTCAGTAGGTGAAATTGGCTATGCGGTGATGGAGCTTGGGTATACGCAGCCGGGTGACTTGTGGTACACATTTGAAAATGAGGACTGGCTTGCTGTTAGGACTTTTAAGACTGACAAGGATGTGGTTAGTATGATCAATAGATCCCGAGTTGAGAAGAGAACGGTCCTAAACATTTATGTGGATCATACCGTTGATGAGGCGGAATTAGTTGATGATGTAGAACCCCCACTAACACTTGAGGACGTTGGGCCATCATATGGGGATTGTGATTTGGAAGATGATAGTTGTGGGAAAATAGAGAGGATGTGTGTGGGAAAATAGAGAGGATATTTATGGGGAAAATAGAGAGGATAGAGAGGATATTTATGGGGAAAATAGAGGATGTGTGTGAGGAAAATAGAGAGGATGTTTGTGAGGACCATGAAGACTTGTTGGGAAGGGGAAATACTGATGATGAGGAGGAGGAAAATCTGAGGGAGGGTGGAGAGGGTTCTGATTATGGCACTGATCTGAGTGAGTTCAATGATGCAGAGGCTGATTATGTAGATGCCTATGAAGATCAAGAATGTCCAGATGTTGCTGATGAAGATACACAATCTAGTGTGGACTGGTGTGGGACGTTTCAGAATACACCAGGGTGCGAGGATGGTGATGGTATTAGTGTTGAATCTGAATATGAGGAGAATGATGACCTACAAAGTGTAGCTGGAGCTGAGCAGGTGAGGTCCCACCAAAAAAGACTTTTACAGAGTTCAATGACAACTTGGAGGCACCCGGAGATGTAGTCCTTGAGAATGGGCAAATCTTTGCAACAACAAAGGTCTTACGGAAGGCTTTGAGGAGATACGCAGTTCAAAATCATTTTGAGTATTTGCTCTTGAAGAATGATATGATCAGACTTTCAGCATGTTGCGCGATAGAGGATTGTGACTTCTATATCTTTGCCTCAAAGATGAGAGAGTACAAGGGTATTCAGATCAAGTCTTTAATTAAGGAGCATACATGCGGGGCGCAGTATGAGAACCGAAAATGTAATGTGGAATTTCTGGCGCATCAGTATCTCCCTAATTTTAGAGATCAGCCTAGTTGGCCTGTCTCTGCAATGAAGGGTCAGGTTCGCAGAGACTTTGGCATTGATGTGCCGCTGCACCGTTGTTACAGAGCTAAGAGGCTAGCATGCCTGATGGTACATGGGAATCAGGCTGATCAGTTCAGATACACGGGTCAATATGCTCTTGCATTGGAGAAGTGGAACCCGGGCACCAGTGTGGTTCTTATAAAATCTGGGGATCACTTTAAGAGGCTTTACATATGCCTATCGGCATGCAAGGCTGGTTTTAAGCATTGTCGCCCCATTATCTGTGTAGATGGATGTCACTTAAAGGGCCAATTTGGAGGCCAACTCCTTTGTGCTATCGGAGTAGACGGGAACGACGATATGTTCCCTATTGCGTACGCAGTTGTGGAGGCGGAGACTCGAGACTCATGGAGTTGGTTTTTGGGATTACTTTTGGGTGATATTGGGTCTATTGACGACCACAGTTGGACCTTCATGAGTGACCGGCAAAAGGTAAATATTGATTCTTTCTAATTTGAATAACTTTGGTAGTTGGATGTGAACCCATATCAGCTTAACTTTTAACTTGTTTGTTGTTTTTATAGGGCTTGGGACTTGTCTTTGCAGAGGAGTATCCTAACATGGCTCATAGGTGTTGCCTTCGTCATATACACGCAAACATGAAGTCAAAGGGATTTAAGGGGAAGATATATAAGGACGCTTTGTGGGGTGCTGCGTGTTCAGCAAACCGGATTGATTTTGAATCTATAATGAAGTCTATCGAGCTCATGTGTCCGGCTATGCATAAAGAGCTTGGAGAGATTGACCCGGCTCTTTGGTCTAGACATGCATTCGGCATAGGATGCAAAAGCGATATGCTTTTGAATAACTGGCCGAGACGTTCAATGCGTGGATAAAGGATGCCCGTGACAAACCGGTCGTTTCAATGCTCGACATGATTCGCCGACAATTGCTGAACCGATTCCACAAAAAAAGGGCAGGAGCTATGGCAGCACTCCAAAAAACTCCCAATGCATTGTGTCCAAAAATATTCAAGAAGTTGGAGAAGATCAAGAACGACGCTCGTATTTGTGTATGCCAATGGCAGAGCGGGCTAGAGTTTGAAGTTGATCACCCGTATGGACCACGAAGAGTTGTGGATTTGGCTGGATGTACGTGCTCCTGTGGTAAATGGCAGCTTTCTGGAATTCCATGCATCCATGCTTGCTCTGCTATTTATTTCAGTAGACACAAACCTGAAGAATATGTGGCCAACTGCTACCGTTTGGCAACATATGTATTGGCTTATAAGGAAGGCCTTCATGCCATGCCAGGACCTGAGGCGTGGCCAAAGGACTCCCCTACTGTGATACTGCCCCCATTTGTGAGGATTCAGCCAGGACGACCAAGAAAAGCGAGAAGGAAGGAACCCGATGAACCAGCAACTGCTTACAAGATTAGTCGTAGTGGATATGTGGTCAATTGTGGAAATTGCGGCGTCCAAGGTCATAATGCACGATCTTGCCCTCAACCAGAGAACCCTAATAAAAAGGTTTGGAAGAAAAAAACGAAAAGGATCCCCGATAGTGGAGAGGCAGCAAGCACGGTGAGTTTTTGGAGTTAATTAGTTCAATCAGCTGGCCTTGGTATTTTTGATAAGCTAACTTTTAAATTTGAAACTTTAGGACCCATCAACAGTGGGACAAAATGGAGGTAGAGGCAGGGGGAGAGGGTGGAGAGGAAGGGGGAGAGGACGTGGTAGAGGAAGAGGCAGGGTAAGACATAATAGTTTTGGATAGAAGTCCAGCTTTGGTATTTTTTTGATGACTACCTATGTATTGTTTTATTGTATTTATTAGTTTTTGTTTTTTCTACAGGATGCTCAAGAGGAAGCTGTCCAAGACCCCCTCAAGATCTGGGTACTGGAGGCCCAGAGTGAACCTAGATGCAGAATTATAAAATTCATTTTGACTTGCCATCAGTAGCCAGGAGCATGGCAGAATTTTGGCATATTATAACTTGCAATATGGGAGTTCATGTTTTTTGATGAATAGCTTTGTAGTGTTTTGGTTTCTAGCATATCATTGATAGTTATGTAAATTATGTGAAATTTGGATATAGTTGAACTTGCTTCTTTATTAATAGCTTTATGGAAGTTTGTATAATTTGAAGATCTTTGATGCAGAATTTTGACATGGTATTGATTTGTTATTGTAGCAGTAGTAATTCAGAATTTTTTGTGGTAATTTTGAGTGAGTTCAGAATTTATGGTGTAATTTTGACTTTGCAGCAAAGTTTTAGTGAGTTGCAGCAGAATTTTTACCTTTGCTATAATTTTGAGTGACATTTGCTGTAATTTTGAGTGAGTTGCAGTAGAAGTTTTGTTGCTGTAATTTTGACTGAGTTGCAGCCATACTTGCTGTAATTTGCAGAATTTATATAAGATCAAAATTGCTGCAGAAGTTTAGTCCTTAGTTGCAGAATTGGTATTAGTTGTAGAATTACTGCAGGTTTTTAATTGATATTAGTTGCAGAATTTTGATAAGTTGAGAATTGCTGCAGGATTTTAGTCCTTAGTTGCAGAATTTTCTTATTTGCAGAATTAGTATTAGTTATTTCCTTAGTTGCAGAATTGGTATCTGTTTTACTGCATATTGTCTTCTCAATATACCAATTTGGCACTAACCAACCAACATACCAATTTCGTGCTAAAATATCACAACCAAAAACCAAGATACCAATACATTACGAAAGTGGCACTAAAATTGCCTTCCTGAAATTACAACAAGAGAAGATGATGCATAACTAACATCATTACAACAGTACTCCAAAAGTTTACATTTTCCAGTACTTCTAAATCCTACCATTTACATTCCCAACAAAAGTGGCAGGATGATGATAAAATAGACAAACATTTCCCAACACATCACTTCGGTGTACTAAACAAGAGTACACCCATAACTATAAGGGCAACCCAAGACGCTCCAAGCATGACCTTCAGCACCTTCACAGTATGCTTCTGCAGATCCAACTCAGATTGCAAGGCCTTATTTTTCTTCATTAAATGGGGTCCCACTTCCATCCCACGGGGGCACGTGCGAGGATCAAACCATTCAAAGAATCCACACTGATTCTGCAAGTGATGGAAGATTCGTACGTAAGTCTTACATATATAAATGAACTAGTTAGTTGAGATAAGGAATGTACCGCTTTCCCATCGTACTTCGCACATCCGAAGAAACGTCTTCCTGGATTGGCGTCCGTCCATGAGGTCTTAAGCGGAGCTGTCAATCCACAGTTGCACCTTGTGATAAAACTTGCTTACTCATCTTTACAGAACATGGCGAAACAGTGCTGAAAGGACGGGAAAACAACTAGTAAACCAACCATTACTCAAAGTACTGAATAACATATGATGGAATCAATGCTATTGCTTCAATATCATAGACCCCATTGAATACCAAAGACTCCTTGTCACTCTATTGCACATAAAGACCCCATCTAAAGCACTTGGTTCCTTTGTGTTATGGTCTCTAGACAGTATTTTTGCTAATTTACTAACCTAACATGCCATCCACAAGGGCTCTACATAGGTCCCAAGTGTCATCCCAATCACAGGTAACTTGTTTCCATTATGTGCAATTGTCATTTCTGTTTTATGGTAGAAATCATGTGCTATTAGAGTTCATTTGTTTCTTTGTTTCAGTGACAGAATACCGATTTTTATTTTTCATATGGTATAAGCTGCAAAATCTAAATATGTAAGAAGGAACCAAAACAATCATGACATACAACAACCCCTGTAGATTATCATGGATGCCTACTAAACCATATATTTAACTTCAATTTTTGACCCACTTCATTATTAAACAAATTTAGACACAGAGAAAGGCTTAACAGGATCTAAAATAAATTTCGTTTTTCATATTGGCAGCACTTCAATTCGGAGTCTATGAGTACTTGATTGGGATCGCAAGGAAGGGAACCAACAGAGCCAAAGGAAAGCAAAAAGGCAAAGCAAATTTGCGTTTCTGCATACATGCTGAAATGAGCATGGCAAGAGTGAACAATTCTTCGTACTTAAAAGAGTGCGGAAACATGCAGTTGGAATATTTGAAGAGCAAATTCAACATTGCCATTTGAACATACCCTTCCAAAATGGAATAGCAACTAAATTAATCACCGTTGTCTATTAGAAAATAAAGAACATGTCGGGTACAAAACTGGCGCACAGTGCTTGCCCATTTTTAAGGAAAGCCCGTGAGGCCACTAGGCACTACTCACTACCGCGTCTGAAGGAGAGCCCGTGAGTCCAGCTCTCCCTTTCATACTTTCACAATACACCGAATAATTTTCTCAGACATTGTGAAATCCACGAAATGAGAAACGATTACCTTTTCTCAGACATTATCCCCGGTATGCGAAGCCGCTTCCTCTGGAGATTGTCTAATGGAGGCTTCGAGTTCACAACTCTGGCTGGAATTCTCAGATCTACCACGAAGAGCTCTTCTCTAATGGGGGCTTAGGGTTCTGAAGAGAAAGGGGTAAATTCTGAAGAAGGAAAGGCTCAAAGTGACGTTGAACGAAAGGGGCAAATTCAAAAAAGTGCGTATTGTCTGCGACTAAAACAGGGTGGATTTAACCTAAGCAAAACGACACCATTTTGGGCTACAATCTACAGGCGTCGCACGGTGTCGTTTCACAGACCACCTTAGTTGGCAGCTGACGTGGTTCTCCCGTTAAAAAATCACACGGAACCCTGACGGAAGGATGATTTTGTCAAATGATGGTAGTTTAGGGAGTAATTTGTTAGGTTTATTTTCTGAGGATCGAACCGCTAAAGGGGGGAAAACCCAAGAATTAAACTGAAAATTTCTCTTAAATTTATTATACTTGGAGGATCAACTAGTATTATTATAAATTGGAGGGTCCGGTTACTACGCTGAGCACTATTGTGCTTCGCAGTGTTGATACAAGGTGAAGATTTAAAGTCTCATATCCGTCGGTGAAGAGGAGGACACTTCAATTAAAATGAAAGACCCGTTTTAAACCGGTTTTGACCCGTTTTGAATTCAAATCACCCGGTTCTCTCTTCATTCGCCCAGCCCTCTTCATTTTGCCCTTGAATCTTCCCCTGTAAGTCGCCTTTGTCGCCCAGCCCAGCTCGCCCAACCTTTGACAGTACCTGATCTACAGACAGTGTATACAGATTTCAAACGCCACTCCTCCATGGCCGAACGAAGAGCATGGTCTGGGCTTCATAACTAAAACCATGGTCCATCGGCAACGACATGTGGCTCTTGCATGACTTCCTGCAAGTTTGTAGATTGTAACAATCAAGAGCAGTAGGCTTGGAGCTGATAGTATTTCAAAGATATTGAACTGAAAGTGTGCCCTCCTCTTTTCTTCTAAATCGTGGGTTGTGGAACTTTAATGGGGCAACCTCCATAGTTTCTCTTTTGGCTTCTTGGTTTGTTTCGCTTTTTTCTCTTTATTTTTTTTTCTTTCCTATATTTTTGTCTTTGGTGTGTCTATTTGCTGCAGTTCGTTCTTCTCAATATATATGAATGTCAGTTTAACAAAAAAAAAACAAAAAGTCCAGAAAAACCTTTTGCCAACCCCCAAAAACCCAGTAAAAGAAACCTCCATTTTTTCCGTTAATCTCGACCCTAATGAGAAACAGGGAAGAGACGAACAAGGAAAGGCATTCACTGCCTTACAAGACATCTCCCAGGGAAACTTCAACCCAAAACACGGATTATCGAAAGTAAACTCTTTCATTTGCGTCGTTGATTTCTCGTACGAAACTGTATCAAAATTTCCTTCAAAGTTGTGAGATTAGATTCCCAGTACAACATGAGGTTGAAAATTTGAATACAGAGAGAAAAGGAAGGAAGAAGAGAGCAGCTATTCCTGGGCGAAATGAAGAGAGCTGGGCGAAATGAAGAGAACCGGGTGATTTTGAATTCAAAACGGGTCAAAACCGGTTTAAAACGGGTCTTTCATTTTAATTGACGTGTACTCCTCTTTACCGCCGGATATGAGACTTTTAATCTTCACCTTGGATCAGCACTGGTAAGCACAATAGTGCTCAGCATAGTAACCGGACCCTAAATTGAAAAACAAAATTTATTTTGCCTTGTCAACGTTATTGGTCTATACATGTAGGTTATACTTCAGGGGTTTATTTTGATTTTTATGCAGGTATCTGTGGTAAATAGTGCATGTTCAGTGGCAATTAAGAAATTGAAGAGACTAGTAGCTGGGATTTCAAATTTGGTCGGCAGCTTCTCTTATAACCAAAGGCAGTGTTTGATGCAGTATTTATCATTCTGATATAAGATTGACAGAGGGGAAGTACTCGTCTGTGAGGATGGTTAATAGCTTCTATTATTCACACCTTATCTCCTTTTCCTACATGTCTAATGTCGATCGTCATTACTCCTTCAGTGGTGAATTGATTAGGCAAGTACAGACGCACTTGTCATAGGGAGTTTAGAAATTCGTTGGAGTTATAGCATCTGTTTTGGTTAAAGTTCAAGCATTTGCTTTTGGACTATATTGCGTGTGAGGATGGTATTTGATAAGGGGATGATTGTCTTAATGCAAGACATATTCGATTTAGTGATTCTGCTCCACTGATTTTTTCCAGACATAGAATGTTGCGTTGACAACTGGCTAATGTCAACAACCTTCTCTTTTTAGGGAAAGGAAGGATTCTCTTTGAATGGTTAGTCAATTCAAGAAGGTTCCAATCTTGAACTAGTGTTGCATATTTAAGGAGGTTTGGTGTAAACCCACCATCTGGTATTTTTTTTCATTTTCATGCTGTTTTGGCTTTGTCTACGTCTGCTTGAGATTTATTATTCTCTTAGTGTTAGCCTTATTGAATGATAACTTGACTTTGGCTCAATGAGCAGTGTTAGCAAGTTCTAGATAATTATTGTGTTTTTTTTTTTTTTTTTTTTTTTTTTTTTTTTTTCTGGGAAGTGGAGTTATATGTTATCAAGTGGCAGTGGCACAAGACTTTTGCAGCTAAAACATTTTTTTTTTGCTGGTTTAGGTTTTTACTGTTGAATGTTGTGATTTTTTTTTCTCCTTATACTTTAGTGATCCTTGAATTTGTAGGCAATGGAAGAATTGGACGGGTTGTGATGGCAGCTACTGCAAAGCACCTTACACCAGTTCTACTGGAACTTGGAGGAAAATGTCCACTTGTTGATGCAGGCATCAATTCACATGTAAAAGTTGGTAGTATAATGTTGGTTCTCATTTATTTGTGATTTTGAGGACCATTTTGTACATATGTTTGGAGTTAATGATATATCATTGTGAGAGTAGAGGTCAAAACTTAATACTTGACGTGTCATTGGCAGGTACTTAAGATATTTGGAAGCTTTTTTTTATACTTTGCATACCTGAATTTGATTAAGCTCTGTGGAACTTGCTTCCATCTATGTCATTTGCGGCTTTTGCAATTCTTAGCGCTTGATTGTAAATCTATTTGCATTGGCTTGGAGTTTTATGCCACTTCATTGCTTTTACTGGTTAGTGGTTCTGTTCCCTTATGTTGCAGGAAGGTCTGCTCCTCGTGCAGCCCCTCATCATGCTGCTTCAACTATCGTGAATGATGCTTCAACTATTTTTAGAGCAACAGGCTTAATGATGCTTCAACTTAATGCATGCTAGAGCAACTTCAGCATATCTCGGCATAGGTTTCACAAAGAGATTCTTAGGGTTTTATTGCTAGTTGTGAGGTTTCTTCTTTGTTTTAATTTTGTTAGTGGTTTTGGACTTACATAGACTTTTGTACATTCTTTATGTTTTGGATTTGTGTAGAATATTAATACTTTTTCCTAGCTTTTGGATTGATGTAAAACTTGCTATTTTGCATTGCACTTGTGTATTTGAGAATGTTTTCATATTTAAAGAGCCAAAATGTGTTGGTATTGCGATATTCTTATGAGGTGTAAATTGTGCTATAATTTGGATTTTTGTAAATATGAATCAAGGTAAAAAAGGTATTGAACAGCCTTTATTATTGGTTACAAATTATTTTCGTTGCAAAAACACTCTATATAACAAAAAAAATTAATAGTTACAAATTACTTTCTTCCCAAAGCATTCTATATAAAAACAAAATTGATATATTTGTGACAATTAATTCACTAAAGAAACTGGGTAATAGTGACTAAAATTTTCTCACAAAATTTGGTTCAAACGGACAATTTCGTTCAAACAAGGTGTTACAAAATTTAGATTGAACAGACAATCTGGTTCGAACAAGATGTCAAAAAATCTGGTTCGAACAAGGAGTCAAAAAATTTGGTTCGAACTGACAATCGTGTTCGAACGGGTTTTTAGGGACGAAGCTTTTCGCCGCTAAAAAATTATTCATTTTTTATATTCGATGGCTTTTAGCGATGAAAATAATGTTTTAGTGGCGAAAATCTCACTCATTAGCAGCGAAATTTTTTCGTCGCTAAAAGTCAAATTTTCAGCGACGAAATGATTTTTGCCGCTGAAGATGACTTTTTTGCGTTGACATGAAATTTTGTTGCTGATGACTTTCAACGATGGCTTTTAGCGACGAATTGGTGACAAAAAAATTTCGCCACTGATAACCTTTAGCGACGAAATTCTTATCTTCAGAGACGAAAATTTTCGCCACTAAAGATGAAAACTGTTGTAATGAATAGGTGAGGCTTGGGGAGAGAACCATTGACAAAACCAAGCTTATGTTTAGCATTCAACGCCATTTTCATGGCTTGGTGCCATTTGAGATAGTTGTCACCATTGAGAAGAAAGGAAACCAAAATAGCTCCTGGATAATCTGAGGAATGGAGAAAATATGGAAAACTAACATCTAAATGACGTTTGGAAGAAGGAGAAGGAACCTCTAGATCAGAGGTGGAAGAAATGACAGGAGAGATGTTGGATCGGCACTGGCCATGGTGAGTGATTATTGCTCTAATACCATATTAGGTTTGCAAAATAGGAAGAGATTGTGCAGAAAATAATATTCACGTTGATGTACATATTAGGTAGAAATAATACAAGCAAATATATGCAATGTTGACAGGGAGAATGTTCCCATATTAATGCTAAGAGAAAAAGGAAAGATTCATTGATAATTAGACTATACAAAATATGCCTAAAAATATAGAAAAATATTGCCGCTTGACATTAAGAGAAAAATATCTCTGTTGATCCTGTAATAAAAAGGGTGGAAGGGAGGACTGGTATATATTTACTACTCCAAGTAACCTCTATTCATTGCATCATGTTTAAATTGAGTCATAAAAATCTCTAGAGAACTGTCATTATAGTCGCACAAGATTGCAGTTGATTTTGGAGGTGGGAGAGAGGGAGATTCAATCCGCAAATCATCTCTTATCCATACTTGTTACTGGGTCTCCCTATATATCTTCATACCACCAAAGCAAAAGGGCTATCACTCTCGTAGTAAATAACATTATGATTGTTGTTTGGATGTAACTAATTAATACAAGCATCTCAATATGTAACTTGTAACCAGAGGATCATTCTCCTCTTATGTGAGGAGGAACTCCAAAATTCAATCCACTTTTTATGGAATTCGAGACAAAAAAGATCAAACCTGTCATTATTTAAAAACAAAAAGTACGCTTGAATTAAAAATGTGATCATGTGAAGATGAGATAAGCACTTTGAAAGAAGTGCTGGGTTCCTTTATAGGATTAAACAAGTAAGAATTAGGCAGCAGTTTCTTCTACCACATATGATATCCAGGCCGCAAAAGGAACGGTAGAAGAACAACTACATTATGAGTCTGGTCTCGCATGTGGATTCAGCAACCTTAGCACGGAGGAAAACAGTTGTGTTACACCAGGTATCAATCCTACCATGCATCTTGAAGATCTTGAGAAAACTCACTTTCCCCGGCAAAGAGATTGTTGAAGTCAGGTTTAGGTTCCCGGCTTCATAATCCTTCTCAAAATGGGGATTCGTCAGCAACTTTTCGGGCACAAGAGACACATGAATCGTGATGTTCACAACGCGACGCGCCGGGACGTATCGTCCCACGAGCGGAGCTTCCCCTACCAAGGACCCGTGAAACGTGACATGAGAAGTACTGTTTTTGTACTTGTAGGCTCCATAGTTTGGATTCTCAATCGTAACAAGTGCGGGTAATGTAGCATTCTGTTTTGCGTTCATAAAGAGCATTGGAAGATTAGTGGTTTTGAGGCCCAGAAGGTGGATGCTGATTATCGGTTCTCTAGGCTTGAAGATGGTGAACCCCAGGACTACGACAACAATGGCAATGATCACCAGGATGACTGCTGTTACAACACAGCATAGTTTTAGACCTCCACGGGAAGTTTTGCCCGCAGCCATGTTCACAGCTGGCTAAAGTGATCTTGGAACAAGGGAAGGTCTTGGAAGATATGTATTGATGGAGGCTAAGATGGCTCTAACTAAGCTAATTGGGAGACTGCAACGAGGGTACTGTTGGCCAGTGGAGGCATTTAAGGGGGTATTTAGGTGGAGAAGGAAACGTGGGTCCGTTATGCTGATCTCATTTAAGAAAATTGATTTTGTTCCATCTTCACTGGACGTGAATGTTGAATCCTTATTGAGACATATATATATATACATGGGAGCGCAGAAACGTATGGTATTTTGAGTGAAGAATTCGCTGGAATGGCAAATGTGGGACCTAAAATAATTATAAGACAGGTAAAACAGAAAAAAAAAATTGTAAAGAATTAGGATAATTAACCAAGAATCCGCAGGGTAGGAATTTTAATGGACTAATATCGTCCAGATCATCGCCGGCTACCTATCCATAGTATTGTAACAGATAAGATAATGCTGATCATCAAGATAGGAAAAGTTCAACAATCTTCTAAATTAACAGACAAAGGATAAAAAAAAAAAAAAATACCACTATCACATTTGTGTTTGTGATGTTTATCTGTTTGTTGAGAATTGATTGATGAGTTTCCTAATTATCTTGAATTAGCATTCTTTATCTATTCCAATACATGGTGCCGTTAGATTATGTGCGCCCTCCTACTACTACTAGTCCTCCCACGCCATGAGGTAATCCGAATTTAAGGTAGCGTTTGTTTCCCCAATATTTTGGGGCATGAAAATTTCCAACAAAACAAACACACTCAAAATTTTTAACTTTTACACATACACACATCACCTTTCACAAACCCCAATAAATCTCAATAAAGTAAAGATTTCAAAATTTGAATATTTCTTTAAAATTTTGGCAAACAAACACCCCCTAAGTGGGTCGGGTAAGTGATTCAACCGCAAGTTCCTTTTTTGTTTAGAAAAAAAAATACATATAATCGTGATAGATGAGTAATTAGTTGATTATAAACATTAAAAAAAAATTCCAAAGCTTTTTATGGAAATTAAAAATTCAGGAAGCTTTTTGTCAAAAGATAAAAATGGAAGGAGTAACTCAATATTTTAACTCTACAAAAAACCTAAAAAAAAATATTATTAATCAAAACTTTTTTTTTTTTTTTTTTTTGCTCATATAAATTCTTTTCATTATTAAAGACTCTCTCATGATTAGTCTCTCATTCATGTCTCTGAAGAAGCCTTGTTCAGATATATAACTTCTAGATCCCAACATAAGAAATTATTCAACATCTATTAGACAATTGTTAGCTGGAAGATGAGACCGAACAACCAAAATAAACATAACCTACAGGTCGTTGCGTTTTCTTTTTTTTACTTCGACTCTAAACCAGTGGAAAAAACAAAAACAAAAACAAAAACAAAAACAAAAAAGCTACGAAGAATCTCAAAAGAGACGTTAATATGTGGAGGGCCGAATTCGACGCCACCTTTTTCTTTGGGCAAACCCCGTGAAATGGGCTAATTAATTAGTAAACAGGTTCATGAATCATGCATGGTCCTTTACCCTAGACTATGCTGAGCATTAATGGACGTTAATATTCCATTAATAGCAACGTTAAATTTGTGGATCAGGATTTATCTAATTTTGATTTCTCTAATTTTTTGAAAAGAGATAATCCCATGTAAGAATAAATATTGGCAATGTAAAATTCTAGATACCTCCTGTAATTTAGGTAGAAAAATGTGAATCATCCTCGCAAAAATGGATGACCACACGATCTTCTTGTTCAAAAGATTGGGCATGACGAGTTAAATTATTTGCTGACTTTATGACTCTACTCTAGCTCTTCTAATCAACACATAGAAAACTCATCAATTCAAACTTCTAGATGAAGTAAAAATAGGAATAAGTACAAAATTTATCTATGTGGTTAGCTCGGAAATTAAATAAGTACCAAAACTTTAAAACTCATCAAATGAGTCCTTTATGTTAAAAATTCACAAAGACTTTAGTCCTTCCGCAACTAGTGGCAGTGCTAGAAATTTATCTTTGGGTGGCATATTGTTGTATATAAAATATGAAAAAGTTTGTATAAATACAACTCAGATTATGAAAAAATATTCTCAAAGAATTTTCTTGACTTACGAATGAATAGCACGATTTTATATTAGTCAAAAATTGAGTATGCTGTAAAGAAACTCATATAGATGATAGAAAGTAAATATAAACAAGAAAGAGTTTGAAAATACTTAAAGAGGAGAAAATACTCATATTCTCTATTTTTAAAATAAATATATTTTTAACTTTAAAAAATTTCACTATTCAAAAGTTGGAGTGTTAAGAAAAATTCTATAGTTTTAAAGAATTAAGTTGAATATCGAGTTTTTTTAGTCCTATTAAATGTGTTTAAAATTTGTCCACAGTAAAAATGATAGGTTATTGTTAAATTTTCAAGGCCAAAATTTATATTTCTAATTTCTAAGAGGCTCAAAATGCTTTGAGGGGATATTTTTGAGAATTTTGGAGGGACCAAGAACATATTTTGTAAAAAATTGGCATAAAGGCAAAGGGGGAAGGGGGGGGGGGGGCATGACCCCCTCTCCCCTTCTCATCTGTTCTCTGCAACCCTTCAAATATGAAAGATTTTAAATCTCAGGAACTAATTTGATGAGTTTTAAGATTTATTTGATTTTTGTGCTAACCACATGGATAAATTTTATATTTATCATTAAAATATAAGTATTTTTTATTTTTTGTTTTTAAAAATTCTAAGTAGAACTCCATTCCCAAATCAATTCAAACCTTGATTTGATCCGATTCCTATGCGAGATCTAAGAGCACTAGAAAGTTAAGCACTCTTGACGACCTGAACTTCATCTGCAATTGGTCAACTGCAATATGATGAATCGGCCAAAGGCCATCGAGAATAAGGTTGGATTATGATAAGAAGAGGTAGATTTGGAGGATGAATGGAGTTAGGGCACGAGAGGATGGTATATTGAAGAGCATCGGACAACTATTTGAGTTTAGGAGTTTAGATGTTTCTCGATGCTAAGTGGAAGTTTGTTGGGTGAACGCATGCAAAGGAGGTGGAGCTTGTTGCTAGGCTGTAGTCTTGGGCCAGGGATGAGATTATGGGCTGGACATTCTTCTCTTGTTGCTTGCTTAGTTTATTAGAGTCCAGTTTAATCGTTTTATTGGTTTGGGCCTGGTAGTAAGCCAGCACACTAGTGTAGGGCCTCCGTGATTCACAGAAGGCAGTTAGAGGTCATCACCTGCATTTTGTTTTGGGAGGATAAGAGTCGAGAATGCTCTCAAATGAGGTATTGGAGAATTTGTAATCATTTTTCTTTACTTCCTATTGAGGTTTGCCACCTCAAATTTGGCTACATCTATCCATTTCAACGGACTTATGATTTTCAGTATCAAGTTCCAGCACTAAATTCTCAAATACAAATCCATAAACAATTGGGTTCATAACAAAGTAGTATCAAAGCCAATCCACTGCCATGGATGAAGGGACTCACTTTAATATGCTCGCTGAAGAAGTGTCACTCATGAGGGTGCAGCAAGAATTGCAGCAGAAGACCTTGGATGAACTGGTAACGTAGATCTCCAGCCTTTGTGTGGGGGTGCAAACTTTGACTAAGAACAAAGAACTAGATTCAGGAGGCAAGACTTTTGGCTAGTGTTCCTATAACAACAACTCAGACCTGAGCAAGGTGGGCTCAATATGCGGTTACTAAGTTTAGAGTTTCCAAGATTTGAGGGGACTAATCCCACGGGTTGGTTTTACAGAGCCAATCAATTTTTTAATTATCACAATACCTAAAATCAACACAAAGTCCTATTAGCCTCATTTCACATGGAGGGTAGGGCATTGATCTAGTTCCAAGATCTGGAGGAGTTAGGCACTCTCACTAGTTGGGATGTGTTGGTTAAGTCCATGCTGACTAGATTTGGACCGAAGGCATATGATGATCCAATGAAGGCATTAATTAGACTGAGGCAAACTACTACTGTTGAAAGCTATAAAAGCCAATTTGAATTATATGTAATAGGCTTAAGGGGTTGTTAGAAGCCTATAAGCTGAGTTGCTTCCTCAGTGGTCTTAAGGATGAGATCAGGTTCATGGTTAGGATGTTCAATCCTCCCGATCTGATAACAAGATATAGACTTGCAAAGATACAAGAAGAGAATGCACAACTAAGTAAAAGAGGGTTTCGGGGGTTTCAGCAAGTAGGTTCCACAATCCACAATCCACAATCCTCAATCAGAATTACAATTCTACTACTGTCACTAAGGCAACAATGCTGGTACAAAGGCTGACACCAGCTCAAATGCAAGAATGAAAAGACAAGTGGTTGTGTTATCACTGTAGTTCCAAGTGGGTTCTTAGCCATAACTGCAGGAAACCTAAACTATTTGTTGTGGAAGGATGTGAGGTAAAACCTGATATAGATGTTGGGGAAGAGATAGAGGTGGAGACTTAGTGGGTGGACCTAGGGTCAGACAAGGCTGGAGCTATTAGTGAACCAGCTAGTAATGAACCAAAAATTTCTTTGCATGCCCTGACAAGGTCCTTAAACCCTAAAACTATGCAGGTTAAAGGTAATATTGAGAGGCAACAAGTGGTCCTACTAATAGATTCAAGCAGAACCCACAATTTCATAGATCCTATGGTAGCAAGGAGGGGTCGGTTGGGGGTAACCAGAGCAAATAAGGTACAAGTCAACGTAGCCAATGGGGAGTTATTGGCAAGTGCAAGGAGCTGTGAAATAGTAAGAATTGGCATCCAAGGGGAATGATTCACTACTAATATGTATATACTAATCTTAGTAGGGTGTGACATGGTATTGGGGGTCTATTGGTCGAGAACAATAAGACCTATTTTGTGGAACTTTGCTGACTTGACTATGGAGTTTTATGTTGAGGGCAACAAGGTAGTGCTGAGGGGCCTTAGTTCTTGCCAACTTATGGAGACTCATGCGGTGAATTTAATGGCCAAAGGAGAGAAAAGAGGGGTGCTTTTGCAACTAATTGAACCTATGCTTCTTGAGTCAGTTGCTGAACTACCAGACATCCAAGAAGTGCTACAGGAATACGAGGTAGTATTTACTGAGCCAATTAGATTACCACCGATCAGATATTGTGACCATTCAATCCCACTCAAGGAGGGGACTTCCCCTATATTTGTACGACCATACATATATCTTTTTTATCAGAAAGAAAAAAATAAGAAGATTGTAAGGGAATTACTGAGCTCGAGGGTTATCATAATTAGTCAAAGTCTCTTTTCATCCCCTGTGTTGCTAGTTAAGAAGGCTGGTGGGTGGTGGAGGATGTGTGTGGACTACCGTGCTCTGAATTAAGAAACAGTGAAGGACAAGTTCCCTATACCATTGGTAGATGAGCTCTATGGGGCCAAATATTTCTCTAAACTTGACTTAAGGTCCGGATATCATTAGATCAGAGTCAAGCTCAAATACATCCCCAAAACTACCTTTAGAACACACGAAAGGCACTACGAGTTTTTAGTTATGCCCTTTGGGCTAACTAACACCTTTTCTACATTTTAAAGCTTGATGAATGAGATATTCAGACCTCATTTGAGGAGGTTCATCTTGGTCTTTTTTGATGACATATTAGTATATAGTAGGAGTTAGGAGGAGCACTTACAACACCTAAGAATGGCTCTGGACATTTTAAAGACCAATTAGCTGTTTGCAAAGAGATCCAAGTGTAGGTTTGGCTGTCAAGAACTTGATTACTTAGTGCACATTGTTTCTCCTGAATGGGTGAAAGCCGACCCATAAAAAATTCAATCAATGTTGGATTGGCTACTGCTTGCCAATATTAAGTCCTTAAGGGGATTTCTTAGACTAACCGGTTACTATAGGAGGTTCATTAAGGGTTATGGGATCATAGCAGCCCTACTTAATGCTCTACTAAGGAAGAACGCATTCAAATGGTCTCCAGCAGTAATTGAGGCCTTCCAAGACCTCAAAGCTGCTGTCACACAACCACCAGCCGTTGATTCTCCCTGATTTTTCTAAACCATTTTTCATAAAATGTGATGCAAGTAGTAGTGGAATGGGGGCAATCCTAATGCAGCAAGGGTAGCCAATCACCTTCTTTAGCCAAGTTTTAAAGGGAAAAGCACTAGCCATATCCACTTATGAGAGGGAACTCTTGGCATTAGTTTCAACAGTGAGGAAGTGAAGACCCTACCTTATATGACAAGTCTTTGTGGTCAGGATAGATCAGCAAAGTTTAAACATTTGCTGGAACAAAAGATTGAGACTCCATTTTAGGAAAAATGGTTGACAAAGCTTCTTGGTTACGATTTCCAAGCAAAATACAAGAAGGGCAAGGACAACAAGGTTGCAGACGCCTTGTCAAGGAAGGAAGAGGTTATGCGGGAAATGGCCTTAATATCCATTTCAATTTCTATGGCTAATTGGATAGATGACCTTAAGACTAGCTATATGGAGCTAGTTCAAAATATGATTAGGAAGTTTACTACAGGGTAGCTTGATCCAATCACTTATAATTGGAGGGAATGTGTTCTATCTTATCGTGGCAGATTGTATATTGGTAATTCTAACATCCTAGGAAAATTGGTTATTCACCATGGCCACAACAGTCCTATTGTAGGACACTCAGGGTACGAGAAGACCTTGCACAGAGTCAAAAGAGATTTCTTTTGGTCAGGAATAAAGAAGCAAGTGCAAGCCTACATTCGTGAATGTGACACATGTCAACGAGTGAAGCAAGATAATGTTTTTCCAGTTGGTCTCTTACAACCATTACCAATCCCTATGACAGTTTGAAGTCACATTAGTATGGACTTCATTGAAGGTTTGCCTAAATCTCACAGGTATTCGGTATTATTTATTGTAGTGGACCGACTCCTAAGTATGCACATTTCATACCCCTAAGCCACCTTTATACAGTAGCTACAGTAGCTCATGCATTCATGACTAATGTGTTCAAATTAAACAGGTTACCTGAGTCTATTGTGTCAGACAGGGACTCCACATTCACTAGTGCATTTTGGAGGGATCTATTCAAAGCATAAGGAACCAAGCTCACCTATAGTACGACATATCATCCTCAAACAAACGGGCAAACCAAAATTGTGAACAAGTTTGAGGAAGGGTATCTATGGTGCTTTGTGGGAAATAAACCTAAAGATTGGGTGATGTAGGTGCCTTTAGCCGAATTATGGAATAACATTAATTATCGCTGTGCTATCCAATTAACCCCCTTTGAAGTGGTTTATGGGACTCGATCTCCCAGTTTATTACCTTATGAGCCAGGTACTACCTGAGTAGCTGCAGTGGATAATAACTTTCATTCTAGAGATCAAGTCATAGCTTTGCTCAAAGAAAACCTACATAAAGCACAGGAATGAATGAGGAAGTATGCTGACCTTCGAAGAAGTGAAAGACAGTTCGAGAAAAGGGACTGGGTTTACCTTCATCTGCAACCTTACAAATAGCTGACAGTGGCAGCTCGGAAGAATTTGAAGCTTTTCGCACTGTTTTATGGACTCTTTCAGGTCACTGAAAAAATTGGCAGTGTGGCTTATCGGCTTGAACTACCGCCATAGTTGCAGATTCACCCTGTTTTCCACATCTCCCAGTTAAAGAAGAAGCTTGGGGTGTGACTTGAGCCCATTCAGCAGCTTCCACTAGTCAACGCAACTGGTGCCATTAAATCTGAACCAGCTGAAGTCCTCTCTCGATGGGTTATTCGACTAAGCCGTTTACTAGTCACAGAGGTGTTGGTGTGTTAGCAAGGGCAGGGGCAGGACGATGCCACATGGGAGAAGTTGCAACCATTATTGCTCCAATACCCACACCTTGTAGGCAAGGTGCTATAAAAAGGGAAGGTAATGTGATGAATTGGCCAAAGACCACTAACAACAAGGCTGGATTATGATAAGAAAAGTAGATCTGGAGGATGAATGGAGTTAGGGCACGAGAGGATGATATATTGAAGAGCATCGGACAACTGTTTGAGTTTGAGAGTTTGGATGTTTCTCGATACTAAGTGGAAGTGTGTTGGGTGAACGCGTTCAAAGGAGGTGGAGCTTGTTGCTAGGCGTAGTCCTGGGCCAAGGGCGAGATTACGGGCTGGACATTCTTCTCTTGTTGCTTACTTAGTTTATTAGAGTCCAGTTTAATTTTTTTTATTAGTCTGGGCTTGGTAGTATACCAGCCCACTAGTGCAGGGCCTCCGTGATTCACGGAAGGCATAAAGGTTGTCACTTGCATTCTATTCTCAAGCCAGGCATTGGAGAATCTATAATCATTTTCCTTTTGCTTCCTGTGGAGGTTTGCCACCTCGAATTTGGCTACGTCTATCCATTTCAACGAACTTATGAATTTCAGTATCAAGTTTCAGCACTAAATTCTCAAATACAAATCCATATACAATTGGATTCATAACATGCAATGACCCCTTCCGAACCAACAGAACCTTTAGTGGTTCTCATTCGTTGTCGACGTAGCACAACATGAGTTAATGGCGACACACATCCTCGACGATGCCTCGACGACCCATTGTGGTGGTGGAAGACCTTCAATGACGAGTTTTCATGTTTTATATTATGAATTGCTCCATCGAGGGTGATTGAGTTTCTTATAGTGCACTTTTAATCTAAATTTATTAATTTTTATCACATCGCACTAGTCAATTATTTTGATGGAAAATTTTAACGAAATATGTAAAGTGTATGAAATCAATAATTTATATGAGTAATGTGACAAAAATTAACAATTGATGGTATACAGTGTCAAAACCACATAGAAGGAGGTGCACAATATATATTTTATCCCTGAAAAATATGACATGTGGACGGTCATTTCAACAGGGACAAATTTTTGTCCTTTTTTTGGTATATTTTCCTGTCCTTCATGCGGTAATCATATGTTTTCCTATATATTTTTTTCTCCTCCTTCGTATGCAGTCTTCTGATAGATTACGTGGAAACTTTGAATTGGAAATGCTTTAGAGAGTATTCGAAGCATAAGTGTGCCTCTAATGAATATTAGGTCCCCCACAATTTGTGAATAATTAACCTTAGTTTCCTTTTTCTTTTCAATCCGAGAATTCATGACTTTTATCAAGAGGCGTCTCTCCTGAATTTTCTTTCCATATGTATAAGTGGAGAAAAAAAAAAAGAACAAAAAAGGAAATCCTGAAAACATATTTTGTTCTATCTGTTTTATTTTTCTAAGCAAAAAACCCTTTCAGGGTAAAGGAAATATTTGTTTGTGAACGCCTTTTTATATGCATGAATGGGTTGTCTGCCTGTCGTTTTGGTCTTTCCTAGTACCCCCGGCCAACCAACCAAGTACCAACATAGCGTCGTAGCCATATTTTTATAATACGACTCCAGAGCTGTCCTACTATTTCCCGGCTTTCCTTTTCCTTGATCGTCTTCTTGCTCTCACTCTCTCTCCTCTGTGATCTCCAACATGAACGACCTGCTCGCGGTACGTCTATTTTAGCTTTCCGGCTTTTGTCATCTGTGTTTGTGTGATTGTTTTGCTGTAGTGGTGGATTGATTTCAGTTCCTTGGAGTTAGAGATTCATGTCAATTAAATGGGATGTAAAAGTGGTTACTTTGCTATTTGGGGGTTCGATTTCTCGGTCTCCTTATAACGGCTGGATTGGTTTATTCTTAGTTGGATTTAGCGCTCTGTTAATAATGATCAATTTGTAATCTGATGTTTTCTTGTGTGATTTCGGTGAAAATTGGGGCCTTTCAGGAAACACCCACTTGTGATTGTTTCGCCTAGATGCCTTATAAACTCACTTCTTTGATTTAAGTGGTTATTCTTTTTATTTATAATTTTGCTAGCTCGAATTGCCGACCAAACTTGAGCTAACGCTACTCTTCTCAATAGTGTAACGTTCATTAATGATTTATTTGACCCAATATTGTACAACATAAAAAATGATTCAGATGCTTAGAAAAAAAAAGATTCACTTCAAAAGTTCAGAAATTGATAGAATTTGCAGTGGAGAGATTGCTCAATTTGGAAATGGTCTGAATTTTTTTTCTCTGGTTGTTTCCGGATTCGAAGATAGATAAATGGTGATTGTTCTGTCAGCCCATATGTTAAAGAGATCTTATTTTGTGTGATTTTGCGATGGTTTTAGGATTCATTTATTAGTGACGACAAAGGTCAGCCTTCGAGAGAAGATGATATCGAAATGGGGACACGTGGTCCTGGAAGCAACTCTGATATGGGAATGGGAGTTTTCAACAAACAGGTATATCCTATATACAATGTTCTATTTTCTTCTGAAAAGCTTAGATGTGAATGGGAAAAAAATATAATGTCGGGGAGTTTATATTAGTGAGGAGGTGCAAGAGAAATCAGATCATTATCATGCTCTTTCTAATTTTGGCTATCTTCACAGGAGAAGTGAAAAGAAAAGAAAAAAATCTAGAACTGTTGTCTTTAGTTAGCTTTCTAACAAGTTACTTCTCCCAAATTGTTTGTTATTAGGTAGAAGAGGTTGAGAAGCAGGTGGAGAAGGTCTCCAGGCTTCTTAAACAACTAAAGGTATGTTGATTCTCATCTAGGGCTAAATGCTATTATTGTTTTCCATTGAGATGTTCATGAGCAATGTTTCGGGAAATGGGATCTGATTTAGAGTTTATTGCCTTTGCTTAGTTAATCTATTGCATGTGCTGGGTTTATACAGTTGCATATTTTAGTTGTCTTGATGTAAAACAAAAATGATTAAGTTTTAGTCCATCTCTATGGCTCCTTGTGGAAATTCTGGTAGCACCTAACCTTTGTCATTCAAAGCACAGGTCAAGCTGAGAAACCCCTATGTCAGCATCCATTTCAGTTCTTTAAGTTTTTTCTAAAGTGTGGGGGAAAAAAAGGATAAGATGAATTCAGAAACAAGTTTAATTAATTGCAAATGGTATTGGGTTACTTACAAAATTCAGGTTATTAGTTAGACTATTTTAGCTCTCGAAACTGGCTTTGCACTTGGTTGGCCACAGGGATGATTTCTGGTCCGATTGGCACACTCATCTAATCTGGTTCAGAAGTTTAGACGTGTTGCACCAGCTTCTGTTGACAATTAAAACATGTTACATCAGTTTCATGTTTCTATGCCATCAATGCCACATTTATAGACCATTTTCCTAGTAGTTATCAGAATACAAACCAAGCATCAAACCTTTTCTTCGAGGTTGAAAGAAAGTAGGCAATCGGAGATTTTGATTATGGACCACAGCATTTTTACAACAGTAAATGTGGACTTTCTTACAGGATGCTAACGAGGAGTCTAAGTCTGTTACAAAAGCATCCACCATGAAAGGTAGTTACTTATCCTTGTCCTTTGCAGTTGTAAGGCTTCTATTTGGAGCTTAGTGTTTCATGGCTAAGTGGCGAATCATTTAATTCAGTTATCAACAGTATTCATTCAATGTTGCCGAAAGACAGACTGCCTAATTTTAGAAGCCTTGGCAATAGTGACAAAAGAAGAAATAGGGAAAAGGCAGATTATTCTTGGAGAGTAATTTACGATATACTTGGCCAATTCATTTGGTTTCACTCTTGAGAGTGTTTTGAGATGTTTAAAGTTTGCCAGTTTAGAGTATGTGTTTTAGATTCTTGAGCTTATTGTTCAATTCTATGCCTATTGTAGATTGTGCTTTTAATAATAGTTACTGTTCAACACTATTCAGCTATTAAGAAGCGGATGGAGAAAGATATTGATGAAGTGGGAAAGATTGCACGAAGTGTCAAAGGGAAACTAGAAGTGATTAGTAGAGATGTAATGGTTTTCTCAGTTGCACCTGATATGATAGTTTTTTGTGAGGGTAATTACCCTCTTTCAGGTTCATGTACTCACTTCTTGCTCTTTCCAGAACATTGCCAATCGACAAAAGCCTGGTTGTGAAAAGGGAACAGCTGTAGACCGAGCAAGGATGAACATGACAAAGTTCGCCGCGAGTGCAAATCTCTAAATCTTAGTCTGCTGCTTAATTTTTTTCTTTCAAATAATAGTATAGAAAATTGATACATGAACTAATAATCCATGGCAGTGCTTTGATGAAAAAGTTCAAGGAGCTAATGACAGAGTTTCAGGTATATCTACACATTATGCTTGTTACTGTTGGATTTAGTTTCCACTCTCATCTTCTCATCTCTGTATTATATTCAGACCCTGAGGCAGAGAATCCATGATGAATATCGTGAGGTTGTGGAGAGAAGAGTTGTTACAGGTTAGAACTGCCATGGTGTTTTACTTCTATCATTGTCATTTTTATTTGGTGATCCAGTTTTTATTCATCTTTATGCTTTTATGATTTGATTGAGCAGTGACGGGAACCAGACCAGATGATGAGGTGTGCTTGAATCCTTGTATTGTTATTTGGCAATTGAAAAATGTCAACACCTTTCTAATTGGGCAAATTTAATTGCTGCTTTTAGACAATTGACCATCTTATAGAAACTGGAAATAGTGAGCAAATCTTCCAGAAGGCAATTCAAGAAATGGGACGAGGACAGGTTGGCTTCTTATCCTTATCATATATACTTTATAGTTCCCAATGGTTTTCCACTTCATTGGGTTTAGCCCCCAACTCGCAAGCATTATTTGAAGTTGTCTTTTGCTTCTGGTTTTTAAAGTTCAACATAACACAAACTTATTGATAGGTAATCCATACTAGTCATGATGGAGCAATGGGGCACATTTTCTTGTGCAGCTTTTTCTTGCTGCTCAACAGCGATAGAATCAGTGTTGTGTTTTCCTGGTATAGTATTTAAGTTGTCATGACAAATATAACAGCAGAGAGTTTAGTGTACCCTTTTCTGATCAATGTTACTATTATCTACCACACAGATTATTTTAGGTCTCAAGTCCAATGATCTTTCCTGCCATGCCCTGTTCTTTGATTATCTGCTTGCCACTGCAAACTTGTGTGTTCGATTGCATTCATTTTATGTTCTCTTAATTGTTTCATCAATGGTCTCGTGGAGGACTCCAAAGAAAATCAGATTGAAAGGGGGGGCTTGAATATGCGATCTCTCTTCCCCACCCCCATCCCCCCAACCTCTCAACAATTTATTTGATCATTTGCCAGGCTTGAAAATTATCCCATCTACCTTGTCAGTCTTCATAACTTTGGGAACTGGACAAATTGATGTATGTGGTACTTAAATGCAGGGAAAAGGAGAAGTTGCCGCTGCCAACTTGGCTGCATTTTACTTTATGTAATGCATAGGGCATGTTCTAAACTAGATATGATGGTAAGCTTGCTTTGGGCCATGGTTGCAGGTGCTCAATACTGTTGAAGAAATTCAGGAGAGGCATGATGCTGTGAAAGAAATTGAGAAAAAGCTGCTTGACTTACATCAGGTATATCTATAGCGACCTAAGTTTATGCTACTGGAAATCAGATGTCTACTATAACTTTGAGATATCTGGACAGATTTACCTTGATATGGCGGTTTTAGTGGAGGCTCAAGGAGAGATCTTAGACAACATTGAAAATCAGGTTTGCTTCTGCGTTGACATCATTGTCCACTGTGGTTCTGTGCATACATACGCATAATGCATTGCTTGGTACTGCGTGTTAATGGGAATCTTGTCCAGGTCACAACTGCAGTCGAACATGTCCAAAGAGGGACAAGTGTACTTCAAAATGCAAAGAAACTCCAGAAGAACTCCCGAAAATGGATGTGCATTGCTATCATTATTCTCCTAGTAATAATAGCCGTTGTAGTTGTCGGTGTCATCCAACCTTGGAAGAGTAACAAGGGTGCTTGAGTCTGCCACTGTTCCCTTTGTCCATCTAGTGCCATAGGAGAGTTGGCTTCCACACTATCCAGAATTTTAGTCCGGCTGTCATAGTAGTGTTTCTTACCGCTTTGGTGTGGCTCTTACTTGTTCATTCATTTATTTGTTTTATGTTGGTGGTGTGCTTCTGTATGGAGGATTTGGAACTCGTACAAACAGTTGTCTTTATGAATTGAAAGCGTGAAAACATCAAGCTTCTTGATTTGCTTTGTTAGACTACCTATGTTTGCCACTGACTATTTTTTTTTTCAAACTTTGTTTCTCGTAATATCTGTCTTATTGTTCTCTACAACGAAAATAAGCCAGTTAATTTAGCCCCCCAAATTTCATACGGCCAGGTCGTTATTTTGTTTGGGTATCTTCTTCTCTCACTTTAGTGTGTTTTTAAAGTGGAATAAAATTAGATTTTTTTTTAGAAGGAAAAAAAAAGGAATGGATCACGTGTTAGTGTTATTTTTGGATAAGCCTTAATCACGTAATGTCTTTTCGTTGTCTTGACTTCTTAGACTTGTACCATGTTGGTGTTGTATCTTCGTTGCTGTGTGGAACTTTCCCATTAACATCGTCTCCGCTCTTGGTTGTCGGTATTGTGTCCCCCCCCCCCACCCCGTCTTGTGGTTATTCTTAGCTTCAGCCCTTATAGCCGGATTCGTTTCCAAATCTTTGAATTTAGCATATTATAGGGCTTTTGGTCCGTTATTATTTTTTCTCAAATATTAATATATAAGTTTCATTTGCGTGGAAAAAAAAAATGATTGTTTTTTCAATTCCGAAATTATCCTCCTATGTTCTCTAACTTCCCCATTTTAGTTGTAATTTTTTTTTTCAAGCTCATCAATCAACTAGCTTACGTACTTTTGTGTCGATTGTAGTTGTTAAATTTGTCATGCCTTACAGTAGAATAAAAACTTAAAAGTGTCTATAGTGACCTTTCTGAACACTGGAGGTATCAACACGACATTCATGAGGTAAAGGAAAGACAATGAGTGAATACTGTTTCTCCTTCCCCAAAACTTATTCAGTTTCAGAAGCAAAGAAAAATAGTCAAAACAGAGACTTAGGGCCATAGTCACTGATCATGGAAAGACAGAAAGGCCTTTCACCAATAGGGCATTTCCCCAGCTTTCAGCTCCTGAATCTCTGATCACTACAAGGCATTGACGTTGTTCCAACCTCCGAGCTTAAAGATTGTTCGTAATAAATATTTCTTTATTGCTGCTATTTTCCTCTCCTTTTGGGTCGTAGTACTTTCTCTCTCTCTCTCTCTCTCTCTCTCAGGTGATCGGTTCAGTAATCTATTTCTTAAACATTATACAGGAGTTAAATAACGAAATTACAAGTTAAAACTCCTTGATTGCTTGAAAATGGCTGTGGTGGTAGATGCTATATTTTAAAAATCAAACCAACTCGTTTGCTACCTTGAGTACAGGTGACAAATGCAGTGGACCATGTGCGGTCAGCCACAGATGCTCTCCAAGCTGCAAAGAGTTTGCAAAAGAAGTCACGGAAGTGCATGATGATTTCCATCATATTACTCCTGGTTATTGCAATCATCGTCGTACTCTCTATTGTGAAACCCTGGAAGTAATCAACAGAGTGAAATCATCTGTCTACTCACTCTCGTTCATACTCAGTTACAGGCATATACATAGAAACAATAAAGATCAAAAGTATTCAAGTTGTATGGGTTCTTATTTCTCTTTCCCTTTCTATACAAATGCATCTATGACTATGTTTAACATTTTTTTTTTGAGATATAAATACAAATAAACTATAAGCTAGCATATCTACATTTGCTTATCCCTTTCTGAGCTGGCATGTAACCTGTTTGAGAGGTTGTTGTGCTTTCTGACTCCTCTCCATCCTTTATATCCATTATGTTCTTTTTTTCGGGGGATTTAGAAAACGACCATATATTTAATGAGTTACTTCGGGCAAATTAGGGAGGAGGCAATTCCCAAAGAGCTAAAGTTGGATTTGAGGAACAGCAGACTCTTGAGGTAAGTCAAAGTATCCCAATCTCTATCAGATGTAAATCCATATTCAGAAGAAATTGGTATCACAAAAACTCAACATGCACAACTGAGCAGTCGACAAAATCACCTAGGAACATAGCCATGACAGCAGCAGCAAAACCACCACCGTTTGCAAAGCATGTTTCATTAAATAGGATGACAGTAAACATTCATCAGTTCAGCTCTGATGAAAAAAAACAATTAAAAAATGTGACAGCTTACCATCCTATTTAATCCACTATTAGCTGAAGTCTGTGTTTTAATCAGCACATTAAACCCTACTTAGAGCACTAATGGAGAAATAAAATGAGTTTTCAAAACTGCAACCAAAGATTCCCTTCCTAGAGAAAATATTTCCAGAAACGCCAAGAGAATATACCATCCAATAAGTGACGATTTTCTCTACTCACTCTTCAAGTTTTCATTTTGATGTCAATTTTACAATCAACCCCATCTTCTTGCCCTAACCATCAGTAAACGTCTTAATCCTTCTTCCAATTCGCTTAATTCTCACCTAGGACCATAGTCATGACTAGAGGTGCAATCTCAGCTTTGTTGAAGGCAAAATTATGTCAAAGATGTACAACTTTCTCCTATATAATACATTACACCAAGGACTATTCTTAGACCTACATTTGAGATTCTCTGGAACACATTCCACATGACCTTATCATGCATCTTACAAGGATTACACCAACATCACATAATTGTTTAGAATCATGAACACCTAAAGTGACTTTAAATCATTGCATATAGATACGTATACGTATTTGAATGTAAATTAGGACATAACCTTCAAGTCAACTGTTGAAAAGAAAAGAAGAAAAAAGGAGTCTCGGTGACAATTACCCAGATAACCCTAGCTTTTAGGAATTTACTTGAGAAAAAACCTTAAAGTGCATCTCCTTTGTCATTACTCCTGTAAACCACAATAATCTCAGCTCTAAAAGTTCCAAGCACTAAAAGCACCTCGGGCAGTTGCCTGATCATCAAGCTTGTGCATGCCTATTTTGATTATAACCCACAGCTGAAATCCAGCAGGACAAGCTTATGCTTGTAGAAATACAGGAATATATATACCTTAACCCAGTCAACGGACAATAGGTTACTCGTAGGCATCGCTTGTGACTGCATATGTGCTTACAGTGTCTGTGTGTGTATCTGCGCCCATGAGAGAGAGAAAGAGAGACAGACAGGCGGAGACAGACACAGAGACATCAACTGGGATAGGCGCAGCTAAAGTAAATTTGTTGTTTTATGCTCAATTGCCCTTGATTCAAAATGGAGGACACCCAATACAATGCAAAGTAAGCAGAGTGAATAAACTGCAGCAAGAGTCTGAAATCACAAATGAATAGCACAACGCCAGAATTAACTGGAATAGCATCACACTAGAATTAACAAACATTCACACACCATTGTGAAAATAATGAAGATAAGATACCTTGGTTTAAAACTCAGATAATTTTTCTTCGAGAATACCAGCTTATTAGTAAGGGAATTTGTTAAAACAGAGACCAAAGACATTGCAAACCAAGGGATTCAAACCCAGGACACGAAAGACTCCGTTGTGTATAACTTTTATGTTGGGTCAAACAATACTGTCAAAGAGTAGATCGGCTGCTTTTGTTTACATTCCATTGTTGTCGTACATTCTAAGACCATGAAATTCAAACATGCACAGATACATCGATCATCAGATAAGTACCAAAGAAAGTACACAACAAAGGTAGAGGATAATGCATGTTCCTTGGTGTTCAAGATCCTAAAATGTGATGATTACATGATAAGAACACCTCAACCAGACTTATAATTGGGGCGCCAGTCCCGTCTAACAAATTCTTTTTTGGATGAGGACACCTCAACCAAGCTCATAATCGGCACCGGTACCTTCTAACAAATTATTTTGGATGGATTAAAAACTCTCCTTGGATCCCAAGTACAGTAAACACATCAGGCAAGACAGCCAGCTCAAGCTGCCAACAGAACACACACCCATACACGCACACCAACACACAGCAGCTATAACTGCACGCTAACTTTAAAAACTAATCAAGGAACTAAGATCTACTAAACACAAAGAAGGGAGTGTGCCAAACACTACGATTTGCATCGAGTTTCGTATATTCCTTCTAGCAGCAAATCCACTTCTAACATCAATTTTAAGAGCTTCAAGTAAGCTGTCTTATGGCTTAACTTGCCCTTTATGCGCTATTTCGGTTCTATGTAATCAGTGATGACACATACTGGCCGCTCAAGCAACTCAGAAAGTATAAGACCAGACATCTAGAGTATTACAACCCAATAAATCCTTTGCCCCGGATGCTAATCTTTCTAGTAACCAAATTCTCCACTCAAATTCTCCCATTCAAAGTGTGTGAAAGAAATAATCTGTCTTTACTCTCAAGGTTGCTTCTATGACAAATAAAATCGTCCACAAAACAAAAATTACCAATATCCCAAGTAGCAGAACCAGGACCCAATTTGAAGAGGAACGAACTTTTAAGGTGAAATGACAAAAAAAAAAATTTCCTATATAATGCAAAAAGTATCTTAGAGTTAAAATCAAAAATTAAAATTAAAAGCATTAAAAATATTGAAATACGCGTACCGTACTATATTATTCATTGAGACTGAGAGGCGGCAATTGGATCCTACGAGTCTGCATCTTCTGAAAACGTTGCAAAATAGTTTCGTTCTTGATAGTTTCAAAATTCCCTCTTAATGTATATTACCATGCTATCATTCATCTACTCATCTCTCATCTTATTACGCAAGTCAGTCTTGATAAAATTCATCGTAGAGAACACTTTATTAACGGTTGCAATCGCAACTGGTAAGACCAATGCCAACTTAGTAAGGAGATAAACTAATAGAAATAGAGTATTATTTATTGTCCAAACCATCTTCACAGTAAGACCTCCAATATCTTGAAGCTCAGAAAAAGCATCATTATTTCTCACTTCATGAATGTAGGTGTGAAGTTGATCTATAAGCCTAATACGATCAGCTACTAAGAAATCTTCTAGATAAAGCTCAGCAAAACGAAATAACTTAGCATGATCAAACGTTGAGAATGAATTCCTTGGATTAAGACATGTTATGCAAAGAAGTAACTCTATATTTACTTATGTGAAATGATGATCTATCTCCTGAGCGATCAAATCAATAACTTGACAAAGCACTTCCACACGAAAATGATGCAAATAAGTAATTATTTGCCCTCTATGCCTCTTACGACTAAGAGTTGGTATAATGTCTTTCATATTGGCATTGATAGAATTATCCACACAAAAAGTTTTGACTAATTCCAAAAAAGCATCTCATTTCATCTCCCTCAAAGCCTGCAACCTTTGTTTAACAACTCCAACCAAACTCATAGCATTAACAATATCTTGATCCTTTCGCTGTAAGGCCTGTGACAATTCATTCGTAATTCATATTATATTCCTCAACAAATGTATAGTAAATATAAACTCAAAGCTTTCCATCTTATCCATCTTTGTTTTGAGCAAGTACCATTTTCTTTTACGTTTTCAAGTATTTCCAACACTACTGACCACATAGTGAAGAGACGGATTATTGTAACGTAGTATAAACCCTAATGAGTCACCTGGTCTTGCCAGATTGATTTCGATCTCTTCCACTAGAAATCTCTCCCTTGTCCAACCGCTCCCTATCTTCTCATGTTGACTTTGCCGAATAGTATCTTTCCTTTTACAAGAGCTCAACTATATTCACAGTCAAAGAAGTGTAATTAAAAAAATTACCAACTTGCAATTTATTCTTTGCAATAGCCAATTGAAGTTGATGAGCAAAACAATGGATATAAGTAGCAGAAGGATTGTCCTTCAAAATGAGCGACTTCAACCCATTAAACTCGCCTCGCATGTTTGATGCCCCATCATACCTTGACCTCTCAATCTGGATATTGATAACTCATGTTGCAAACAATGTCTATAGCATTTTTCAAAGATTGAGAGCAAGTGTCAATAACATGTTCCACACCAAGAAACTTTCAATCACCTGTCCATGTTTGTTCACATATCTCAAAACCATTGTCATTTGCTCCTTCACTGAACTATCTCGAACTCATCAACCATAAGAGAAAAAAAACTTCTCCAATATATTTAATAATGGCAAGTGTGGTCTCCGCTGCAGCAGCATTCACCATTTTTTTATGAATTTTTGGAGAAGTCATTTAGTTGTTTCTAGGAGCATTAAGCTGAATTTTCTTAGCAACCTTTTCATTACGTAAGTTGGACAATTCCAAAAACTCAAGAAAATTGTCATTCCACATTGAACTCTCGGACTCGTTATCACCATGAAAAACTAATCCTTGCAAAAAAAAAAAAAAAAAATGCAATCTAAAACTGCTGTCAAATTCATAAATCATTAATTCAAGCTTAACTAAACAATCACCAAATTCAAGCTAACACATTCAACCAATCAACCATCAACCAATTAAAATCCCATCAACCAATTGGGCTATTGCAAAAATCGTCATGGCTCAAAGACTTATCACTCCCATGTAAAATATTTAACTAGAAAAGCATATAAATTGGACCTGATTTAATTTGTGTATAAATTTTAGACAACTGACATGTAAAATTTTTCATTTAGGTATTGATAGCAGGCTTTAATAGCAAAAGGATATTTAATTATAAGCAAAAGTTTTCAAATATAAGCAACTAGAAATTCAACTGGGATTTAAATCTCACAGCTGAATCTACTTACTGCCCTACGCGAGCACGACGGCAAGTGACCAGTGGCGGGAGTGGATGGTGGAAATGAGTTGAGAGAGAGAGAGCCCGGCCAATCGGCGGCAACGGAGGCAGCTGGTTTCGGTCGACAGTGGATGGCCAATCGCCAGTGGAGGAGTTGAGAGGGAGTGAGAGCTGAAAGGAGAGGCTGAGAGGCAAAGAAGTACTCCCTCTCAGTGAGAATTAAACTCAGGGTGAAACGACTGGGTTTAAATTATTATTTTTTAAGCAAAGGGTGTTTAATTAAAAAAAAATAGAGGATGAAACGACATGGTTTCACCCTCTGATAATTAAAAAAACAAAAAAAAGGTTGCAAGATGGGCTATTTTACAAGGAATTGGGCCGAATAAATGGGGGACGGGCTTGGTCTCATAGAGGGCAAAACCTTAAAAAAAAAAAAATCATTTTTTAGACAGAACCAGCCGGGCCGGGGCTCCTGTTCGCCCCGGCCTGGTTCCACCACCAGTAGAGACTTTCTTTAAAAAGTAAGCACATAAATTAGTGCCTAGCTATAGCACGCGAGAATGAAATAAGATAACGGGTCTCCACACGGCAACTTTGTGCGGAATTCAACTATCCTGCGCCACTAAAAATTACCTCTTTTTCCCGTCAACAATCGGTTCTTCAAATAACACAAAAACTGCAGAAGTGCATACAAAGATACAACGAACCTACAAAAAAAAAAAAAAAAAAGGAACTTCTCCCTTTAGGGATCTCATACAACTAGTTGGTTATAGTTCATGTAAGCGTATCATTCTCTTTGTGATATTTGAAGACTTGAATCAACAAAAGCTCAGATTTTCCATTTCTTAAAACATGTTCCTCGATTTTCTCACATCCAAACTGAGGTAAACACAAATATGTCAAATTCCCCAACACCCAATTGGTAACATATTAGAAGACGGAGGGTGAAAGTTGTTGAATGAAGACTGGAGACTAAAGGCTTCAATTATTCAAAACACAAGTTCCAATGAAACTACAAGCAGGAACCGCAAGTCAAAAAGGTAAAGAATTCTTTACCTTCCACGCATCCCATTTCCATCGAAAACCCTAAGCCCTGGTTAGACCCGCAAAGAAAGGGTCAGAGAGAGAAAGTGGTACCCGATCTGGGAAAGCGATACTTCGGACCTCTAGTCGCACCGGTTAGGTTAAGGAGAGAGATGGTTGGAACACGCACATTGTATTCTTGTGCAAGTTTTATTTTACTTTAAACTTCTTCCGTAAAACGCTGTATACTTGTTTGTTTGTTTGTGTCTTTTATTTTTTTATTTTTTTAATCAGGCAGCTGAAAAGTAGGGCAGGGTACCGGAGGTACAGGAGCTGGAATTTCACATTCTGGCTCTGGTACCGGTATTAGCCGGATGCTTATTTAGGCATCCAGTTCCGGTTCGGGAACTGTCGGAATTCTGGCAATTCCTGTACCGAAATCCCGGTACCGGATGTTAGAATTTCGACAGTTCATTTGGGCTGAATTTTGGGCCCAAAATTTTAGTTTTTTAGGGCTTTTTACTTGGGCTTGTTTTATTATTGCATTTTTTCGGGGTTTGTAACTTGGGCTTGTTTTATTATTGTATTTGTCGGGCTTTTTAACAATTATACTCTAATACTCGGGTTTCCTTAAAAAAAACAGCTTCTAATACTTAAATATAAACTTATACAATTATACTCTAATACTCGAATTGTATAATTGTATTTTGTAACAATAAAAATGAAAAACAATACCATTATAATTTATACCTCCCTCTAATCGTCCACGTCAAGTGTCTGTGTCACGCTATCCATGTTGGAGACCGAGATAATAGACATCAGTTGTGTAGGGTTATTAGTCATGTCTGGAAACAAAGAGCATTTAGAAAGAGCACACAACATTTTAAAAAACATCTAACAATTAAAAAAAACTAAACAACCAAATCATTACCTTTTTCCACAGTATAACTTTCTAAATATTCTGTTCCATCACCAATCTCAGGTTCACATTCAGCATCTTCATGAATGAACAGATTGCAACCAATTCTGAGCACATATAAGACCCTCCACTGTTTTAGAGATAGAGAGCTTCGAAAAGCATCCAGTACACGTCCTCTGTGCTGAAGACCGACTCAGATGGCACGGTTGTAATAGGGATGGCAAGTACATCTCGAGCAATCCGAGCAAGAATAGGGAACTTAAATTGATTCACTTTCCACCAAGCCAGAATATCAAAATCCTCGACCCTAGGTTGAGGAGGCTCCATCAGATATCTATCCACTTCAGATGTGGTTTCTATAACATCGTCCTCCTCCATGAAAGACATATATTCGTTCCACATGCGTTCTTCTGTACCACTTGCAGTAGAACTAGAACCACCAGCTTCACTTGCTGTCCGTTGATGCCTTGAAGTATTATCATTACCATAAACAATATTGCACTCAGTAAACAATTGTTCCAATGTACCTCTAACCAAATCAATCATCGCTCGACCCTCCTCCTTGCCCAATGTCTTAGAGAACCAAAAACGCAACCAACCCAACTTTAATTGGGGATCAAGTGCTGCTGCCACAAACAATAGTCTATTCACATCTTTCAAATTACCCCAATATTTATCATACTTTATTGCATCCTCTCGCCATATCCACCAACGATACATCTTCACTTTGAGCAAACTCCTTCAATTGGTTATGAATCAAAGCCAATTGTGTACAAAATAGGTTTGCAGTAACAGTCTTCGAAGCAGATATCCTCAGCGTGACATTATAAAACAACTTCAAGAAGTTTATAAAATGCTTCACACGCACCCAATCCTCTTTAGTTGGAGGCCCCAACCCCTTCTTCCCATGCCCGTCATCAGTTAAGAAATCCAAAAAACCCAACCTTTCATCGAAAGCCAACATATCATTAAAAACATCTTCATACTTCATTGCAGACTCTAACATAATATACGTCGAATTCCATCTTGTAGGTACATCAAGTTGCAAAAATCCA
The DNA here is from genome assembly GCA_003952965.2 of Morella rubra. Classification (NCBI taxonomy): domain Eukaryota; kingdom Viridiplantae; phylum Streptophyta; class Magnoliopsida; order Fagales; family Myricaceae; genus Morella; species Morella rubra. The sequence continues at coordinate 16,586,053 of CM025849.1, read as the reverse complement.
TCTGTAGGAAGCGACCTCTTCCTCACACAACTTCTAAAATAATCCAACCGTTGAGGGGATGACTTAACATACTTCACACAATTTCTAAGCCTAACCACCGAATCATCCCATTCTTTCAAACCGTCTTGCACAATCAAGTTTAAGATATGTGCACAACACCTCATGTGAATAAATTCATGCCACAAACAACAACCCCCACCCTACCACCAGCAAGTGCCACTTGTCTCCTTTTAAAATGATCTATTGCAACATTATTAGATGATGCATTATCCACTGTGATTGCAAGAACCTTATCAATCCCCCACTCATGCCCACATTCCTCCAATTCTGTCGCAATTGTAATCCCTCTGTGATCCGTGACTCTACGAAATCTAAGAATCCTTTTGTGCAACACAAAATTCGAATCAATAAAATGGCCAGTCACAGACATATAGTTCATATTTTGAACCGAAGTCCACGTGTCGATTGTATAACAAATCCTAGGTCGCGTTCCTAAAATGATATTCCTTAACTTATTCTTCTCATCAAGATAAAGACCCATACAATCCTTCATCACTATGTATCGAGAGGGCATCCTAAATCGGGACTCAAGTTCATAAATCATATCTTTGAACCCATCCTTGCTCACCACCCTAAATGGCAACTCATCGACGATTATGAATCGAGCGATGGCCCTCCTAACCTTTTTCTCATTATACGTATCTATCTTCATCTCCCCCATGACATCCCCCTTCGCCAGTTTTGAAGAAGCATCGTGAGTGAACTTCGATTGAGAGAAGTCCAACTTACTTTGCTTCCGTTGATATGTTAAACAACCCTTCAAGTGAGACCTCATACCGGAGGTCCCTTGACGGGTGTGGTGAACCCCAACCGGGTGATTACAATAGTTACATTTTGCCGTTGGCTTCTCTGGATCAGTTATTTTTTCAATCCTTGTGAAGTGATCCCACATGGGAGAGGTTGAGAAATCTTCCTCCTCTTTGGGAGAGGTGGTGCTGACACATCAACACTATCCCCCCCAAGTTGAGGAGACGGCTCCTCACCAATAATAGGGGAGGAAGCATCGACTCCTACTTGGAGACGTGGTGTCAGTGAGTCAACCGAAGGAGTAGAAGAAGAAGTAAAGGGATCCATCTGAGAAAACAAAAAGTTTTGAAAAAAAAAATCTATTAAATACCCATACTCTAATAAAAGATGCTAAAAAGTCCATACATATTACATACCAAATAAAAAATACGAAAAAGACACCATACAATATCACCAAGGTCAATATACAATCTCCAATGGTTTAACTTCCTAATTAGCCAATTTAAAGTTCTCTCATACATACATTGCTTCAGTAACAGTAAAGCATTGCAGAAAACATACAGTGGAAAGATAATCTCCTAATACCCTAGAAACGATAACCATTTGAGACCAGAAACGTTCTGCCAGATTTTTCATGTATTAGAATTTGGTTTTAACATGCTCACAAGAAATGCAAGGAAAACTAAATTCATACATTGGCTAACAAAGAACAGCAAGCTCTAGCAACAATCTTATTTCCTTGTTCACCACTGTCATCAATACATCAAAGAGCCGCAACTTTAATTTACAAACAAACTAACAACTCTCAAATTACCTACAGGCTACAGCAAACAAACAACTAACAAGTAACAGCCAAATCCTCCAATCAGTCAAGCCCATCCTCCTTCAGTTTCACAACCTAGGTCCTAATATACATTCTAAAATTTTAAATTAACTAATGAACTACTAAATAAATGAAAAATTAGTGAATTTACCTCAATGGCAGTGCACTAACCAGTAACCACATGGCACAACTTTTGTAATAACCTGCAAAGAAATTTTTTTCGTATTAACAGATAATAAAATGAAGATATGGTTATTGAACAACTGATAAATTATAATGAATAATGATACGAAAATGAAATTGAACAAAAAAAAAAAAGAAGCAATGAATCTGTGAGTGAGTATGATCCGTGAGAGAGAGAGGGAGAGAGAGAGAGAGAGAGAGAGAAGAGAGAGAGAGAGAGAGAGAGAGAGAGAGAGTTGATGAGTGATTCGGCTGAGAGCCTGAGAATGAGAGCAAAACGCCGGTGGCCTTCAAACTCGAAGGCGAGTGGAGATGGCGGCGACCCGAGAGAGAGAGTTGAGTGAGACTGTGAGAGAGAGCTCGAGAGTCAGAGAGACAGAGAGACAATGCTTAAGAGTTCCGTCAGCCGTGAGAGGGGAAGGGAGGTCAGAGGGTCGGAGAGACTAGAGAGGCAGATCTGAGAGGAGAGAAATGGGGGGTATCGGGGAGCGTGGGTTTTGAAAACCCTAGACCAAAACGTGCGTTTTAGTCTAGTCCAAAACGCACAGCTTTGGTCTAGAACAAAACGCACGTTTTGGCCAAGTCCAAAGCTGTGCGTTTTATTTTTTTAAAAAAAATACAAAATAAAGAATCGGTACCGGCATTCCGCCCAGTACCGGCTGAATTACCGGTACCGGTTTCGGCCGGTATACGGTGGCCGGAGGTCGGAACCGGTGCCGGTACCGGAAATTCCGGATACCGGTGGATAAAAATCCCACCCCTACTGAAAAGCAAACAATTGCGATATCACCCCGCGGAGAAGCTTAACAGTCGCTGTAAATGGTTGGATTCGGAATTTTCAATTCTACTTTGATTTATGAAAATTCAGTTCTGATTTCCATATATATCAAAATTATAAGTAATTTTTATCAATTTATAGAATAAAAAATTCTAGCAGAATTATCTGAACTTTCGATTCAGATTTTTCTAAAAAGATAAAATAAAAATAGTACTCAAAATACAATATAACAATTGAATGTTTATTTTAGAATCTAAATTTTGGATGAATATTTATATTTATTGTTAATTTATGATGAATAATTAAAAAATACAAAATTTCTGGTTTCGGTTATTTATTTTTTTTTTTAAAATAGGGCTCAAAATAAAGTATAACATATGAAATTTTTTTGAATGTTTATTTTAGAATCTAGATTTTGGATAAATGTTTACATATATTGTTAATTTATGATGAATAAAAGAAAAATCCTTCAAAAATTCGATCCAAAAAGCATTTATGACTCATGAGGCTCAAAAAAATGTCTAAAAAAACCCACATGCCGAACCAAAATTTCCAATTTTGATTCTAAAAATTTTAGTTTCGTTCCGGTAAAATACCGGAAGGGAATCGAAACAAAAAAAAATACATTCCGCAGAGTATTGAAACGAAACTGGAATTGGTCATTTCAGTTCCATCCATTACAATACCCACCATTTATATCTAAATGTCCTTTTTTATATCTTACAAAAAAATTACATTTTACACTCATTTTTTTTCAACTAACATTCATTTTAAATTTATATCCTAAACTACCAAACTAACTCATGGGGCATATTTTTTTTTTTTTTTTTTTTGTTATTAGGATAAAACTACTTTTAACTCATACATGGCACACCTTTGTTATTAAGTTTTTAGTTTTTAATATTTTATCCAAATTTGTGTGTTATTATAATTTTTTTCAAAAGTTTAATCTATTTTATTACTTATTATTTATAAAATAATTTCATTGATTTTGTGTTAGTTATTATTTTATAAAACAATTTAACCAATTTAACTTATTTTATTATTATTTTATGTACTAATCAAACATGTGACGTTCATGTTGCAATTGACAGGACAGTGCTGATGTGGCCTTAGCATCTGTGGACGGAAGGACTACAGTTTAAAATTAGGGTATAAATTGAGGGATTGAAATTTTAATCTTTCAATTTAAGTTATTTTTCTAAGAAGGCATATAAAACTCAATGACTAAAAAATATTTTTCCCATATACTTTCTGAGCTTGAAAAGTATAATAATCTCTACCTAAGGTTAAATCTTAATTTTTATCTTTTATTGTCCAATATTTGGAAAAACAAAACCTCCGTGACTTTCTTTTGTTTCGCGATGGTAGTTAGGGCTAAGTAACGGTGAAAATGATGCCAATTTGTTTAAAACTGGCATCTGTACCAATAAGGTTGGTGTCTAAATTTTGACACAAGTACCAGCACAGCTGGCCGCAATAACTGGGCCTGCCAGTGCAGGTTTGACTGTAATGATAGCAATGTCCTCAGCGGGTGGCCAAAATAAGAGAGAGAGGAGAGAGAGAGAGAGAGAGAGATCAAAGTGAGAATGGGAGAGAAGGGGGTGGCGTCAGTGGTATCGTAGGATAGGGGAGAGAAGCGTTTTAGGGTTAGGGTTAATAACCTAACCCTAAAATGGCACTGCGCCATTCTGTTTAATTTAAGAATGCCGCCTTTTTTTTTAATAATACATTAAACAACAATCGTTTATAATTTCTTTTTTTTTAAAAGCCAAACGGTCACCGTTGGTTTTATTGGTGGTTACTAGTGACAGTGAGAACACCGGTAGCAATATGCTGCTACCGGTAACCCTAACCTTGAAATGGCACTGGGCCATTCTATTTAAGTAGAGAGCGGCACCTTTTTTTTAATTATACATTAAACAACAGTCGTTTATAATTTTTTTTTTAAAAAAAAAGCCAAACGGTCACCGCCTGTTTTACCGGTGGTTACTGGTGACAATGAGAGTACTGATAGCAATACGCTGCTACTGGTATCAACACCAGGAACCATCGGTGGCCGATGACGACGTTGGTGACGATTTTACCGTCACTAGTGGTGGGCTTGCACAGCCCTAAAATTGGTAGTTTCCCGCACAAAATTTACTCCAATTCAATTCTCATATATTCCCAACGCGGCCGAGCATCTGATTAGCCTAGCTATAGGAAAGAAAAGTACATATTTTTATTGCTTTTTGGAATTGAATGCGAGTGAGAGCCCCTGTATAAAAGTCTGAATTGCAAATTGGCGTCCCTGATGTTTAAATTATGAGTTTTGATTTATTTATATTTTTTCTTGTAGTTTCATGAGTTTTGTAACTATGGTGTTACTTTGCTTCAAGTAAGGCCTTTTAATAAATTTACGAGGGAATTCTGCTGAAGAAAAAAACAAAAAAAATGTGGATTGAGACAGTAATGCTTCCTTTACCTAGATTACAGGTTATCTTTGTAATTAAGTCTTCCTGTAAGAGATCTAAATCATAAACAAGCTATACATCTTCATATAAAATTTGATATATACGGACTCAACAAACCGCAAATTCCATGTTCTTACATATATTGTTACTTGATGATACCGAAACTAAATTAGTTGGGCCGAACAAATTGATCATATGACCAATCCAACAAACAACAAAAGGCCCATATCAACCCAAAGCTCAGAAAAGGTAAATTGCCTACCCACGAAGGACTTCGATTACAAAGCATCACACGGACGTGTATATTTCACGATCTCGGATTTCTCACGTGAAGAAAACACACGCACACACAAGAAGACGTGTAAGAAGGGAGCCATACATGATACAAAATAATGAGGGATCAAACCTTATAAAAGGGGAAACGTGAGAATGTGAAGGATGGACTATAAAAGCTAAGGACGAAGAAGGAGAAAAGTAAGACAAAAATTATAAGTTAGCAGTGAAGGCACTGCGAAAAAGAAACAAGAATAATGACTTAAATATCGGAGGTTTTACACCTTGGTATCCAGGGTTGATTTGCAATACGCGAAGATCGTGGTGCATTTACTTCAAGTATTATCCGTAAATCAATTTTTTCGTCATTACCAAATCATAACATTAATTTTTGTCTATAGATTTTTTCCATCGAGAACGATTTTGTAAAACTCTTGGACTCCCCATTAATTGGTACTGGATTGAAGGGATTTGTGCAACGTGTAAGGCAATCCAACAACAATCCTTTCAAAAACCAAAAAGAATGACTCATTCGAGCTAAAACATTCTGGAGCTATAACGATAGTTATCAAATAGTAAGCGCAGCATAAAATGATAAACTGGATGAACAACTTCATTTCCATTGTTATCACTTTTCATAGGCCTGAGAGAGAACTTCTCATGGCCGTCTACACCTTGGAACCCAAATTATGAGGTTCCAAATTTATCAATAGATACCCTAAAATTACACGTGCTTTTATGACACACCCATACTGAAGTAGAATACCAGATAAGAAAAGGAAAATGCCTCGCGACACTATTTCAAAGAAGCAAAACATGCGGGCAACGACAGATGTCGACCTAAACCTAGGATCAAACATGCATACACCACATGTGGCGAAAAAATGCCAGAATGACCCCTAATATATATATATTTTCTGTTTTTGAGGCCAGAATGCCCCATTTGCCTGTGAAGTTATTACAACACATATATTATACCCAATTCTAAAGTATAGGTACTGGGAAATATTCCCAAGTATCTCGACCCACGAACCAACTGAGATAGCTCTTCTACATTCTTGCCTTGGCAACCACAAGAGTACCATCACCTCCCATGTCCCCAGCTCCTGGCCTAGTCCATGTTTCTTTGAACTGCTCTTCAGTCACGCCTGTACAAAAAAACCAAAACAAACGAGCTTATGATTAGTGTTTTGATCAGTCACCTTTTACTCGAGTAAAGATACCGGGATTGATATGAAAACTTGCCTTTGCCCATGGCTGCAGTTGAAGAAATGCCTCCTTGGACGGTCTTGAGGTACTTATCATAGTAGTTTGCACCAGACCATTTTTGATGAGCAAGTGTGTCAACCCCATTGTTCCTTTCCTCCCTCTGGATCCTCTCTACATAAGCCAGCATTCCCCTCCTAGCAAAATCCTTTGCAAAGGTATCGATCACAAGAGCATCAGCATGGAAACCAGCCAGCGTTATGAACTGCCAGCAGTAGCCCAACTTGGCTATCCTAGGAATGAACTCCTTCATCTGTCCATCAGTCATTCCCGATGCGTCCCAGTTGAAAGAAGGCGAAAGATTATAAGCCAACATGATCTCCGGGTGCATGGATTTCACTCCCTCCGCGAACTTGGTGCATTCTACCAAGTCGGGACTTGCAGTCTCCATCCAAATAAGATCAGCATGTGGAGCAAAAGACCAGCCACGGACAATAGCGGCCATTACGGACCCTTTGAACCTATAGAACCCTTCTCTGGTTCTAGGCAAGTCCCAGTCCCAGAAGAGCTTCTTGACCCCCAGTCTCTCAGCAATTTCGCGGGCTTGCTCATTTGAAAGACACTTATCATGGCTATAGTGGTTCATCCACTCCTTCAGCCTGGATCCTTTCTCATTCTCTCCAATATTCATATTGTTAATGGCATCCACAACACAGTCGGAAAATGTCTTAAGCTGTGCCATTGATAGCCATCGGTCTTCAATAGCTTGAAGTTCAGCTCCCGGTTTGCCGGCGGCCATTGCTCCTGCCAAAATTGTTGCCAAACTCTCCCCCTTAAGGTTTGGGTTCGTCACACCCAAAATGAACTGATGATCTCTGGTGTCAATGTTGGTTTGGATCAAAGTAGCTCCCACTGCATCCGTTCTAGCCACCAAAACTGTCTCAACCCCCATAACATCAAATTGCAACCTTGCAGCCACTAGCCTATTAATGTGTTCGCTAACGGCAACAAGTACTTTCCCGGCCATGTGGCCACATTTTTTGGTCACAGAAGACTGGTCCTCAATATGCACTCCAGCTGCACCACGCTCCACAAAAAGCTTACAAAGCTTGACGGTTGCTGTTGTGCCACCAAATCCAGTGTCACCATCAGCTATGATCGGTTTCAAATAATCCACATAAGGGGTTCGAGCTCTCTCTTCTCTGCTCATGCTCATCCGTGCCTCTCTTTGCTTTCTGTCATGGTATTGTTGCGCAAAAAATAAATGTTCCACTTTGTTTGGGACGGTGTCATATGGGTAATCAGCAAGGTCCGGGCCAGGTTCATTGGTGCTGGTGTGGGTGGAGGAGCATTGCCAACCGGAGACATAAATGGTGTCCAGGTGCTTGGCCATCATGGTGACTTGGACAGGGTCAAGTGCACCAAAAGTCCTGGAGGCTGAACCGTTGGCTTGGTGGGTCTTGAGAGTTCTCCATAGCTTTTTGGCCATTTCATTCGAGCCATAGCCTTGTCTTAGGCTGCCTCGCAGAGCCACAACATCTCTGGCTGAATATGGACGCCGGGTTAGCATGAACCTCTCCGAGTTCCACCATGCTTGCACCTCGGCAACTTCAGCTTCGAACCTTCCTTCTTCCTCCATGATCTGTTTAGAAAATTTATGATGCAAAGATAATATATTAATTTCAGCTCAGTGTTGCTTGAAATGACACAAGTACATTGCATTGAAAGAAAAGCATTAGAAGTGGATAACGCTGGAACCTAGATCAATAATCTAAAAGATCCCAACTAACAATAAATCGAAGAAGAGATCCTCATTTTTCTAACGGACTGGGTCTAACCAGTTCTGTTTTTCTCATTTTCAATTGGCGTCTCTGGGGTTCTATAAATAAAGAAGAACCTTTTACTCACGACCAATCAATTAATTCGCGTGTTCACAAAGAAAAATTCAGACAAGTTAGTTTAGCCACATATAGGTGGAATTCCTAACATCGACAGTTAACCTCGGAAACACTTCGTAAGCTCTCATTTTGTGCGGTCAAATCTCTTGTTTCGTAAAAATTGGCTGCTTTAAGAAGGGGCAGCTCTTAACCTCCTAAATCAATAATCTAAAAGATCCCAACTAACAATAAATCGAAGAAGAGATCCTCATTTTTCTAACGGACTGGGTCTAACTAGTTCTGTTTTTCTCATTTTCAATTGGCGTCTCTGGGGTTCTATAAATAAAGAAGAACCTTTTACTCACGACCAATCAATTAATTCGCGTGTTCACAAAGAAAAATTCAGACAAGTTAGTTTAGCCACATATAGGTGGAAATCCTAACATCGACAGTTAACCTCGGAAACACTTCGTAAGCTCTCATTTTGTGCGGTCAAATCTCTTGTTTCGTAAAAATTGGCTGCTTTAAGAAGGGGCAGCTCTTAACCTCCTAAATCAAGATAGCGTTGACGCAAAAATGATGTCGTGAGGCACCGCTAGCTATCACAACATCCTAAATCATCTCTTAACGTCCTAAATCAACTATCTATGCCTCACGACATCGCTCTCTCTGCCTAACATCAATATTGCCAGCAGACAGGAATAAATGATTGGTCATGAATTACGTCTTCATTCAAACAACACAACATCCTTAACACCTCAGTGTGCCTCACCATGATCTGTACTAGGCAACCATAATCTACGAAATTCTTGTGGAACATATTAACGGACAACTGTTCAAGACTCATTATCTGATCAACACCTAAAAATAGAAGTTTGAATCAGCTCAGAACCCATGAACCTAGCTCAAGTTATTGAAATTTCAAAGAGATGGTAAAAGAAAAAAAGGGCATTAGAAGAAGAACACTCGAGGCTGATGATAGACATACTCACCATCGAAGGTACTGAGAAGGATGCAGCCATGGCAGAACTAATTTTCTTTTCCTTTTTGTCAACGAAATAGTTCTCTTAGCAACTAGGAGAAGCTCATGCAAATGCCATTCCGAGTCCCTCAATTTATAACACAAGAGGCGAAATCACATTCCTTGTGAAGATAGTAAAACTGATGCCCTTTGGATAAAGATAAAAAGAAAACACCTAGCGTATTTCTCTCATTTTTATGCTTATCTGAATATTTCTTGTCATAAATATTTTTCATTGTTATCCCTTAAGAAGGTGAGTGAGACTTGTCCGAATGGGAGCAGCGTTTACAGGCACGTAGATTATGGCACTTCTCCACATATGATCCTGTGCCACTGCCGCCCATGCTTGTCTTCTTCCATTGTCGTGATGTCACTGTTTTTATTGATAGCTAACTGATTCTGTTTTTTCTGTTTGAATTTCTTAAAGGTCGTCATTTCACTTTGTTTTGTTATTGTACTCCGCTTTTCCCATAGGTAAAGATCTGGCTACTCTATTCAGTTCATCAAGATGGTATTCTATTACTAGCTCTATAATCGTATAAACCCGTGTATTTATATAATTTTCTTATTACATAATGTTCACTTTCTATATACATACTCTCGTTAAGGAACTATAGCAGCTGCATGCGCACACGAATTCTGCGTCACTTTGGCAGAGCTTCATCGATCTGGTGCGCATGCCTAGAGTTCATGATCAGGTTTACTAATTACCCCGAAGAATAAGTTAATTAAATGTCTCTAGTGATCTTGTGGGCATCCAAAGCAAACTGCAGCACGAGTACTCATCATTCATGAGAGAGATCAAGGTATATATTAATTCATGTTACGCTTCGTGATGTTGGTTTCTGCAATTTCTTGGTGGTTGTTGTGTCTTGAATGCATGCGCTGATGTATATATATTAGTCTCTAGTCCGGCCGAGGCTTACGATAAAGAGTTCGAGAGTTTTGAGAAGTTCTCGGGTAGATATGGGCTATAAGGTTTGTGGTATAGAGCAGCTACCAATGTGCACTCTCTTGGCCATTCTATTTTCCTTTTTTTTTTTTTCTCTTGTTTTCTTGGGATAAGTGTGAAATTAATATATGTGGTATAAGTAACAATCAAATTAGTTCTTATGATAATAAAAGTATAAAATTAATCTCTCTTTCTTTTGACGTTAGTCTTTCTATCATAAGCTAATTTTATGTTTTTATGAAATTAAAAAGATTAATTTTATAATTTATTATCACAAAGACTAATTAAGATTTTTATATATAACATAGGTACTGATTTTATATTTTTTTTCTCCGGTGGAAAACTCTCCAACTTCAAGTATATACAAAAAGAATGTGACACGCTTAGAGTAGATGTACATGGAAGTATAATGTGTCAAATTTAGGGGTCAAATGGATATAAAGAAGTTCCATAGTCATATTTTGCAATAGATAAGAGCTTTCGGTTTGTCCACAGGTCCTAGACATTTATTGGAGTTACTCTACAGGTAACTGGGGGGCATGAATATGAATTAAACACCTCATTTTCGAGTCTGGTCAGAGGAAAAAAAAAAAAACAAAAAGCATGAAAAAACACGCCCTCCTTTTGTGGGAATTTGTTATTGCGGTGCCAATGCAGACAGCTGAGAATTTAGAAATTGGGATTCCCAAGGAGGCGAAGGATAAGCCTATCTCAAGACTAGTTGGCAATTCTATCCTGACATATTCTTTTTTTACTTGGGTACTCCCATCACATCGAATACTGACAACAGAAATCACATCGAATCCAATTGCATCTATTTCATCTGTGATCATGTAACAAATCGACGTATTAGCAGTCGTGGCCCCCATATGATTGGGCCAAATTTAAGGATTTAAGTGTTTGGTCATTTCATGCGACATACAAATATTATGTCAATTATTGTGCACGGCTCCTCTCCAAACATATAATATGATCAATAAAATAAGTGTATAATTAACCAAATTAAGGAGTACAACCTTAAATAAGACTAGTTTAACATATTATACCCCTAATTATTAATGTCAAACACTAAAATTAAGATAACTTTCTCGATATAATATAAATCATATGTAAAATGAGTTATTACTATTATCATTATTTTTCAGTCTAATTCAAAAAAAATATGTCATTACTAATTTGAGGGTGCAAAGTATTAATAGCTTAAGATGTCATGCTTGTCAAATTCATAGTGTAACAACTCAAAAGTTTCTTGATCATTATAATGCTTAATTCAACCTAGTAAGGTCCCAATACGTGAGATTTAATTCTTATAGAACTCATGTATCATATCTTCTTTTCTCTCACTTCATGTAAATTTCGGGACATCGCACCTAATATAGTTGATGGGTAACCTAAAATGAATTAGATATGGTTATGTTATTTTCAACTCTATTGTTTTAAACTAAAAGCAAGCTCATATGGCATATACTTGGCATGTTACCAGGATCTAAGGGATGATTGATCTTTAACCCTTTAATATCTTAGTGCTAACATAAGAAGAGAATCAAACTAACAAAAACTATGATATTACAAATAGAGTTCTACCTTTGTCATGGCTAATGTATCATTAACACCTTGATGTCGACAGGGGCGACTCTAAGGTAATTAGGGCCTTAGGCAAAACTCTAAAGTGAGGCTTTCTATAATAATTTATAAAATAATATATTTAAAAAATAAAAATTTAGTTAAAACATATTCTTCTAGCTCTTTGAGACACAAAATTACTTATTAAAGTTTTATATTTAAATTTGTTAATATATCATTTTCAATTGATAATATGGCTAATCTATTTAATCTTTCTTGAGTCATAGTTGATCTTAAGTAGGATTTTATTAGTTTTAGTTTTAAAAATTTTTTTCTGCAAAAGCATCCGGTATTGTCAATAATATTTATAAGCAATAATTGCATTTAGAGTATAGTCTAATCTTTTTATATAATTTAATGTTTCAATTGGAGTGTAAGTCTCTATTTTTAAAATCTCTTTTAACAATTTCAATTCTGAAAACAAATCTAAACCATCAATGTCAACATTAAACATTTTCAAGTACAAGACAATATTTTTTCAAGTCATCCTCATCTAAAGATTTCAACTTTTTCAAATTAAATAAAAAACCAAAATACAATACAAATAATGATAAATACAACAAATAAACATAAAATAAAATTTTAGAATAATAGCACCTAGACTTTAGTGAGGACAAGTGATCTTGATCCCCACCAATAAATAAAAAATAGGATGGTTGAGTGAATTTTTAAATAGTTTTTGTACTTAACAAGCAATCCAAATATTGTATAATTGTGAAATGGTTTATAGATTAAGTCATTTTAAAGATATATTTTAGTTGTTAATTAATGCATACAAGGTAAAAATATTAAATAGATTAGATGGTATAAATGCGAGGAATTATTTTTGTTTGTCAAGTAACGGTAAAAAAATAAATAAATGAATTAGGTGTGAGATTTTATAGGATTTATCAATCAATTGCCAACTAATCTAAGAAGATTTTATAAGATATTGCTTTTATGAAATTTTGTTTGAATCAATTTACAATTAATATCTTTTAAATAAAAAGAGTTAGGTTGATAATGTAAGACACTTTATAAATGGGTGAAGAGTTAATGGTTACTTCAATCAAAGGAGATTTAATAAGTTTTTAATAAAATAAAAATTCCATATAAATAGTTTTAATTTAAATTTTTGAGGCCTTATCATTAAATATTTTTTAAATATGCCTATTAAAGAAATTTCTTAATTGTGCCCGGTGTCTACAAAATTGACCAGTCTTATATAGTGGCGTTCAATTGCTGTCTGGATTCTTTCGGCGTGCAAGTAGGCGTTAACGGATTGGGATCGTGCGCGGGGCGTCATGGACATGAGATTACTCGCCATTATTTGCACGTTCCCACGAGTATAGACGTGCAAAGAGATGAGGTGCAGTTGGACTGTACTAGCCGAATTTCTAGAGAAGTGGTGGTTTTCTCTTTCTAAGCAAAGAGGTGGTTTTCAAGGAGTGGCGTTTCATGGACTTCTTTCTTGGGAGTTGTGACATTGGAAGTGGCCCTCTTTTTCGGTGGCGATGGTCTTGGTATCTAGCCAGTAAAGGGTGAGCTTTTGAGCCTTTCAAGGAAAAGCAGCATTTGGATATATACCTCACACTTCATCGGAAATTTGTAAAAAAAAAAAAAAAAAAAAAAGTTAATTATACTTTTCACCAACAAACTTACACCCGATTCTCAATATCTTCCTTAAACTACAACTCGTGATAACCCGTCATTATTATTTACGTTTTCTATTTCAACCCCGTTTGGGACTCCGATTCGGTGTTAAGTCTCACGTTATCCGTCACACGTGACCCCCATACGTTGCGAATAGTCCATCTTGCCCCCAAAAACAGTGTCGTTGCAATTGGTTTAAGTTTCCCCCGTGCCCTAAATGCTGCGTATGGGTTACTTCGAGGTGCTCTGAACTCCCGATAGAAGTGGCACACCCAAAACTTAGCAACTTGGATCTGCAATCAGGGAAGGCCGAGGGAACATCGAATTCGCAAGGTAATGCCCAGAAATAAATCCCCTTTTCGTGTTCATTGTAGTTTTTACAATGTAATGCCCAGAAACACCAGAACACGAGTTCATCTTTACTTACATGTTCTTTGTAGTTTTCATAAATCCACTTGTTACTTACTGAAGGTGACCTGGGAATGCAATTATAGAATGACCCTCCCTCATTGGTACTTTTCTTGAGCAAAAGATTTTCAAACTTGAACCCGTGTTTCTACTATTAGCCACAAATACAAAAAAAATTGCATGAGCTTGCCAATACCGTGGGTAAACGGTTGTTGTTTATATTATGCAGTTTTTACCTTGTCTTGCAAATAATGTGTGGGTTAAATGCTTTGTGTGTATATTATGCAGGTTAGTCTTTTTTCTATTGTCTGGTTATGTCAACTTCCAATGCTAGTTCAAGTGCCTAGGCTAAAGAAGGTGGGGCAAGCTCGGGGGGATGTCAATGTTGCTATGGTATCTCTACGTACATGAAGACATTGTACACTGAGCAAAATTTTCGACGTCGATTCTTCAGTTGTCCCAACTATAAGTTGAAGCGTGCTTGTGGGTTTTTTGCTTGGATTGATCCTCTAATGTGTGAACACGGGAAAAGGGTGCTGAGACGTATGCGAGAGAGACAAGAATGTTAAATGTTGAAAGCCTAAATGTAGACATGCTGAAAGGGGAGATCGAAAAACATCGCAATCTCGAGAAGAAGTACAAGCTTGCATTGGGATTGTTGTTGATGGTCGTAGTAGTCCTTTTATCTATTTTGTGTTTGGCCAAATTTTCATGAATTCTAGATGATGTGTTGTGTCTAGGATGAATTATGAATGTAAATTGTCAATTTAAGGATACTTGAATGTATCATTTTGTAAGTTTCAACTTCAATGAATGGATGAGTTAGGTGAATGTGTTATCATTCAACTTCAATAGCTGTCAAATTGTGAAAGTTGGCAAACTTGTAAGGATACAATTACAAAATCAGTGCATTCAAAACATGACAAACTTTGATCTTATTCAACTTCCTGCTTTCATTGTTTATAGAAGATCTTACAAAAATGTAGCATATAGCCCTAACAGAAGATCTTTCATCAACAATGTAGCAACCAAAATAACCTAACCTTTTCACCAAAAATAACCCAACCTATTCAAAATAACCCAACCTTTTCACCAACCTGCTACAATGGCCCTCAAAAAATTACAGCACATGGCCAATATACATCCAAGTCCTACATTGTTCAAATTTACACCCAAGTTCACAACCAAAATCCCAAATAAGTACATCACAAACAAAATCACTGTGGATGGTCCTTTTTCTTCTTCGTCTTCCTCAACCCGCTTGTGCTCTCATCCGTGGGGCTCTTCTTCTTCTTTTTCGTCTTCCTCAGCCGTCATTTTCATCTTCCTTTTGCTTTCCACTCACCTTCTGACTTGCTTGGGTGGCTGGTTGGGTAGTTGGATCAACTTGTGACCCCACAACAGGTTCAGTGAGGTCAATGAATAATTGACGAGGATTCCCTGACCCCCTAGCAATCCCTCGTAGTCGATCTGAGCTTCGGGTTCGAGATGCTACACCCCACCAGTCTGTGACTTCTTGGTAGTGCAACCTTTCTTTTTCGTGATGAAGAGGGTGCTTCTGATGGGCTGCTCCTTCCAAGCTAGAGGGCAGCGAACCTGTTGGGCTCCTTCCCCAGCTAAGGGACAGCATAATTCCAGTAAAATTGGGTGGATCCTACAAAATATTCCAAAACTTAGTTCTCAAGTAATTAACTGTGACAACATAAGATCTATATTCTTTTTTTCGGCTAAGTTAGTAAGTATATTAGTCCTTGTACATGCCTTCTGAGTTTCCAATTATTCACTTCGGCCTTGAACTGAAGACATTGTTCTTTCAACTTTCAACGTTAGTTTCCAATTATTCACTAAGAGTAAGTATGACATATCTTACTACACAGTCTACCTTTCTAAAGGTCACGGTTATTCATAAATTTCTAAGAATAAGTCACTGCACAAATTGATGATAAAAAACCAAACAACAATCAGATCATATATAAAATTTTGATTCCAATCTATGATTCTTAGATCATTGAAAAAATTAGCATCGTTTGTTTTCTTAGGCTTAAGTCAGATACGAAAGTATGCTTGCAGAGGTAAAACTATGTCCCCATTTTTGAGTTTTGGCATTCATCATAATCTAGGGCTAACTTACATCAGATATAGACCAGAAGTAGATCCAAAATACTTAATTTACTGAATGTGTGCAAACTTACAACATTGGCCGTCAACCCAGAAGCAACAGCAGCAGATGATCCAACTTGAGAGGAAGGAACCTGTGCCAACATTGGCAGAGAAGTTAGCAAGTAGTAATCCATAATCATGTAAGTTAATGTATAAGTCAGTTTAGGGAGTTACCTCTGGTGGATTGGCACATGGCTGGTCATTAGGTGTTTTCTTTTTCTTCTTGCATGACCTAGCATTATGCCCCACTGTGCCACATTTAGAGCATCTAATCTCGGTGCCAACCTTGCTGATTCTAACTTGGGACTTTGGTTCATCAGTACCTCTTCTCCTTAACTTCTTTGGCCTTCCAGGTTGCACTCTTGCGACTGGAGGTAGAACCGGTGCTTGAGTTGTATGTTCCACTGTTCTTCACTTGGCATCGAGTGAATCATTGGCCCGTAAGCCTTCATGTAAGTATCAACAGGTAACACTCATCTACGTAGTCTTCGGGCTTCCCTCCATCATACAAAATTACTGAGATTGCATGAGCACACGGTATACCCGTGAGGTCCCATCGCTGACAACCACAAGTCCGCTCTTTTAAGTTGACAACGTATTGCTTTCGCTTGTGCTCCACCTCAAACAATCTATTCCCAGCATACGTCGATATGCACTCAAAGGATTCTAAACCATTTATGTCAACCTTTTTCATTATCGCCGGTACTAGTTTACCATCCATCTTTTGCATCCCGTCTCTCTTTACTTGGTACCGCCGCATCAATTTCTTTTGGATGATCTCCATCATAGTGATTATGGGCTTATCATGTGCATCCAATATATAAGCATTGAAGCACTCTGACAAATTATTTACAAGGAGATCTGACCTTGAATAAGATAGAAACTGAAACTCGCCCACAGTACTGGGTCAACGAGAGCAAGATATGCATATGCCTTTGGACTTAAGGCTTTCAACGTCATCATCTCAGCTTGAAATTCTGCCTTTGTGTATGCTGATGCTGCTACCAAAGACATCCTTCAATAGCTGACCTCGGTTGCCGTCATCTCTAAAATTTGTGTACAAGTGTCATACACAAATTCGATGATCAGTGGTTAGGAGGATTTTCTGAAGCTTGGGATGAGGCTCTGGAAGTATTTAGTGAAATGATCAGAAAAATAAACAAGTCAACTTAATGATCAGCAACCCATCAAATAGCTTGCAGGAAAGAGTATACCTTTTGTCGATTTGAGATGAATGTCCATCCGTGTGGAAGGTTGGGCCTAAGATCGATACCAAAATACGCAGGAACCATGACCAACTTTCCTTGAGCTCCGCCTCCACAGCAGCAAAGGCAATGGGGTAAATATTTTCGTTCCCATCCCTCCCAACAGCACACAGAAGTTGGCCTTTGTAAGGGCCCTTCAAAAAACACCATCCACACCGATGAGTGGTTTACAGCCAGCTTTGAAACCGTCTCACATGGCTACCATAGAAAAATACATCCGTTGGAAAACAGGTTCACTCCCCTTTAGTGGCCATTGAACCCTCAGAATAATTGTAGATCTCGGGTTAGTACGCCTCAAAGTTGCACAATAAGCCCAAAGTCGTGCATATTGCTATTTGTGCATCCCCATACCTCCTCAGTTGCCTTCTTTTTCGCCCTATACAGCTTGCAGCGACTGACATCCACCTTCCAAGATCTTTTCATCTCCTCTTTCAGTGCCTCAACAGGCCAATCAGGGTTATGTCTGAACTGCTCCAAGTATTTCTTTGATATCCAAGTAGATGACACTTGTGTGTTTTTGTAGCTCCGAGTGCATCGGTGGTTGCCCGAGTATGAAATAATTTGGAAAGTCAGCTCGTTCTTCACATTGCAAGCATAAACTCGATACTGGCACCTTTCTCGCTTGCACTGCACAATGACCCTATCCCAGTCATTCTTTGCCCAATGCAAATCCTTCCCAATGTGTATATTAGCCTCTCAGATTGTCTCCCTAAAGACTTCAACAGATGGAAATTTCATCCCCAATTCCAATCGTGGGCTGTCCATATGCTTATCCTTAAATACTGCAAATTTAAGGCGCCAAACCCCTCCACTTCTGAAAGTATATCTTGACTATCCTCAAGATCCTTCTCCAATTCTACAGCCTTATCTATATCAATATTTTCACCCAAGTCCACATTGCAAGGCTGATAACTGCTAGTGGCACCATCCCCCACTTGGTCCTCAAAAACATCTTTCTCCCCACTCACAACTTCATCCCAAAAAGAATCATGTAGTGGGCTCCCTTGTGGTGGACTCCCTTGTGGTGGACTCTCATGCGGTGGACTCTCAAGAGGTTCTTCTTCTTCTTGTTCGATCTTCTTCTTCCCTTTCCCTTTGTCTGGAATTGCTTTCTTCTTTACGGGCAGCTTATATCTTTTCTTCGATTGTACATTCTCCGCCTATTCTCCAACCACGTAGAGAATTATTGTATTATCAATATGGGTCCATGTCTGATCCAATTAGGTTGTCAAGTGACTTGGCTGGGTGCACGTAATAAATCAGGTCCCCAGCTTTGTATCCATACTCCTTGCATATTCCTTCGATCTCAAAATAAGATAAACAGACCATATCCCATGGTTCTGGATAGGGGTGTTCAAAGCCACTAGTAAAATCTTGGCACGGGCATTGGTACCAGGTTCCCGGAGGCTAACCAGTGCTGGTGGTATCCATTTCAGTTCCCAGGTTACCTTGGTTTAATACAACCAATTTCGTCACAGTGAAGTCTTATTGTCTCCCAGCTTCGAAAATGGGTACCAAAACATCTCGAGGAAATTAGTTTGACATGATCTTTAGGCTATCGGACTGTGATTCTGAATGAAGAAGAACCTAGTGACCCTTGGGCCCAAAGCTTTCCAAAAATCAGGCTAAACTGCCATGTCTGATCCTTCAGTGTTTGATCTGGGCCCTAGTAAGATTCGGATAGAATTATGATCAGTTAACTTTGAAACTTGGAACTTCCATTGCTAGGTGCTTGACGTAAATAACATCAGGCACAGTAACCTTCAGCTTTAGTTTCATCCTATACCAGTTGTGTATTCCGATACTCCTTGCAAACAGTCCTTCAATCTGTAGATCAAAATTACCTTTCCCATATTCTAGTCCCATAATTCACCTCGAACAGCACAAATGAATTGCTCATTTTCTATAAACCTGACAGCATTTTAAAAACATACACAATTACCTTAACAGAATAGCATATAATAGCAATTTTAAAAGTAAACATAGACCATAAGTAATGAGTCACGTAGACAACAAGTCACCAAAAGCACATGTTTAAATAGAGCACAAGTCATATAAAACAAAACAAAAAGTCACATACAGAAAATTAAACCAATTTAAAATTTTAAAATCACAGAAAACAGAACCATAAAACATATAGCTCTGCAAGTCACATAGAATTGGGAAAGGTTCAAACTTTCAGAAAAGGAATTGAAAGCACAGTTAAAGCTACATCTAAAAAGTTATTGGTTTTTCTTTCAAATGGATAAACAAATTTTATAAGAATACAAGAGAGACCATCCTTACAGGCAGGCAGCATACAAGAAAACAACTCTAAAACATTTGCATTTAAAGCTCAAAAAGTGATAAAAATCCATAAAGGTCAAAAGGTTAACACTTGAAAGATGCCAACCAATAAAAATGAGGCTATTGCCATAACATTCTCTAGTCCTTGTCCACCTTCTTAGATTTCCAACGACAGGCTGAAAAATTAAAAGGTAAAGAAATGGAAGCTATCAACTTCTAGAGTTTCAAACTTTCATTAGAAATCCTGCAAGAGTAAGATACCAACTAAACAAAGTTGACAACAACTACGGTTTAGAAATGCATAGCAGCCAAATAATTAAAAATCAGGCACAAATAACAAAATAGCTCCCAACTTCCAAATGCATAAATTAATCATTCAAAAAGTGGACATCAAGCAGAAAGCCAACCTCCACTCCTCCAGGAAGCAAAATGACAGAAGATCTTTGTACTGGATGGTAGACAAATAAGACCTGAAAAAAAAAATGAAAAGTCATATCAAATTATTAAACAAACAAAAAGTCATAGAAAACAGTAAAACATATAGCCTTGCAAGTCACATAGAAAAAAAATAACCCTAGAAAACAGAACCATAAAACATATAGCTTAATAGAGGCCCTGCAAGTCACAAGTCACTTAGAGAACACATGTTCTTTTAATAGAGCACAAGTCACATAGAAAAAAAAAATAACCTTAGAAAAAATAACAAAGTTAGTCACAGAACTCTGCACATGTCACATGTTTTAAAAAGGCACGAGTAATATAAAAAATCCATATAGTTCACATGCTTTTAGAGAACAACAATCAGAGCCCACAATGCTTTACAAAGTTAGTTGCTTTATATAGTTAATGGCCAGGACAATAGTTAATGGCCAAGACAATAAGGGACCACAACAGCACATGCTTTTGGAGAACAACAAATACTGGCAGAGAGAAAGGGGACCACAATAGCACAATAAATCTTCAAATTGAATAATACAATACAAACACTGGCAGAGAGAGAAGGGGACCACTCGAGGAAGGGACCACTCAAGGAAAGTGGACAACTCGAGGAAAGGGGACATGAGACAAAGACTAAGCATACTATAATCAACATTCCACTTTCCAAAACTAACAGAGTACCCTTTCATCCAACATTATGTACGCCTACCACCCCATTTGCAGCCAACCCAATCACCAACAACCCATAAATCAGATTTGGGGAACAAAACGAAAAGTGGCGTACAAATAGAAACATGGCGTTTGAAGACCAAAAAGCTTACCTTCAGCGTAAAAACTAAAATGCTGATCTTCACTATGCCGAAATGCAATCAAACAACGCTAGAAATGTTTAAGGCACTGGAATGGTTCGTGATTTGGGGAAAGATTGGAGGAAAACGTAACGTACTGGAATGGGTTAGTGTTTTGGGGGAAAAAGCTCGAGTCTTTCTTCTATTCGAGTTTTGGTTTGAAAAACCAAAGTGTAGGTGGGTTAGAATATGCGATGTTGTTTTAGAGTTGAGGGGAAAATTAAACAAAAATCTAACGGGACTATTCATTGGGGCATTAAAGTCTTATTGCAGGATATAGGAGTCACGTGATGGTCACGTTTAACAGAAAACGTGGGACCTAACGCTGAATCGGGGTCCCAAACGGGGTTGAAACAGAAAACGTAAATAATGGGGGCAGGTTGTAGTTTAGGGGGGATATTGAGAATCGGGGTGTAAGTTCATGGAGGAAAGTGGAATTAACCCTAAAAAAAAAAAAAAAAAAAGCCTAAATTAGCAGAGGATATTTCTTCAGTGGCCTAGACCTACTTGGTAATTTGTGGTGCACAAGAAACTGACCCCACAGCCTTTATCTACCGTATCAGGGGCGAATACAAGGGGGCGGGTGGGGCCCAAGTTTCAAAAAATTCTCGCATCCACCCCATTATAGAAATTTTTTTCATTAAAATTACATTTTCGCACTCCCTAATTTCAAAAAATCTTAACACCTATCTCAAAAATTAAAACTTTTGTTATTAAAATTACATTTTTGCCTCTCATAAACTTCAAAAAAATCCCAGCAAATCTGATGTTAGGCAATTTTTAAGAAATTAGCTTAATTTATAACAAATATTTTACACCTAAATAAGATAATAAATAAGATTTTTATCTTTCTCTTTAAATTTAAAACTAAAAGATTGTGTGTTGGAGATCTTTGGCCATTCTAATCATTTAATATATTTTTTTAAAAGTTTTTAAAAGGTAAAAATTATACAATTAGACGCAAAATTCTCACAAATAATATCATAAAATTATACACTACTTAATGATTTTATCTCTTCAACCTCTCATTTTTTACTATAATATTTTTTTTATTCTTAAAATCACCATTAAACCACTTCAAATTAATTCAAAAAGAAAAAATATTAATACATTATTATACGATTTATGGTTTTTATCACTAAAGACAGTCCCTAGTCAATAAATATGTTCAAATTTTTTAATATATATTTTTTATCTTAATTATTTATATATATATAAGCTTGTTAGTAAATCAGTTGTACTCCTGTCTCTCTCAAACCCTGAGTTTAACGGTCTAGTTGCATACCTGAATAGTAAGTGTAGAATTCTAAACAGTAAGTCCCAAGAGCGGCCTGAGCGGATGGCCATGAAAGGGTATGTCTTATTAGCCTTGTTAAGTCTTAAGGTTGAAGCCTAGATAGGTTTACAGCTAGTTTATTATCTAATTTGATCCTTGTGTCCAGAAGTTAAACCATGAATAGAATGTTTCGATCCACTTCTTCCACGAGTTCTAGGTCATCTGGTTCCATTCTATCAATTCCTGGTATAGTAAATGAAGAAGAATGCGAATTCAATGAAGTCAACTCCAACCTTCAAGATTGGAATATTCCCAAGGTTCCCAGTAGTGAGATCTATTCCAAGTCCAGTTTCTCTCCTTTATCCTTAACTGGTAACTGTCATGTCAAAATCGTAGAACAGGTTTATGCTCTTAGTAAAACCCATGAAAAATGTCAACTTCTATCTCCCGATGTCCTGAAAAAACATAGGAAAAAAAGATTTCAAGTATATTCACATAGGATTAGTCCAGGTAGCAATCAAACCATTAACTTGAAAAGGGATTAATGCTTCTGTTTTGTTGTGTCTTAGAGATGCTCGATTCACAGATTACAATACTAGTATCTTAGGTATAATCGAATCCAGTCTCCATAATGGTTCAATCCATTTTGATTGTTTTCCCGATTTTACCTTAAGATAAACATCTTCTAAAAGCCTTAACCTTGAACATTAAAACTTCAGGTTATGAAATGTTAGAAGGAAGTCAACAGTCAACCTTTAGCTTTAATTTATAGAATCTATTATAAGTGCATTAGAACTAACTTGAATGTTCATGCCTTAGTAAAAAGCCCAAAGGATCAAACCTTGTTAATTTAAAGTCATACTAACGATGCCAATATTAAGGTCCTTAAGTCCATCGTTTGGAAAGATGTCACCTTACCTAGTGAATGGATTTTAGAAAATGAGAATCCGACCAAACCCATCCATAGTGACATCACTAAGTTAGATATCATCCAACAATATCCGGATGGATCAGTCCGAATTAGTTTTGATGAACCACGAGGTTTTCCACTACTTAGGATTGAAGAACCAAGAAGCAAATCTACAAGAAAATCTGCTTCCGGTCTGAATGAATCTATTCGTAGAGACCTCCATCTTAAACTCAAAAGAGTTAAAGTCAATTTTGAAGTCAGTACTCCCCTGTATTCTACCAAAGTAGATCAAGTGACTGTTGAGGAAGAAGATGAGCAGGAGTAGGACTCTCCTACTCAGATAGATTTTGAATATGTTAATCCCCAATTACTTACCATCAGTAAGGAATTTAGTCTAGATATGAAAACTCTAGAAGAGGAGTTTATGTCTGAAGCCAATTTTGTTAAAAGAACTTGGTATCGTGAAATTCACACGAAAGCCGAAAAGAAAGTCATTTATGATAAATGGCAAGAACTTATGTTTCAACTTGGTATGCATATTAGTTTCTTTGAATACTTAGAAAAATATCATCCAATGAACTTGAATGTTCAAGTTCTCACCAAAGTCAAATGGACCACTTCAGACAAGAAAACCATAAGTGCAAGTCATCCTCCACCTAAGACTATTGTTGTGTCTCACAAAGGATTCAGAAGTCATAGCTTCACCTTTTAAGATTCCAAATTCAGGAGATAACAAAAAATTAGTTGAGCTAAACAATTACACCAACCATCTAGCTCTAGATATTCAGCCTCTAGCCATGAAACTGATTTTGACACCCCTAATCAGAAGTTAGGCTGTCAATTTTTGTTATCTCCTGAATCTGGAATCTTAAAAGGTGAAGCTATGACTTCTGGTATCAGAGCCAAAAAGATGAAGCTATGACTTCCGAACCTTTGTGAGACACAACGATAGTCTTAGGTGGAGGATGACTTAGTTATTCCAAACCAAGTTAGAACAACAAGTTTGTTTGGTATCATATATATATAATAAAAAATAAAAAATTTTAATAATCAAAATATTCAGCCACTCCTAAAAAAATTGAATATTTTCCCTCTATAACTCCACCTCCCTAAGACTTCAATCCTGGATCTACCATTGTACCGTATGTACTTTTTTTTTTTTTTCCTTTTTTGCAGTAGTATGTTGTTCATACTTTTTTTTCAATAAAAAGTAATAATTTTTGTCAAACAAAATTTTTGGGATGCCACAGTTCATGAGCAAAACTGCATTTCGAAAATTCATTAATAAAAGACTACTAAGTTTTTCAACTTGGGCATGAAACCCAGTCCGCCCAAGCTCGATGGAAACCTAGTGAGGTTGGTTAGCCTAGTGTAGGGCAAGCTCCAGGTCAAGCATAGGTTTATAAAAATTAGGGGAAATTATACTTATCACCCTCAAACCACCATACATTTTTCACTTTGTACTCAACAGTATCACTTTTGTCACATTTCACCCTCAAACTACCATGCCCCAACAATTTGCACTCTCCATCGATAATTTCTGTCAATTTTGACAAAAAACCAATTACGTATGTCTCACATGACTTTTTGTTCACCTGATCTACCCTTTTTGCCCTTCGTTTGGTTTACACTTATCTCCCTCAAACTACCATGTTTTTTTTCACTTTGCACCTTTTGGTTGGAATGTTGTCGGTAAAATAAACAAAGGGCAAAATGGGAAGATTATGTGGGAAAAAGTCACGTGAGACGCACGTGATTAGTTTTCTGTCTAAATTGACGGAAATTATGGACGGAGGGTGCAAACTGTTGGTACATGGTAGTTTGAGGGTGAAATGTGACAAAAGTGGCATTTTCGGGTGCAAAATAAAAAAAGTATGGTAGTTTGAAGGTGATAAGTATAATTACCCCTAAAACCTAATAGGAGTTGGGCGAGGGTTGAGAATTGAACTAGACCACTCAATCCCCTAGAGCTCGAGCTCCATGATGCTTCAGTGAGACCTCCCTCTTTGCCCAATCCAACCAGCCATCCCGATCTCAAAGTCCAATCGAATCCAAGGAGATCGAGACCAATCGGTTTTCCTAACCATGTACGTTCAGTTCGGTCTGGTTGCCCACCAGACATCACCTACTACAGGCGCCTTCGATTCCGACCAGCCTGAATCCGGAGGGGTGGGTGTTCGCCCCTACAGACTAATATGCTAGGCTGTGATGTGACATTAGAGTATTCATCTGGTTACATAACCACAAAAACATTTAACATGGCCATAAAAGTACACGTGAGAAACTCCTTTTAATCTGAAAATGCATTTAATTTCAGGACTAATAAGCTAAGTCGTTTTTTCCAAGTCGTCATCCATGTTTTTCCCGTGCCTCGTAAAAATAATGTTTTCCTTTCTTTTCTTTTCTTTTTTTTCTGGCTAAAAACAATTGTCGTCAATTTCACGAAAAGATGGTGCCTAACTGACGGTCTTAGTGCTCACTGCTCACTGACGTAGAAGTAGAGAATATTTCGTGCTTTGTGCTCCATCTTGGTTACATTGTTTATGACTATCTCTCCTTCTCTTTTTTATTGTTTTTTTTGTTCTTCTTGGCGACTATCTTTCCTTCTCGAACGGTACTTTTGATCCAACTATCATCATTGCGTACGCTGTTTGTTTCGTTCGAGTACTTTTGATCCAACTATCATCATTTTGTACGCTGTTTGTTTCCAAAGTGGGACTTTAGAACATGTGACAAGAGTTATATATACCGTCTTCCATGCTGTATACTACACGGCCCACCATTAGGATGTTGTTTTATATTGTGTAACTTTAGGCGGGGATGGTCCATCCTATGATTAGGAAGACTCATTTTCAACATATCAAGCAAAGAGATACACTTCCCAATTTGAGTTTTAACGTGACCCAAGTTGAAGCTATCATTTCTTTTTGGCTTAAATAACACGCGTCCCTGGGGTTTAATATTTTCTCAGGAATATCTCTAGAGCAAATATTGTTGTTTTGTCACCCTTATGGTATACCCCTTTTTTTCGTTTTATCCCTCCAACAATATTCTGTCTATTTGTTGACGGAAATTGATAATGTGGACCAAATGACTACGTCACACCAAATTAAAAAGAAACGCGTGTTTTGATCTGCTGACTGGACTCGTTAAATTTTCTACCTCCATCACCAAGTCACTCACATCCAGTTTAATTTACTAAAATGCCGACATTCCACATCAATTAAATTTACCACAACCAATCGACAGACCCACCATTGCAACCCGAGAGACCTTTGGAGCTAGGGTTCTTGATGGATTTAGGGAAAAAATTGGGGAAGGAGAGTATTCTCCAGAGCCAAGACTCACGCCAGATACCAAAGTCGCCATGAGCTGGCCGGACAGGCCAACTGCATAAGATTCTGGTGATGCAGCCAGAGCAACAGCTGAACTATATTGCTTCTTCGCTCCTTGCTCATGTGATCGAGAAATTCAATACCGGCCAATGTAGAGCCATTAGGATTGTGGGTTTTGTGGTTATGAATTCAAAGCAAGTGCTTAGAAAGCACCAAAACAGATTAAGAGGAGAACCGAAACGAAAGCATCCCTAACAACCATGGTAGAGAATATCCTACACCAAATTTAACTCCAAAAAATTCAGAGGAAGATGAATGAAACAAACAACACAAAGAGGAATACTTTGCCCAAAATATGGGCGTTTTGTATGGGAAAAGTTTGGGAAAAATGAGGCATTTTGTATGGATCTCGGGTCGCAATTGTGGGTCTGCGGATTGGTTTTGGTAATTTTAATTGATGTGGAATGGTGGACATTTTGCTAAATTAAACCGACTGTGACTGACGTGGTAAGGAAGGTTGAAAAATAACTGAGTCCAGTCAACAAATAGAACACGTGTCTCCATTTAATTGGGAGTAAAGTGGTCACTTGGTCCACATTGTCAATTTCCGTCAAGAAATAGACGGAATATTACCGGAAGGATAAAACGGGGAATACCACAGGGGTGGTGGGATAACAAAATTACCTTAAGGATATTCTTGAGAAAACATTAAACTCCAAGGGCACGCGTTTTATTTAAACCTTTCTTTTCCCCAAGTATTGTTTATTAAAAAAAGGTTAGAAATCTTACGAAAAAAAACAAAGAAAAAGAAAGGGTTAAGATAAAGGGCGGGGAGTCAGCTCAATATGGCATACCACAATCTTGAAAGAAAGAAAGAAATCTCTGTTTCTATTCCCCGAACTAAGAATTAATGTTTCTCATTCTCCTAAGTAAGAATTAATGTCATTTTACCATTAATCACTTTACAAAGCGAAACTACTCAAGTCTAAGTATATCAATTTAAGTCTTTTGATAAGAGCCCCTTGTTCAAATAGACAAAAATTCACTCTCATGGCTTAAATTTGATGGTCATATCGTACTTTAAGATGTATATTGATAAATTTTGATAGTTTTAGTAGTTAATACAATAAACTAAATAAAAGTTGTCTATTAATTAGAATACAAAGGTGATTTATTTGTTAGGAACTAAGAAAAAAGACCCAAAGTTAAAAGAGTTGAGCACAAAGTCTCAAACAAGTTTACAAACACAAGTCATAGGTCCAAACCAAAGAAAAACTATACCTCCCCATTAAGACTGAGAATTGGACAATCCAGCAGAAGGCGGTGTCGTGGTTGTTGGTAGGCACACGGGTGAAACAGCGCTGATGTTGTAAGAGGAGAGATGCATACAAGTTAGACTTGGGCATATCCTTGACTCTCCGTAGACTTTAAGTTATAGAGATCATTCATTCAAACAACTGGCTAGACAGGGTTCATGAAAATATATAAATAGAAAAAACGAAAACGAAGGGACCAAAGAAAACTTGGCCATCTCAAAGCGATTTTAGATTTCGCGTTGGACTTTGGAGGGGAAGAAGAAAGAGAAGCCTAAGGCGGCGGAGTTGCCATCCCATGATATAGTGGATGGGGCAGATTTTTCAGTCTGGAGAGCTTGGATGCTCTTAGCATGATTTAGTGGGTAACATCTGCCTAGGGGACTTACCCTGTTCTATATTGTAAACCTCTGTTTGGCAGAGGAATGTGCAGTGCGCATGAGGAGGCTATTCAATTCGAGCCCAGTACTTGATTAGTTTTGGGTACTGTACGTACATTCATTCCTTCCTGTCAGAATACTTTTTGGTATTATATATAGCAGATTTGACATTGAACATTACCCAATCTCAATCACCATGTCCTACTCATGCACTATTCAATGAAGCAATGGAAAAATCATAAGCATCTTGGACATTGGACTTAAAAACCAATCACCTTAGTGCACCTTGTCCCATAAACATACACAAAACAGAAAACATATAGAAAGGATTTCACACTTGCTTCAGTAACATGCCCACCACTGATTTTTTGATTTAAGATTTAAAAAATCCCTGCTTCCCACTTTACTGAAACAGAGATGGCATATTCAATACAAACAAACTTTAATACAACCCCCCAAAAAAATTTCCTGCTCTAAGGAGAAACACTTCTGAGTCTTCATTCAGTTGTCGTCGAATATCTCGAAGTCCAGTACTTCTCAATTTCCTCTGCAGTTCTTCCAGGAATTCTCCCCGCAATTAGAGACCACCTAAGGATTAGCAATTTTATCCTCATAAGTTCATTGCAACTTCAAAAGGTTACCAACGACAAATTGTGGGGGAAAACAAACAAAAGGCTAGAAGAACAAGCCCACCTCTGACCAACCAGGTTATACATCCTAGAGATAAGCGTTTCCTCGTCTTCGGAGAATTCAGGCTTGGAATCTTGGCTGCTATTTTCCTCTGCAACAGAGAGATGAAGAGCATTAATTTACCATATAGCTTCGGAACAACATCCCAGTAGTACCAATCATCGAGAGAGTGTCTTTCATGTTTGATCGAAAGGGGCCACTTCTAAAAATTACACAGGAAATAGAAAGGCTATAAAGCCATGAGATTGACATGGGTAACTCTGATTATCAGGGGCGACCTAATTCCTCCTCAACACAGCCCTCGTTTTTGACTTGGAGCTATCAGAGGTGCAAATGCCTAAACTAGAGTGCGAAAAATCTAGTGGTGTCATAATTTCAAATGAGCACTTACTGAATCCACGTAGGGCCTCATCAGAAAACCGTTCAAAAAATTGAAAAAAGGACTAAGTTCAAATGGGTACCTCTGGAATCTACAGAAGTGTCATCAGACGAGTGACCCAAGTCAGCCATGAAGGACTTGAAAACTAAGACAAGCTGAAACAGCTACGAGTTTTTCCGTTAGCGAGGCTGAATATATATAAGTATAAAGAAAGTGGAGGAAGCGAATGTTGAATTCCGGGCAGTTAATAAGAAGTAGTATTAATAGGAGAGCATAGATTCCTAAGAAAATGGTCTTCATGGTTGGAGAAGAATGGGCGGTGAGAAAGAAAGTGGACGAAGAATGGTAGTTGACAGAGTCGACTTTGGTCCAACGTTGATAGGTGGTTGAACGCTAATGTTGGTTGTGGTAGATATTTGCAGATAGGCAAATCCGAAGTACTGGCGCTCAGACACATAAAAAAAACCTGAAGATGTATCAAAGGCACAAAAATGGGATGTTGGGACTTGGGTCCCCCAATCAAAACCGGCTGAAAATGTTTTCGTAGGAATCAAAAGGCTTGGAGCCGCTTCATCTCTGTTCTTTGGTCGTTTAGGCATACGTGATACGACCTTTTCAAGTGAGGCCTGTGGTCTATGCATCTCCCTGGACCTGGTCATACCACGCTTTGATGCGAGCGACACACACAAGTGGCTCCTTCATGGAAATTGTTTGGTGGGAATGTATTAATGAAGTAGATTGTCCTGGTTGTGTGCTATCATTAATTAAGAAACCGCCAAATTAAGAAACAAACACGCCACCGGACACCATAGCTGACTATGCCGTTAAACTAGATGAGTTCCATCCTCTCTCTCTCTCTCTCTGGGCCTTCACCGCTTTGTTTATTTCTCTTGCTTCCTCATCCGATTCTCTCTTAGCCATTCTCTCACATGCTCTGCCCACCTGGAGAGTGAAAGGGTTATGGAAAGTCTTAAAGAGATAAATAGAAACATAGAAATATATATATATATATATGAAAAAGAGAAAGATTTACTGACAACTTCAGGTGTCATCCTTTCAGAATCTCTCAAACCAAATAAAATAAGAGCTTCTCTTCCCAGATAAGGCAAGCGTCATTGGAACAAGGGGACTTTGTGAAAGTTGTCCTTACCCATTTATTGAAGAGAAAAAAAATGCTTGATAATCATTTTATGAATTAGAGGCACTCGAAAGTTTCGAGTAGGTGATATATATTTTATAGCAGAAAATTTGATTGGCTGATTGGACGGCCACCTATGGCATCATCCAAGCAGGATGGTTTTCAATAGTCTTGTGGAAAATAGCTGAAAAGGACAAGTGATGCTTTAATCTTCTTTCTCTACGCCAGCAACCATAAAAAGCGAGAGGAAGAAAACGCTATCAGACAACGTAAAAAGTTGGAAAGGAGGAGAAGACAGTTCTTAATGAACCTTGGTTCTGAGAGCAAACGGAACGACTCATCGAGAGTAAAGTTTCCTGCCTCCTTCCCAAGGATTAAAGCAGTGGTAATATCCGTTGTTTCGAGAAGAGGCACCGCTGCAAAATGTCTACTGCGTGACTACAGCTGGAATGCGTTTGTTCCATGAAATATGCAGAAGGGCTTTTTCGTCCAATGCATGACCCAATAGCATATCATTCTTCTATAAGAGCCTCGGCTCCATTACAGAACATAAATGCTAGCGCAGACGGAGGGTCTAAAGACTAAACCCCACAGCTTTCGTCACCAGTTGAAATCATACTACACCGTTTCTGTGAGTTTCCAATGCTCCATCCTCATAGGTACTTGCGGCAATTCTTAATTTTGTTACAAAGTTAATTAATCGGACAACCAAAACGCAGAAATGGTTCATAGAAAACACGACATTATTACTATAGATGAAGGGTTCGGTAACACAATCCATAAGCCTTCCACCTACCACAGCAAGTAGCAGAACTAGCAAACCGACGGTAACAGACGACAGGAGTTCTATGTTTGAACTTACATATAACAGAATCAGACACGCTATGTTATACAGTTCGGATCATTAACCTTTTTTTTTTACTTTTTCGTATTCCAGATCATAAACTATTTGCTACTGCGTGTCGAGGATAAGATGATTGGTCTTCAGGCTGCAGGCTCTACTAAAACCCATGAATCTTGATATGTTCCTTCTTCACAATACCGGCCTGTTGGAAGAACAAAAAGGAAGACGTACAAACTTAATAAAACAAACAGATGCTCATTGAAAGGAAAAACAAAAAGAACGAGATCATGTAATTACTTGCACGAGGAAAGTAGAGACATTCTTCCTTTGATCTCCCTGCAGTTGTATAACCTGCAAATGTAGCAATGAAATTAAGCTTTCTTCTTTTTCCCTTTTAGGGGTTTCCAGAACAGGATAAGATAAAGCCACAGCATCACATGGAACCCCCTGAAACAGGGATGGAAACAAACCTGGCCTAGCTCAGGATCCTGGACAACAGTACCATTACAGCAAAACTCTTTCTTAAGGTCCTTTAGTATCTTGTTATAGCTGTATTCCTTCTTCAACCCTTGCACGGTAGTCAAGCTTTTCCTCCCATTTCGCTGCTGTATGCGCACATGAACATACTCTTTTGTCCCAGCGCTCGAGTCCTCAGCATTTGCCTCAGCAAAGGGATCTGACCCAGTCGAGAAGGATCACTCAGATTATTCCGGGAGCCCGGAGAAATAATATTGGTGTGATATTTCGTGATAAATAAACATAAAGGGTAAAGGACAACAAAACTTACCAAAAGCAGTGGGAATGTGATCGTCGAGTTCAGACATGAAACTTGGCTGTTAGAAGTAGAAAAGTAACCCAAGAAATTATTTGGTTTGTGATCAAAGCTGCTCAGGACTGAAATAGAGAATAGACAAACCAAAATTAGCCAAAATCCAGATATTTCGAAACAAACCTGTCATCCTTAAGAATTACACTTGCAAAAGATATATTTACGGCAATTCAATTTATCTCCTTTTTATCATTCTGTAAGTTGATTAGCTCAAGATGAAAACGCAACAAAATATTAGTCACCAGAAATACCATAAATGCTCAACAAAGTCCGCTTCGAACTCAATTGTGATCTAGAACTCAACAAATATCACATTTTATTGGCATCACCTCTTCCCCCTAATCAACTTGTTAAAGGAATGGAAAGAAGACAATTTTACATAGAACCCTTAACTAACCTCCATCAAATTTAACTTGAAACGTGTAGAAACAGCTATAGAAATATACATTTTCTTCATCCAGCTCCACATGAGGCCAAATCCTATCATACAAAGTTTGTATCAATTGACATTGTCTCATGCCTTCCCCGTCCCTTCCGCACCTTTTGCTCCTGAAATGAAGCATCTAGTAGAGACAACCAATCTCTCTCCAGTGGACCTCCTAAATCCTGATGAAGTTTGATCACAGCCATCTCATCTTCAGGCTCACTTTTTGCTTTTACAATTATTCTCTGCCTTTTAACACACGGAATAATACCATCCAACTTTTCATCATTGTCTTTGCTTAAAGATTAAGCTTATATTTTCATGAATGTACGGTTCATTTCTTCTAGCATGAAAAATCCTCTTTTACTCATTCAAGACATCATCCCTTGCTTCAGCTACACTCAGTCCTGACTACCCAAATTGTGGACCCTTACCATCTTGTATGAACTTCTTTCTATATAAACGTAACTGATAGACCTCCATTCTAAAAAAATGCTTCCACTTTATTCAACGAGCTAAAATTCCATGTGCTATATCTGATTCAATTCCCCCTCCTTTTACCTGATCAACCTTTTCTCTTGGGCCCTTTTACCTGACCAACCGATATATATATACAGATGCTTTAACAGATTTGTCATGATTACTAATTTAAAATAATTCACCGCATCAATTTTTCACCCAGATTTACTACTCAATTTTGTGTAGGTTGTTAAACGTAATATTCCATGTCATTTCAAGATAGGACAAAGCCACTTTACATCGCAGATTACTATCCAAACACCACCATCAACCAAACTACATGCAGCTAGGCCTGAAATAATACTTATGGCATTTGTTTGGTTATCCCAAGAAATTAACACCATTCATTTATATTCTAAATGACATTTATTGCACAAAACTATCATCAAAATTGGGGGATCAAAATAATGGGGACGATCACCAAAATTAATGGTATAAGATGAACTCTAAACACCGAGGAAAAGGGCATTCTTTTCTCTATACTGGATTCCTCCCTTTATAAGGAAGATCATCAGCAAAACAAAAACACAATGAACCAATGCAATTTCCAAAAAGGCCCCCAAAAAAGCAAATAGAGCAGCAACATAATTCATAGCTAAGTTCATCGTCTACCTCATGTCTGAATTTCACCCTCACTAACAAAACACATCTACCATTCAGTCGTTCGCTACATTTACCTTATCTCCATCAAAAGAACTGAGAAGTTGACAAATATGTAAAATTTCAAACCAGGCTCTCCTGTCTAGTAATTTCTCAGAACCAATTACACAATCGGCCTCAAAAGCAATAATACATTACTAATGCAAATGCAACGACGACAACTACAACATATTTTAAAAGAATCATTTACCCACCAATTATTTGGGTACCACATATGATACCTCAAAAACAGACACCCGTGTCTTGAAATCAAGATATCTAATATACCAAGAACCCATTAATTTTTCAAACAAAAAAAAAACTTACTGGTAAATTCCTAATCTGTCTGAGACGCAAACCCTAAAGCAGCGAGGAATTATCTGGGTAATTTGGCCGTCGGATTTCTTACAATACAAATCGCCCAAAATCCAATAGGAAATTAGGGCTTATGAGACAAATAAACAATACGCACTAGACTAAAAAGAAAAAAGAAAAGGCATATTTCTAGTATCTACGCACCGAATAAAAACACAATATCCCCCAAATTAACTTCAAAAAAAAAATTTGTAGATTCCGATTGTTGAACATGATAAGCTAACATACACAGAGACGTATAGATTTATAACTATACCCAAGCTCTAAATCAGGCAGATATATGAAGTAAAACCCAAAAAAGAAGGCAAGCAATCAAATCCAAAACGAAAGAACTGTATCCAGGGAAGAAGAAGGATACCAGTTGCAGGGGCGGTGAACACGAATCTCTGAGCGAAAAGCAAATGGAGAAAGAGAGACGGAGCGATAAGGGAAATGTTGGGTCAGAAAGATATATATAGCACAGAGAAAGTCTCAGAGCCACCCACCTCCGTTTCCTTTTTCTTTTTTCTTGTGTCAGTCTGTCAGACATTTGGACTGTTTAGATTAACGGAAGCCTGAGGAATCGACGGTAGTTGTGGGAGGTCACGTGTTCAACTTTGGATTATGCGTTACAGTTCGCAGGATATAAGCGAAGTCGCGTACGTTCTCGAACAAGACAGTTGAGGGGTATAAGATTCGCTGCGTTTTTACCACGCATGTTTTGGTCATTTCCGCCCAATTTTTTGATCTTATCCAAACTTGTTCTAATTACGATTTCGTAAGTTTAAAGTTTGAATTATTTTAAAAAAATATACGTCATATATAATTAATCTATAGAAAATTGAAGACCAAATGAATTATTGTTTTTATCTCGTAATTTTGAATTATTGTTCTAATTAGGATTTGATTGGATAGGGGTAAATTTTGAATTACGTAATATATTTTGAATTATTGATCAAATGATAGATACCATTTGATTGGCCAGGGGTAATTACTTTCTCACGTCCTAATTTTTGTGGCTAAAATCTTGGGAAGTTAAAATTTTACATATAAAGAATTAGTGAAAAAGTGAAGAGAGTGATAATTTTAGTTTTTTATAATAAAAATAGATGATTTGATAAAAGAGATAAAATATTTTGTAGTTATTTTATTAAGTAAAAATTATGCCAAAATTTTAGCACACAAAATCTATCTAACTAGGTATTGATACATTTTACAATCTCAACAATTATTTTTATCATATTGTACCAACATTTAAGATATTCTACATATGCTGTTAAACATTTCCATAAATTTTGACATAATTTAATTTTTAACATCTAAAATTACGACTTTACACCCATAAAATGGTCACTCTAAAACTTATTATCGGATAAAAATATCATTTTCACATGTAAAAAAATTATTTTTCGTTTAAATTGATAAAATAATTTTTACTCAAGCAAAGTGTTCAAAATTAATAATTGATAGATATAGTGGCTAAAATAATAAATGAGAGTGTAAAATGTCAAAACTCTCATAGTGGAGGAGTACAAAGTCTATTTGTCCCATCAAAATAATTTTTATTAAATACACTTTAAACCCCAACTATGGGAAACTTGATCCTTTGTACCTCATTTATTATTTTTGTCACATTACACCCACTAAATATAAAATTTTCAAACATTTTGCATAAAAAATTAAATTAGTTTAAATAAAAAAAATAATTTTTTAGTGCGTGAAATTATAATTTTGTCTCTATAATTTTTTGACAGTATCTATTTATGAGGGTAAAATTGTAATTTTAAGGTAAAAGTTAAAAATTTCTACAATTAAATGATGTAAAGTATATTTTATCCTAAATTGAAAAATGCAACTCGAAATTTCTGCTTGCGTACATAATTTCTGCTAGTACCAAAAAAAAAAAAAGTGCAACTCGAGACTTTTCCCTCTCTTTTTCACCCGTATTTTGCAACTAAAAACCGCACCAAACAAGTTAGAAATGCCAAAGTAGATAAAAACAAACAAAAGATGGAAAAGAGAATATTAGCCAAAGGAGAATCAAAGAAACAAAAAGTAAGAGCATCTATACCTGTTATCAGTGTTTAAAGAACCCTCGACATCACGTATATGAGATTAACATCAAAGATGTTACAAAGCAGTGACTTCATGGAGAGTTAATTAAGCTTGTAAATAATAGGTGGAGGAAAGAATGCCACAAGGGCTAACTAATTCAATCCGGTCATTTATGATTTGCATCAATCTTATGGACCATCTAAATTCAATATTCTAAGCTATATTTCTATGACAGTGGCAGAACCAGGTCGGAGCGAACAGAGGCCTTGGCCTTAGTTGGTTTTGCCAAAAAATAGTTTTTTTTTTTTCAAGTTTTGCCCCCTATGAGCTCAGGCTGCGCAAAGACTGAAGCCCGTTTCTCATTTCTTCGGTCTAGTTTCATGAAAACAGCCCAGCCTTTTCTTTTTTTTTTTTTTTTTCATTATCAAAGAGTTAAACGACGTCGCTGTTTCACCCTCTATATTCAATATGGCAATCTTCATCTTCTACAACCCCTGTTGATCTTTTTGAGAAGTTGTCTACCCTCATTGCAAGTATACCTTTTAGGACTCCTTTCGGTCAGAGTTTTCGTGGGAGCAATTTAGACAATGAATGGTTTGGAGAACTGATTCATGAGGTCGAAGCCATCTTGGCTAGCTTCGATGCATCTAAATACTTTCCATACGTGGGATGGATTATGGACAAGCTCTTTGGTCGAATTCAGAGGCTTGAAAATACTTTCCATGAGTTGGATCGTTTTCTCCAGGAGCTCATTTGATCTTCATCTCGATCTCGAGAGGACAAAACTGGAGCACGAAGACATTGTTGATGTGCTGCCGAGGATAGAAAGGGAGCAAACTGAGTCTAGTGCTACTCGGTTCACTAAAGAAAACATCAAGGCAATTCTCTTGGTGAGCAGCGAATTCTCTTTCCTCATCCCTGTTTATTAACCTTTCAAAACATTTTTTTTAAAGTTACCATTATGCAATTAAGATTGAAATACATTTTACAAAATGACATGCATGCAACTGACACAAAATTTGTTACGGTTAAACATTATAAAATTTAGAAGCAACTCTAACAAAGCTGGTAATTTCATGAGGAAATCAGTTGCTAAGTATATAGTTACGGGGATAAATCACAAATGTGTTGATAGTTTGGGTGGCCAAAGTATAATTTTCTTTAATTTTTGTTCTGCACACTTACCTGTAATATTTGACAACAAGATATATTTTTAGGTGGAGCCAAGATTGCTGCAGTTACCACGATATGGGCAATGGCAAAGCTTGCTATGAACCCAGAGTGATGAAAAAAACACAAGAATGACTTGCGCGGTAAGATGAGCGATGGGTGGATGAATGATAGCATGGTAGTATATGTCGAGAGAGAAATTTTTGAAACTATTGATAATGAGCCATTTTGTAACGTTTTTAGAAGATGTAGACCCGTAGGATCCAATTTCCATTTCTCAGTCTCAACAAATAGTACGGTACATGAATTTCAATATTTTTAATGCTTTTAGTTTTTAATTTTCAATAATTTAACTCTAAGAAACTTTTTTCATTTTGTAGGAATTTTTTTTTTAATCATTTTGTCTCCTTAGAAGTTTCGCCCCCTTCAAATTGAGTCCTGATTCTGTAACTGCACTATGATAAAATATATTTAGCTAGAACTAATTCGTCTAGGAAGTAATAGAGCAAAGGGATAATGCTTAGTCCAACCATTTTTTTAACACATAAATCAAGAGCCAATTCTTCTTAGTCCACGTGAAAGTGCTAAAATCGATGTTTGATTGTAATGTTGGGGTGATAAAAATGTTGGAGTGTTGGAGTTGGTGAAACAGTGAAGAGAGAGATGATTTGAATGAATTGTTTATATTTATTTGGAGTAAAAAATGATGATTTGATAGGGAGAGAGAGATTTTTGAGAAGTTATTTTATTAATATGAACATTTTGGAGGGTGAAAATGTTGGAAACCAAACACCACCATATCTCTCCATGGTAACGAATGATTTCATAGTCCTTGATTTTATAATCCATACTAGCACTATGGTAACTCGCATACTGCGAAGAGAGAAGTAGCTCAATGATGAGATGTAAGAGGCAAATGGAGAGCCCTCCAAGGCAAAGAAAGTATCTATGAAAGTTGACCTACAGTGGAAATGGAGCTAGCTCTAACGAGATTGAGTAGGAGAGAGAATGTCATGGACCATCTGGGAATACGAAATCTGTTACCATGG
Source organism: Morella rubra (assembly GCA_003952965.2). Classification (NCBI taxonomy): domain Eukaryota; kingdom Viridiplantae; phylum Streptophyta; class Magnoliopsida; order Fagales; family Myricaceae; genus Morella; species Morella rubra. The sequence goes on along the minus strand of CM025849.1, from coordinate 16,547,713 downwards.
ATAATAGGGAGAACATCCTAATAGGCCCCTTATCTATAATAAACCCCTTTCAAGTTTTAAAAATATCTTATTACACTTCATATGTTTCAAAAACAATCAATTCTTCGATTTTTTTTTTGTTTCAACAAAAAAAAAATCTCCAGTTTGATTTGGCAATTAAACTACATACAAAATTACTGAAATGCCCTACCAAGACAAAATTACTTAAAATATTAAAAAATTAAAAAAATATAATAAAATAAAAAGTAATATTTTTTTAATAAAAATATTGAAAACTATATTTCATTAATCTATTTATTTTTACTTTATTTCTTTGAATTTTTATTTATTTATTATTTTAAATTTTATCTTGAATGAGCATTTCGGTCAATTCGCATAATTTTATGATTTAGCGGCCAAATCAAACGGAAAGCAATGATTGATTATTTTTGAAACATATGGGACATAATAAAACATTTTGAAACTTGAGGAGACTTGATTGATTTTTACGAGAGATATGAGGCTTGCTATGATGATTCCCAAAAATGTTTTTTTCCCTCTATGCTTAAAATTTATTATTAATAGAATCACTATATTACAACTGTAGACTATTGAAAAGAAAATAAAAAAACTTTGACGATATATATTTTTGGAGTTTGTAAAAGTAGGAGTATATTTTAAAGGAAATTATTTGCGAGATAAGTCGTTCTACTTTCCTACCAGACATGATTAGTACATGTTATCTCTACCAATATGTCATATAATGTATTTGTATTTGAATACATTTCAAATAATTATAAGTACATTAAACTAGACATACATGTTTCTTTTTTTTGCTAATCCACTAGACATACATGTTTATAAGTTATATATGAAGCATAACTATGACATATATGTGACAAACACATTATTTTCACCTCTATAATACCATTTTACTATTTCACAATGTAAATGTTTACATATGCACATTATTCTATACTATTTTATAGAAAATATGGCCCTTCAGTTCTCCAAATGTGAATGAGTTGATTAGGTATCCTTTATGAGTTAAGAGACCCTAATTCGAATTTCTTACAAGTAGTAATAACAAATCTTGCGATTTAAGCGATGAGTGTGGTTAGAAAGTGATGCACGTATTTGAATTTGTAATAAGTACCAATATAATAGACTTGTCACATGAGATTTCACTTCATTAAAACAAACAAGGTCCATGACAAATATATACATGAATATCTATGATATTACATATATAAATGCTAAATTTACATACACTTGTTTTCAACAAACCACCATGGTGAGTAAAGTAATTTTAAATCAAGAAAATAAATGTGTTGAGTAGGATTTGGAATGTGGTCAACATAATTCTCATAATTACTTTCTTTTTGAAGATTGATGAAAGAGATTGCAGTCTATAGAGTCAAGAGATAATTGTTTTTAGATTTTAAAATCTTGTATTTTTCCAATGAAAAAAGACATTATAAAACCAAAATCATCTAAGATTTTGGAATTTCATTGTTTCCTATAATATATTTAAGCTATTTGAAAATGATTTTTACTTCTATTTGAAAAATCGATTACAAAAAAACACATGCAAAACATTTCTAATACATTTTGAAGTAGTTCCCCCTCGTCCTCATTTCTTGCTAAAATACAAGAAATGGATTGCCATTATGGATTTAAAATAGTTGATCTTTAGAAAAACACATTGAAAGAAATAAAAATGTCTTTTATTTGTTCTTTTAATAACTTCAATTACTTGGGTTAATTACATTTTTTTCCCACGAATTTACACCCGATTCTCAATCTCCCCCCTAAACTACAACTCGTGACAACCCGCCCCCATTATTTACGTTTTCTATTTCAACCCCGTTTGGGACCCCGATTTGGTGTTAAGTCTCACGTTATCCATCACACGTGACCATCGCATGACCCCCATACGTTGCGAATAGTCCATCTTGCCCCCAAAAACAGTGTCGTTGCAATTGGTTTAAGTTTCCCCGTGCCCTAAACGTTGCGTATGGGTTACTTCGAGGTGCTCTGAACTCCCGATAGAAGTGGCACACCCGAAACTTAGCAATTTGGATCTGCGATCAGGGAAGGCCGAGGGAACATCGAATTCGCAAGGTAATGCCCAGAAATAAATCCCCTTTTCGTGTTCATTGTAGTTTTTACAATGTAATGCCCAGAAACACCAGAACACGAGTTCATCTTTACATGTTCATTGTAGTTTTCATAAATCCCATTTTCATAAATCCACTTGTTACTTACCAAAGGTGACCTGGAGAATGCAATTATAGAATGACCCTCCCTCATTGGTACTTTTCTTGAGCAAAAAATTTTCAAACTTGAACCCGCGTTTTTATGATTAGCCATAAATACGAAAAGATTGCATGACATTGCCAATGCCATGGGTAAATGGTTGCTGTTTATATTCACAGTTTTTACCTTGCCTTGCAAATAATGTGTGGTTAAATGCTTTGTGTGTATATTATGCAGCTTGGTGAAATTATGTCTACTTCCAATGCTAGTTCAAGTTCTTAGGCTAACAGAAGGTGGGGCAAGCTTGGGAGGATGTCAATCTCGAGAAGAAGTACAAGCTTGCATTGGGATTGTTGTTGATGGTCGTAGTAGTCCTTTTATCTATTTTGTGTTGCTGGCCAAATTTTCATGAATTCTAGATGATGTGTTGTGTCTAGGATGAATTATGAATGTAAATTGTCAGTTTGTAAGGATACTTGAATGTATCATTTTGTAAGTTTCAACTTCAATGAATGGATGGGTTAGTTGTTAATGAATGTGTTATCATTCAACTTCAATAGCTGTGTCAAATTGTGAAAGTTGGCAAACTTGTAAGGATACAATTACAAAATCAGTGCATTCAAAACATGACAAACTTTGATCTCATTCAACTTCCTGCTTTCATTGTTTATAGAAGATCTTACAAAAATGTAGCATATAGCCCTAACAGAAAATCTTTCATCAACAATGTAGCAACCAAAAATAACCCAACCTATTCAAAATAACCCAACCTTTTCACCAACCTGCTACAATGGCCCTCAAAAAATTACAGCACATGGCCAATATACATCCAAGTCCTACATTGTTCAAATTTACACCCAAGTTCACAACCAAAATCCCAAATAAGTACATCACAAACAAAATCACTGTGGATGGTCCTTTTTCTTCTTCGTCTTCCTCAACCCGCTTGTGCTCTCATCCGTGGGGCTCTTCTTCTTCTTTTTCGTCTTCCTCAGCCGTCATTTTCATCTTCCTTTTGCTTTCCACTCACCTTCTGACTTGCTTGGGTGGCTGGTTGGGTAGCTGGATCAACTTGTGACCCCACAACAGGTTCAGTGAGGTCAATGAATAATTAACGAGGATTCCCTGACCCCTAGCAATCCCTCGTAGTCGATCTGAGCTTCGGGTTCGCGATGCTACACCCCCACCAGTCTGTGACTTCTTGGTAGTGCAACCTTTCTTTTTCGTGATGAAGAGGGTGCTTCTGATGGGCTGCTCCTTCCCAAGCTAGAGGGCAGCGAACCTGTTGGCTCCTTCCCCAGCTAAGGGACAGCATAATTCCAGTAAAATTGGGTGGATCCTACAAAATATTCCAAAACTTAGTTCTCAAGTAATTAACTGTGACAACATAAGATCTATATTCTTTTTTTCGGCTAAGTTAGTAAGTATATTAGTCCTTGTACATGCCTTCTGAGTTTCCAATTATTCACTTCGGCCTTGAACTGAAGACACTGTTTGGATTTTTAGCTTTCAACGTTAGTTTCCAATTATTCACTAAGAGTAAGTATGACATATCTTACTACACAGTCTACCTTTCCAAAGGTCACGGTTATTCATAAATTTCTAAGAATAAGTCACTGCACAAATTGATGATAAAAAACCAAACAACAATCAGATCATATATAAAATTTTGATTCCAATCTATGATTCTTAGATCATTGAAAAAATTAGCATCGTTTGTTTTCTTAGGCTTAAGTCAGATACGAAAGTATGCTTGCAGAGGTAAAACTATGTCCCCATTTTTGAGTTTTGGCATTCATCATAATCTAGGGCTAACTTACATCAGATATAGACCAGAAGTAGATCCAAAATACTTAATTTACTGAATGTGTGCAAACTTACAACATTGGCCGTCAACCCAGAAGCAACAGCAGCAGATGATCCAACTTGAGAGGAAGGAACCTGCCAACATTGGCAGAGAAGTTCAGCAAGTAGTAATCCATAATCATGTAAGTTAATGTATAAGTCAGTTTAGGGAGTTACCTCTGGTGGATTGGCACATGGCTGGTCATTAGGTGTTTTCTTTTTCTTCTTGCATGACCTAGCATTATGCCCCACTGTGCCACATTTAGAGCATCTAATCTCGTGCCAACCTTGCTGATTCTAACTTGGGACTTTGGTTCATCAGTACCTCTTCTCCTTAACTTCTTTGGCCTTCCAGGTTGCACTCTTGCGACTGGAGGTAGAACCGGTGCTTGAGTTGTATGTTCCCACTGTTCTTCACTTGGCATCGGGTGAATCATTGGCCCGTAAGCCTTCATGTAAGTATCAACAGTGTAACACTCATCTACGTAGTCTTCGGGCTTCCCTCCATCATACAAAATTACTGAGATTGCATGAGCACACGGTATACCCGTGAGGTCCCATCGCTGACAACCACAAGTCCGCTCTTTTAAGTTGACAACGTATTGCTTTCGCTTGTGCTCCACCTCAAACAATCCATTCCCAGCATACGTCGATATACACTCAAAGGATTCTAAACCATTTATGTCAACCTTTTTCATTATCGCGGTACTAGTTTACCATCCATCTTTTGCATCCCGTCTTTACTTGGTACCGCCGCATCAATTTCTTTTGGATGATCTCCATCATAGTGATTATGGGCTTATCATGTGCATCCAATATGTAAGCATTGAAGCACTCTGACAAATTATTTAGGAGATCTGAGAATAAGATTGACCTCGCCCACAGTACTGGGTCAACGAGAGCAAGATATGCATATGCCTTTGGACTTAAGGCTTTCAACGTCATCATCTCAGCTTGAAATTCTGCCTTTGTGTATGCTGATGCTGCTACCCAAAGACATCCTTCAATAGCTGACCTCGGTTGCCGTCATCTCTAAAATTTGTGTACAAGTGTCATACACAAATTCGATGATCATGGTTAGGAGGATTTTCTTGAAACTTGGGATGAGGCTCTGGAAGTATTTAGTGAAATGATCAGAAAAATAAACAAGTCAACTTAATGATCAGCAACCCATCAAATAGCTTGCAGGAAAGAGTATACCTTTTGTCGATTTGAGATGAATGTCCATCCGTGTGGAAGGTTGGGCCTAAGATCGATACCAAAATACGCAGGAACCATGACCAACTTTCCTTGAGCTCCGCCTCCACAGCAGCAAAGGCAATGGGGTAAATATTTTCGTTCCCATCCCTCCCAACAGCACACAGAAGTTGGCCTTTGTAAGGGCCCTTCAAAAAACACCATCCACACCGATGAGTGGTTTACAGCCAGCTTTGAAACCGTCTCACATGGCTACCATAGAAAAATACATCCGTTGGAAAACAGGTTCACTCCCCTTTAGTGGCCGTTGAACCCTCAGAATAATTGTAGATCCCGGGTTAGTACGCCTCAAAGTCGCACAATAAGCCCAAAGTCGTGCATATTGCTATTTGTGCATCCTTCATACCTCCTCAGTTGCCTTCTTTTTCACCTTATACAGCTTGCAGCGACTGACATCCACCTTCCAAGATCTTTTCATCTCCTCTTTTAGTGCCTCAACAGGCCAATCAGGTTATGTCTGAATTGCTCCAAGTATTTCTTTGATATCCAAGTAGATGACACTTGTGTGTTTTTGTAGCTCCGAGTGCATCGGTGGTTGCCCGAGTATGAAATAATTTGGAAAGTCAGCTCGTTCTTCACATTGCGAGCATAAACTCGATACTGGCACCTTTCTCGCTTGCACTGCACAATGACCCTATCCCAGTCATTCTTTGCCCAATGCAAATCCTTCCCAATGTGTATATTAGCCTCTTGAATTGCCTCCTAAAGACTTCAACAGATGGAAATTTCATCCCCAATTCCAATCGTGGGCTGTCCATATGCTTATCCTTAAATACTGGAAATTTAAGTGTACTTTCGCTTTGAATTTCATCACCACCAAACCCCTCTTCTGAAAGTATATCTTGACTATCCTCAAGATCCTTCTCCAATTCTGCAGCCTTATCTATATCAATGTTTTCACCCAAGTCCACACTGCAAGGCTGATAACTGCTAGTGGCACCATCCCCCCTTGGTCCTCAAAAACATCTTCTCCCCACTCACAACTTCATCCCAAAAAGAATCATGTAGTGGGCTCCCTTGTGGTGGACTCCCCTCTCATGCGGTGGACTCTCAAGAGGTTCTTCTTCTTCTTGTTCGATAATCTTCTTCTTCCCTTTGTTTGAAGTTGCTTTCTTCTTTACGGGCAGTTTATATCTTTTCTTCTTTGGAGATTGTACATTCTCCGCTTCTTTTTCAACCACGTAGAGAATTATTGTATTATGCCTAATATGTCCATAGCCATGCCTAAAACGTCCATGTCTGATCCAATCAGGATAAGCCCTTCGTCAAGTGACTTGGCTAGGTGCACGTAATAAATCAGGTCCCCAGCTTTGTATCCATACTCCTTGCATATTCCTTCGATCTCAAAATAAGACAAACAGTCTATATCCCATGGTTCTGGATGTAAAGTTATCTTCCCTTTAATGTACTCAGTGCGGGGGGCCCTTACAAACTTTCCCCCATAATTCACCTCGAACAGCACAAATGAATTGCTCATTTTCTATAAACCTGACAGCATTTTAAAAACATACACAATTACCTTAACAGAATAGCATATAATACCAATTTTAAAAGTAAACATAGACCATAAGTAATGAGTCACGTAGACAACAAGTCACCAAAGCACATGTTTAAATAGAGCACAAGTCATATAAAACAAAACAAAAAGTCACATAGGGAAAATTAAAACAATTTACCAATTTTAAAATCACAGAAAACAGAACCATAAAACATATAGCCTTGCAAGTCACATAGAATTGGGAAAGGTTCAAACTTTCAGAAAAGGAATTGAAAGCACAGTTAAAGCTACATCTAAAAAGTTATTGGTTTTTCTTTCAAATGGATAAACAAATTTTATAAGAATACAAGAGACCATCCTTACGGGCAGCATACAAGAAAACAACTCTACAACATTTGCATTTAAAGCTCAAAAAGTGAAAAAAATCATAAAGGTCAAAAAAGGTTAACACTTGAAAGATGCCAACCAATAAAAATGAGGCTATTGCCATAACATTCTCTAGTCCTTGTCCACCTTCTTAGATTTCCAACGACAGGCTGAAAAATTAAAAGGTAAAGAAATGGAAGCTATCAACTTCTAGAGTTTCAAACTTTCATTAGAAATCCTGCAAGAGTAAGATACCAACTAAACAAAGTTGACAACAACTACGGTTTAGAAATGCATAGCAGCCAAATAATTAAAAATCAGGCACAGATAACAAAATAGCTCCCAACTTCCAAATGCATAAATTAATCATTCAAAAAGTGGACATCAAGCAGAAAGCCAACCTCCACTCCTCCAAGGAAGCAAAATGACAGAAGATCTTTGTACTGGATGGTAGACAAATAAGACCTGAAAAAAAAAATGAAAAGTCATATCAAATTATTAAACAAACAAAAAGTCATAGAAAACAGTAAAACATATAGCCTTGCAAGTCACATAGAAAAAAAAAAAAATAACCCTAGAAAACAGAACCATAAAACATATAGCTTAATAGAGGCCCTGCAAGTCACAAGTCACTTAGAGAATTTCATCACACAGAGCACATGTTCTTTTAATAGAGCACAAGTCACATAGAAAAAATAAATACAACAGTTAGTCACAGAACTCTGCACATGTCACATGTTTTAAAAAGGCACGAGTAATATAAAAAATCCATATAGTTCACATGCTTTTAGAGAACAACAATCAGAGCCCACAATGCTTTACAAAGTTAGTTGCTTTATGGCTAAGACTATAGTTAATGGCCAGGACAATAGTTAATAGCCAACACAATAAGGGACCACAACAGCACATGCTTTTGGAGAACAACAAATACTAGCAGAGAGGAAGGGGACCACAATAGCACAATAAATCTTCAAATTGAATAATACAATACAAAGACTGGCAGAGAGAGAAGGGGACCACTCGAGGAAAGGGACCACTCGAGGAAAGTGGACAACTCGAGGAAAGGGGACATGAGACAAAGACTAAGCATATTATAATCAACATTCTACTTTCCAAAACTAACAGAGTACACTTTCATCCAACATTATGTAAGCCTACCACCCCATTTGCAGCCAACCCAATCACTAACAATCAATAACCCATAAATCAGATTTGGAGAACAAAACGAAAAGTGGCGTACAAATAGAAATAATGGCGTTTGAAAACCAAAAAGCGTACCTTCAGCGTAAAAACTGAAATGCTGATCTTCACTATGCCAAAATGCAATCAAACAACGTTAGAAATGTTTAAGGTACTGGAATGGGTTCGTGATTTGGGGAAAGATTGGAGGAAAACGTAATGTACTAGAATGGTTAGTGTTTTGGGGGAAAAAGCTCGAGTCTTTCTTCTGTTCGAGTTTTGGTTTGAAAAATCTAAGGCTATGTTTGGTTTGGTTTTGAAAACATTTTTGTGTAATGATTAAGATTTAAAAGTTATTACGAAAAAGTGATTGTGAAATTTTTTTTCATAGCCAAACATAGCCTACCTGTGGGTGGGTTAGCACATGCGATGTCGTTTTGGAGTTGCGGGGGAAAATTAAACAAAAATCTAACGGGACTATTCATCAAGGCATTAAAGTCTTATTGCAGGATATGAGAGTCACGTGATGGTCACGTTTAATAGAAAACGTGGGACAACACCGAATCGAGATCCCAATTGGGTTTGAAACAGAAAACATAAATAATAGGGGTAGATTGTCACGAGTTGTAGTTTAATGGGAGATTGAAAATGGGGCGTAAGTCCGAGGGGGAAACTGTAATTAACCCCAATTACTTGTTTTGGCGATTTCAATCTCTCTTTTTCTCCGATGTCCTCCACATCCTCTTCCATGCCGCACGTCAAACGGAGAAGGAAGGTCATTGTCCTTTCTCAACACCCCAACTCCAAGGCGCCTTCTTCCTAGTTCTTTCCTAACGAGCTCCTCGATCGGCTTGATGTCTTTCTGCTACTGCTCCACAGATTCTTTGTTGTTTTGATCTTTGGGTAAAATATTTGGTTTTATTTTGATCCGCGGATTTAATATGTGATTTTGAATGATGGGTTTTAATTCGTATGGTCTAATCTGTGGTTTCCTTGTTGTTCAAATTTTCCCTCACAACTCTCTGCGTGTGATTCCAGGGCTTTGGGTTTTAATTCGTATGGTCAAATTTTCCCTCACAACTCTCTACGTCTGACTAACGGACACAAGAAAAAGGAAATGGAGGTGAGTGGCTCTAAGACTTTCTCTGTGCTATATATATCTTTCTGACCCAACAATTCCATTATCTCTCCGTTTCTCTTTCTCCCTTGCTTTTTGCTCAGAGAATCGTATTCACCGCCCCTGCAACTGGTATTCTTCTTCCTCAGGATACAGTTCTTTCGTTTTGGATTTGATTGCTTGCCTTTATTATTATTATTTTTGGGTTTTACTTCATATATCTGCCTGATTTAGAGCTTGGGTATAGTTATAAATCTATACGTCTCTGTCTATGTTAGCTTATTATGTTCAACAATTGGAATCTAATTGTTTTTTTTTTTTTTTTTAAGTTGGTTTGAGGGAGATTGCGTTTTTATTCAGTGCATAGAAATATGCCTTTTCTTTTAAGTCTAGTGCTTAGAGTTTATTTGTATCACAAGCCCAAATTTTTTATTGGATTTTGTGCGATTTATATTTTAAGAAATCCGACGACCAAATTACCCAGATTATTCCTTGCTGCTTTTTGGTTTGCGTCTCAGGCAGATTAGGAATTTACCAGTAATTTTTTTGTTTGAAAAATTAATGGGGGTTTTTGGTATGTTAGATATCTGGATTTCAAGGTACGGGTGTCTGTTTTGATGTATCATATATGGTACCCAAATAATTGGTGGGTAAATGATTCTTATAAAATATGTTGTAGTTGTCGTCTTTGATTCTTTTAAAATATGTTGTAAGGTATTATTGCGTGTGATTCCAGGTCTCTGATAATGCCTCTTTAAACAACTTATTACGAAATTGTTCGTATTTTTGGAGCTAGAGAGTGTTGTCATGGCTTTGAGTAAGAGACTGTGGCGGAATGTTTTGGGGGAAGTGAGGGGGTGCGTTATGCACACGAGGTTTTACTACTGGAAAGGGGACTTGAGGAAGCTCAGGCCAATGATCCTGAAAAGAATCGAAAACAGGGCCAAGGACTATCCAGTGCGCGGCATGTTCCCAGTGGCCCAGGACGTTCTTAAGGCCAGAGCAGTCCTCTTTCAAGGCGTGTCCACCCTTCTCAAAGCCTTTCCCATAATGGCCTGCAAGTAAGTCTAGCTGCTTAAAAAGTCGTGTCTTTCGGTATAATAAACGTGGCTGTTTGAATTTATCTAAGGAATGTCTTCGCATTGTATAGCTTTGAAGCTCAATTCAACTGGTTTCATGGTTCACGTATGTGATTTTGTCGATTCAAGTTGGTCAGATTTGATGCTGATTCAAATATATGCTTAACTATAGTTTACTTTGTTGTTGATTCAGATTTGTGCTGCAGTACAATTGCTATTTCTCCGAGCATATCTTGAATGCTTAGACACGATAAATGTAAAAATCAATGCCGAATATTTAGAGGTTACAAAGTATATGATGATTGTCCATTTTATGCCTGTTACTGTAAATTAGGTGATAGTACTTAGCAGTTCTTAGGGAAGCATTGGTTAGCGAGCTGTCTCTAATTGTAACCAGAAGATTAACTTCATTTTTTTTGGTTAATAACTTGCACTCCATGGGACATGAGTCTTTGACCGACCCACCAACCTATTTGCTATGAATGGTGAAGTTATCATTTAGGCCATGGGTCATTGGGTTTTTCACTTGAAGACTATTTATCTATTGCAGGTTCTGTCCAGAAGTATACATCGGTGAGAAAGGTCATTTAATTCAGACTTGTTGTGGTTACAAACGGCGTTCTAGGAATCGAGTTCATGAATGGATCAGTGGTGGTTTGAGTGATTTACTTGTTCCAGTAGAAACCTTTCATCTGGACACCATGTTCCAAGATGTTATCAAACACCACCAGAGGTTTGATTTTGATCGTGTTCCTGCAGTTTTGGAACTGTGCTGGCAGGCAGGAGTTGATCCATATGATAACAATACGTGCTGGAAATTTGAAAGTGTTTCTGCAGGCAATGAAGGAGGTGAAACCCTGTCGTCTCATGAATTGATGTTAGTGGCCAATAGAACTCTGAGAGCATGGGAGACGCTCAGAACTGGCATACAGAAGTTGTTATTGGTTAATCCAGTAAAAGTCTGTAAATATTGTTCAGAAGTTCATGTTGGGCCATCTGGTCACAAGGCCAGGCTCTGTGGAGTATTCAAGTATGAGAGTTGGCGAGGAGCCCACTTCTGGAAGAAGGCAGAAGTAGATGATCTGGTGCCTCCTAAGATTGTGTGGCGGCGGAGGCCTCAGGATCCTCTTGTGCTTGTGGATGCACATAGGGAATTTTATGGACATGCACCAGCGGTGGTTGATCTATGCGCACAGGCTGGCGTTATTGTACCAGTTAAGTATCATTGTATGATGAAAGTGCAAGGTTTATCAGGACCTGTTCGACTCGAAGTTTGAATCTGTCTGCAAGTTGAATCCTTTGTGGGTTGGCTTCGAACAACTTCTTCCGGTACAATCAGGTTGAATAGCTGTTGCAGTCCCTCTGGACGGGCCCTAGTCTGATTCACCTAGTCTCAGGTTTTTCTAGCTTGTCTCACTTATGGATCTGTCATTTTCCTTCTGGGTAGAAGTTTTCTTTTGCATAGCATATACAGTATCCTACCATACATACAATCATATTTCACTTTAACTCGCATGGTTTATGCTCATGTTGGTACATCTATTGGTAACAAGTTGTTCCCTTGTAAAAAACTTTCGTACTCTTTTGCTTTGGGTTGCCCCCACTTTATGCAAGTCATTAATCTTGTGCTTTATTTGGTAGTTCTCAGGTACCATAATTTTGGACCTAAGCATTGGCAAGGAAAATACTCTTTTGGAATTATAGTTCCAAACAGCGGAGATTTCAGTCTTCTCACCAATCAGCATTTGTGGATTTGCCAGGAAAGCTTGTTGGTTACAATTTTTAGCATGAAAGGAAGAAGATTGATAATGTATTATTAAGTCACAAGGCATGATATTATGACAGAGGAGCAAGCAGTTTAGGACAATTCAGCTACATTGTCTATGAAAATCTTTCACGACTTTCATGATAATCTTGTAGTGAGACTAATATCTCTCGAATAATTATTTGCCTGAAAATATGCGACATATCTGGTCTTAATTTCGCATCTTGATGTTAGTGAATGTCTTTTCCAATTTTCTTGACGTCCACTAATCTTCACGTACTCTCTCATTCTTCTCTCCGTCTCTGTTTTTATCGTTTGTCCTTGTTGCAAAATGGTTAAGTTTTTCTTCAACGTGAGGTTTGCCAATGAGGTAGCTGTGGCCACTTATCTCCCGCGGGCCGAGAGGGTGGGGGGAAGGAAAGGGGCAGTAGGAGAAGGGGAGAGAGCTAGAGAGAGAGAGAGAGAGAGAGAGAAACGAAACCGTTGGCCCTAAATTTTTTGACACTATTTGCTAATTTCATTTGCTTGCGCTGTCATCCACTCCCATCTCCTATGCATGCTTGCAAACTAACTGGCGACAATGCAGCGTACGTGAACACCTTTCAAACTCGATGTACGTGTTTGCCTGAGAAAGCTCTTCTCTCTGACAGTTAGGGACACAGCATTTACAAAAAGCCATTGTATCTTTTGAGAATGAGGGTGGTGGTGGAGAGCTTGACGGGAACTCTCTTCTACATCCAAGTGGGTAATGATGCCACGCTTGCCGATCTGAAGAGGGAGATTGAGGCGCAGCAGGAGCTCCCGTTTGACCGTCTGATCCTGATCCTGGACACCAATTGCAGCCTTCTGATGAGCGATGATGGAGATGGCGTCTCCCTCGTACACTGCGGGGTCCAAGACGGGTCCCATATTTACCTCTTTTTCAGTCCCCTTGATGACGGATCTGCTCATCATTCTGGGTTCACCTTGCCTGATTAGCTTTTGGGGTCACCCCGCATTCCTTCGCCACATAAAATGGGAGGAAATGAAAAAAGGGTCTAGTTTTTTTTTGCCTTGTTTTTAGCAGTTTGTTATACATTGTTGATGATATGGATGAGAATTATACATTGGCTTTGTGAAACTAATTTGTTGCTTTCTGTTTTCCCCTTTACCTATCCTATTCAATTGCTACTAATTGAATTGCTAGTTCTGACATGGCCTTGGAACTTTTGAATGTTTTTCCTCTGTATTGGAATTTGGTTGATAGTAAGAATGGAAGCCTACACTTCTTTCCATCTTCAGCTCCTTGATTAGAATTGATTCTCCAAGAGGAGTCAGGCATGCAAACAAGCCTGTGCACTCTTTAAATGCATTCATAAATGGTTGATTACTATAATGATTCCATTAGTTTATATGGAATCGCTTTAATGTAAGAGCAGAAAAATAATACCATATCAAATACAAAGGAGTACTTTTTATTCAACAAAAATATCTGTTAAAATCACTGATTTCCCCTATGATATTGAGATCCAAAGACGCCCTACCTTATTGACCAAACAGTATATATTATATTATCTAGGCAATCCAGTTTTTGGCCATTTATGTGCTATCCGAGCTTTTGTGGTGGGTGTTACTGGCCCTGGTAATTCCTACTCCACGACGATCACGTGCTTGTCATCGAAGTTTTGTAGCATCTCAACTTCCGGTACGGCTAATTGTCCCTTTAAACACATAGAGATAATCTCCATTTTCAACACCATGCCCCCGGAGGCTGCAATTCTCACGCATGATCCTCTGCTTGTGTATAAACAAATAATCGTCAATGGGAAGAATTTTTCTGCTCAATAACATCTGCCTCACTTCCGTAACGGTGCACGAGTCCTTCATTTGCAAAGGAATGCTGGCTGCGTTAAGCAAACTAGAAGAAGTTTGCACCACAAGACTCAGCGTTCTTAATGGAGGCTCGTCCCTTAGACGACTCATGCCCTTGAGGAGCACAACTATTTCAGAAAATTCATGCAGTACTCCATACTCGCTTAGATTGCGGAAGTCTTCTTCTAACTCGATCCCGGAAAAGAAAAGTGACATCCTTTTAATGGGTGTGCCATCCATGATATGAATCTTCTCTTTTAGACTTCGCACGGTTTCTGTTGTGTCTACCTCTATGTTAAATTGCCTAGCTGGAAATTTCACGATAACTTGGATTTTTCTAAATTGGTTAGCAATAGGCATCAGAAGCATGGGTTTGATAGTGAGGTCAATTTTTGTACCTTCATTCACAATTGGGTAGTCTTCCATGTCAAGTCCATCCACCAGCTCCCATCCTGATACAGAGAGAGCTTGTGAAGCTACTGGGACACCAATGAGTTGCTCTATCTTCCCTTTGATGTCAAGAACAGGTTCTTGTAGACCCACTTCAATAGCAAATTCATATGCCCCTGTAACTATGATTACCCTCATTGTTTTTTCTGTCACCGAGTGGAAGGTAGCCTACCTAATTGCTAAGTCTGAGCGGATTAACCAAGGAAAACAAGAAATGAGATCGGATTCTTTTTAGGTGAAGTTAGTTCTTCTAAACCAAAGATATCAATAATAGGAGAACCCTTTGCTTCCTGTTTTCATATATCAACAGGTTCAAGTTTCAGAGTCATGTCAGGAGAATGATCAGCTAGCATTGCAATCCGTATGTTGAGTTCATTCTGATTGCATTATTGTTTGCTATGAGCATAATGTCATGCAGAATGAACTTGAATAATTGACAGAAAAGATTCTCTCTCTCTTGCACACACATACACGCTAACCAGTAGCACGCACACGTACCAGTGCCCACACATTTAGCAACATAAATTTTCACACAAAACTCGACTGCTCATTTTAGTCTTAAGTTTTGAACCTGTTTATCAAATGTGAGGATTTAAAGAAAATGATTATCGCCTATGTGGTTGTCAGTACCAGGCATTGATATGGTGTTCAACCTTTACGTTTGGTGTGCTTGACATTGCTTCCGCGTCAGGGGTGCTTTACATGGTGTATTAGATTGGACTGACTAAGATATATGAATCTATCCCGGGCTTGGAATTGCTTCTGAAACTGAAATGACCAACAAATTTGATCAAAAAAGATGCTTTCTCGGGTCATAACTCGGTTGAGTAACTACCCAAAATTAGAAAACTCGGTTGGGTAAATGAGGAAAAATGAGAGTTTCAAAGGTTAATGCGGTGTTAGTAGAAAGCTGTATCTTTTTGATGGAAAACTGGTTCTTGATTTGCTGAGAAACATGTGATTTGATTCACAACTAATGTTACATGGAGCTTTAAAGTGCTTTGAGTAGAGACTGGACCCAACCATCCGCAGGGGGAGAGATGGAGGTTTGAACTTTGAGAGGCTTTGGATCAACGAAGATATATTATTTCTTTGCTGAACCTTCAGGCTCTGTCTGGTTATCAACCGGATTCTTCTTGAGAAGCTGCAATTGCTCTGCACTAAAGTTGAGAAGCTACAATTGCTCTGGACTAAAGTGAATAAACAATCACAAAAATATCCCTATTTTACATGCCTATCCAGCTGGAGGACCTGTTATTCTTCTGCTAACCAAAGGAAGAGTGTCTGGTTAGGTAGGACTTTGTAATTCAACCGAGGTCGGATTATTCTACTTTTGGCAATCTTCACCATGCTCCATGGAATCAAACAAATGTAGATTGTCCAGATTTTGGAAGGCTGTAAATGGTGATCATAAAGTTGCCGATAATCTTAATAGGAACACCATTGATTTTTCATTTTTGCTAAATAGACTAAGATGTGACCTCTCAAAATATCCTCGAGAAAGTTTACGAGATAGGCCAAAATTGAAAAGGACATTTACAGTGAAAGAATAGATAATTGAAATATAATGTAGAGTGGAGTGGAGAGAAGAAAGACCAATGAGAGACAGAGATATAAGTGGTTCAGTCTAGAAGACCTACATTAAAAGCTCTCTATATCTATATTTTGTATTATGAGTCCTAAAGGATGATAAAGAAGATATTTTTACATTTAAATTTGAATATCTGAGATCTTGACAATATCTCATATTAAACCGAATATTTGATATTCTGATAATATCATATCAAATCTTATAGATTGATTACGATATTTTCTCTAACATACAATCTAACTTCTATGATCTGTCCTGTCTTAGTTAGTGGATCTGTATCTTCATATCTAAGTAGAAACTGTGTTAGGCTCGAAAAAAAGCTGCTCCTTAAGAGCTCTTTGGAGAATGTTCTCCCTTTTTCACAGCACTTTGTCTGGCCCTCTCTTTTGGCTTTTATCTGGACCCTGCGCCCGCCTCATCCCAGTACCCCCTCTGTATCTGTTTCAATGCATTCCTTTTTCCGCACTCTACTAGTCAGTGCAACCCCTTGCCTCCCCTTTCTTCCATTTTCATTTTCCCTTGGAACCCTATCTACTCTTTTATCCTGCTTCCTCTCGAGTCCTCCCTTTTTTATCTTTATATGTATACTCTCATCATTCCTAGTCCATTCCCTTAGAGCCTTTCTTCCTTCGCTTTTCCCTTCACTTTTAGGTTGGATCCATCCTTTTTATCTAGCATCTGTCTTCCTCGTGGCTTCCTCTTCCCACACCTATCATGTCACCCTAAACTCTTCGTCTATTGCTACCGAGCTCAAGAATATGTCTATTCTTCGCCCGGTCCATACACCACCAAGTTTGAATGAAGAAGGTGTCTGGGATGATGCTGTCTTGGAAGCAGCTACGCTCCTAGTTGAGAAACTTTTCTCAAATCACCCTCCAAACAAGATTGGTATTCGGGAAGCCATTTTCAAATCCTAGAGTTTCATGAAAGGATTGGAAATTTCGGAGGGCCCCGATGACTACTTCATTTTCTCCTTTCCATCGGCTCAGTTGTTGGACCGTATCCCCTAACAAGGGCCGTGGAACATCAAAGGCTTCTTACTTAGACTATGCTAATGGGACGTAGATGCTACTCTTCAGGAGTTATCATTTTCATCAACACAGCTTTGGCTTCAGATTCACGGTCTGTCTCTAGGCTGAATGACTCGCTTAATGGCTGTGGAATTTGGTTTGAAAGCGGGACAAGTTTTGGATGTTGATTTTGATAGCTCTAAAATGGTGAGAGGAATGGCTTTTCTGCATGTCTCCATTATGGTGGATGTTTCCTAGCCCTTGACCCTAGGGTTCTTTTTTGAAAAACCTAGTTTAGACCCTAACTTCACCTAGAGGGGGTGAATAGGTGAAATCTAAAAATTAATAATTCAATATCAATTTTAAAACAAGTTCTAAAATTGATCAGTCTAGATATATCAATCAATCAACACAATCATCAAAGCAATAAATCAACTTGTAAAGAAATTAAACAAACATACAAGAGACAAGAGATTTGATGACGAAGTGGAAAACCTTTGAAAAACCATTCAAAGGAAAAACCACTCCGGGCTAGCAGCCACCCAAAATCCACTAAGAAGAAACCTTACAACAGTGATTCAGACACGGGCAACCCCAGTTGCTTGACTCTGACAACCCTGATGTAATAATCCAAGCACCCCTGCTCAGATCTGCTCCAAGCAGCAATCACCTCAACCTTTGAGGTTCTTCTTAAGGATCTTCACGAACACCTTGTTCTTCAACACACCTTCAACACTATGAAGGGAACAAAGTAATAAAGGAAGAATAGAGAAAAACTCAATAACTTGAAGCACTAATCTTCTAGGGTTTTTCTCTCAAGGAAGGGGCAGCAAAAACTCTCAAAGGAAGCCTATATATCACGTTCTAGTCGGCCTCTCACGAACCCTAGTAGGGTTTCAAAAATCATCCACAAGGAAATCCCAAAAATCTAGCAATTTTTGAAATTCGCCGGAAGTCGCTTGAAAGTCGAGCGCTCGTCGAACGTGTGTGTCTGTATGAAATCATAGTTGATCGGTCGAGCTCTTGTTGCACGCTCGTTGAACGTGATGTCTCTGTATGAATTTTTCAAGGCCGCTCGAGCGCTTGTTGAACGCTGGTTGAACGTGATGAAGACTTTGGTCAGATCATTGACTCTAACTCTTGAACAAATGTGTGACCAAAAATACAACTCGATCAAGACATATTTTGACACGGAATGATGCCAAAACAACAAAACCTAACAAACTCCCCCTTTGGCAATTCCGTGACAAAACCAACAATATAACCGAAAATAAAAATAGAAATTTGTCAATCACCAAGACAAAGATCTATTTACAATTTGAACCCACCTATGACCTAGACACATGTTCAAGAGTATAAACCAAATACCTGAAATCACAATCTCAATAAACCAAGTGAGAAGGCACAGAGAATATATAAACTGAATGAGAGATTTTCCATTTATCAAAAAGTGTGACAACATCAGCATAATATGGAAAATAAAAGTGCAAGTATCAAGTATCTGAGAAGGCTGTACAAGATATGAAATGAATCTCCAATCAGCCTATACAAAATGTAAACTCCCCCTCAACTAATATCAACTCTCCTCAACAAAAACATAAACTCACTAACTACTCCCCCTTTTTGTCAGGAATGGACAAAGGGTCAGTCATCCAAAGGCGAGTAGAAGCATCAAGCAAGTCGAAGCTGAAGATGAGGGACTGGAAAGCACCACCGTGGCAGGAGAAGAATGGCTGGAAAGCACTACAGTTCCAGTCGGTGACATAGGAGCAGGCGCAGGAGAGAAGGATCAGCAACCGGAATCGAGGAAGCGGAGGAGGATCAGCAACCGGAGTCCGGAGGAGGATCAGCAAGAAGAATCAGCAGCAGGCACCTCAGACGAAGGGGCAGATGCACCAGTAGAAGCAGAAGACTCGGAGAAGAGGAAATGTCCGACTGCAGAGCATCTGCACCAACGAGAGGGCAAATCAAGCGATGAAGGCGAGAGATCGCTCGGGTATGACGCTCAGTCGCCCTAGCATGACGCGCAAGGGTGAGAGTGTGACGCTTGAGCTGACGCTGATGACGCATAACAATCTTAATAAGATTGAGAGAATGATTGGTAAGGGAAGTAAGCTGACCCATGATAAGAGAAAAAGAAGCGGCAATGGAAGGATCCAAGGGAGTCGGAAGCGGAGAATGAGAAGGACCGGCTGAAGAGGACGGAATAGAAGGAGGGACAGAAGACGAAGGATCATCAGGAGGAACAGAGGCGGAAGCGGTCGCCCGACGGCGTTTAAGATGAGCACGACTCAATGAAAGAGTAGTGGCACCAATAGCGAAAGAGTTTCAGGAAATGGACCGTCAGGAGGAAAAGCAATACTATGGGCACGATATAAGCGCTGAATCAAACAAGCATATGAAAGACCCACTTTACTAGAAGTGGACTGAAAAACTTCTATCATATGCGAGCAGATCACAGAACATATATCAATGGTATCACCTATCAGTAAAGCATATAAAAAATGAACTCGAGAAAGTGAAATAGACGAAAGGTGAGCAACAGGAAAGAGATTGTCAGAGCAATGCGACTGACCACATGATTCTCCGCAGAGAAATCAGAAGTGTAGAGAGTACCACCCGCATATGGATAAGGGCGACCAAAGAGAAGAAGAGACATGGCTTCAAAAGAAGGAGGCTCACGACTAGACTCAACATAAGGGTAAACAGGATCAGGTACCCTGACGACACCAAAAAGAGAAGCAATAACATCAGGAGAAACCCTAAGACGTTGACCACGGATAAAGACAGAGAAGCTAAGTGAAGCCTCATCAACGTCAAAGAAGTTCGAATAAAATTCCGAACAAGAAGTTCAGGAGGAACAAGATGAGTGAGATCCTGAAGAAAAGGATCCCAATGACAAGACGTAAAATGAGAAGACACAGTCGCAACGGGAAGCTCAGCAAGGAGAACCTCACGTTCAACAATGACTTTGCAATTGTGAAAAGTGGAATGGAAAAGCTCGGAAGCACGAGCATCCACAAAACGAGAAGCATCAAAAGGCGTGGTTTAGACTTACGAGGCACTTTAGTAGGTTTGAGGATCTACCAGCGGGTTGCTTACGCTTCACCATCTGAGAAATAAAAACATAAGACATGGTCAAAGTCGAGTAACATCAAGAAGACCAAAAGTGTAAGATACTGCCCTTGAAGAGATAATGTGAATGCAAATGGAGAGAGACAATGCAAGTCCACAATAGATAATTAACAAGGCAGAAGTAAAACACTTGAAGAAGAAGAGAAAGCAAAAGAAGCAAACCCAAAAACATCACACGATAGAAAGAGAAACAAAGATAGAAGAAAAAAAATCAACAAAGAAAAGCAAGAAGGAAAATGCAAAAACCCGAGCAACTAAGAAATAAGTAACAAAAATAGAAAGAAAACAAGTAAAGAGGGAGCAAAATAAGGGCAAGAAACCAAACAATCAACCAACATAAATCACATGAAAAACCGCACAAATGAGAAAAGAAAACAGTGGAGCATTTAATCAAACAGGTAGTAGGCAAAAAAATAACTTTAACGGGCAAGAACACCACATGCGAATGATTGAGCCTAAATACAAGCAAGAAACAAAATAATATGAGTACAAGAACAAGAGAGCAGAAAAAAAACAAAAAACAACAACCAATTCAAATTCACAAATTGCAGACCAACGAAACCCCACAACGATAAGAAAACAGAGAAATAAGGAAAAAGGAGAAGAAAGAAACCTTGAATATGGAGGAGAACGAGTTTTGATGGAGAAGAGAGCAAACCCAAGAGAAAATTTGAGGAAAGAGGGAAGAAACACACGAGAAGAGAGAAGGGAGGAGTCGCGGGAAGAAAAGAGAAGAGAGAAAAAATGAAGACAAACAGAAGACTGAAGAAAGAAACCGCCCTTTTGATTTTTTTTAAAAAATAGACACGTGCGCTCGAGCGCGTGTCAAACGAGACTCAAACGTAAAGTCTCTGTAACGGTAGCGACAAGAGCGCTCGAGCGTCTCTTAAGCGAAGGTCAGACGAAAAGACTCTGGAATAAACAAACATGAGCGCTCGAGCGATATCGAACGAAAGTCAAACGAAGGAGGAAAAATAGAAAAGCACACACCAGAATACTGTAAAAGACTTAGTAATTTTCAGAAACATGAAAATAAATACTAAACCATCTTCATGATCATGAAAATAATATAGACAAGCAGGTGCTACAAGTCTCTGAGCAGTGTAAACTTCAATGATTTAGAAAATACAAACGACACGTGTGTGAAAGATCGCAACAAAATAAGAGAAGCTTAAGACTTAGTTTTGTGAGGTGGTCACGGCATACCAAAAAGAAACCACTGGTAAAGGAGAACCATGACACATCAGGTGAAAGTCAAACCCAATGCCACTAGGACCTGAAGATGCAACTTTGTTGCGATAATTTTACTCCCCCTGAGTATGAAACATCAATGCATAAGAGTTCAAACTTTCTTTGTTCTTTTCTTGACTTGCGGTTCTTTTGCTTTTCTGAGCTTTTCTTTTCTTTTTGTTTCGTTTGCCTTTTTCTTTGGAGGTTCAACTAGTCAGAGGTCAATTCAACCAGATATGCATGTTCCCTTCACTTGTGATTGCCAACACACAATCTCACACATGCGTCAAGCATCATCCAATAAGTCAGTGTGCATTGTGATAGATATAGTCAAGTAAATATTTAAAAAATCATACCAGTTAGGACCAACCAGAGAGAAGCACAACAAAACATTATTTATCAGACACAAGTTGAAGGAGTATTGAAAGTTTCATGCAAAATGACTATATGTCCAATAAAGATAGTACCAATCAGTTAAAAACCAACGAACACAATCTCCCTTCTTTTTTTTTTTTTTTAAATAAAAAAACACTAAGAGACAAAAAAAAAAAAAAAAAAACAAAAAAAAAAAAAAATGAGATGCAAAATGATGCAACTCAAGGGACACAAACACAATGGCTTTCCTGAGAAACTCAAACCTGAGACCATCCAATGGTTTGGAAAGATATCTGCCAATTGATTCTCAGTAGATATGTGTTCTAAGGAAATAGTCCGAGATTCCACAAGATCACGAATGAAGTGATGACGAATGTCGATATGCTTGGTTCGAGAGTGCTGAACAGGATTCTTAGATATGTTTATCGCACTAGTGTTGTCACAGAACACTGTCATGCAATCTTGTTCTATACCATAGTCCTTAAGCATCTGTTTCATCCAAATCAATTGAGTGCAACAACTACCTGTGGCAATATATTCAGCTTCGGCAGTAGATAAGAAATTGAGTTTTGTTTCTTACTCATCCAAGCGACTAGACAGGTTCCTATGTAAAAACATCCACCAGAGGTGCTTTTTCTATCATCAGCGTTACCAGCCCAGTCAGCATCAGAATAACCAGCTAAGTCTATATTAGTGTCCCTGGAATACCAGATTCCATAATCTACAGTACCATTAACATATCGAATGATACGTTTGACAGCACTCAAGTGGGATTCTTTAGGATTAGCCTGAAATCTAGCACAAACCCCACACTAAAAGAAATATCAGGACGACTAGCAGTTAAATAGAGAAGACTACCTATCATGCTTCGATAGAGAGTTTGATCAACGCTTTTCTCAGAAGAATCTGATGCTATCTTCACACTTGTGCTCATGGGAGTCCGGGTATGTTTCTTGCTATCCAATCCAAAACGCTTGACGAGATTCTTGGCATACTTTGATTGGGTTATAAATAACCCATCACTAAGTTGTTTAACCTGCAAACCAAGAAAATAATTTAGTTCACCGACCATACTCATTTCAAATTCACTTTTGCATAGCTTCAGCAAATTTATGGCAAGATTATCAACAGTAGCACCGAAGACTATGTCATCAACATAGATTTGAGCTACAGTGATGTCTGTGTCAATGTTCTTGACAAATAGTGTTCGGTCAACTCCTCCTCTCGAGAAACCATGATCTAGAAGATAAGTCGTCAACCGATCATACCAAGCTCGAGGTGCTTGTTTAAGGCCATAAAGAGCTTTCTTCAAGCGATACACATGATCGGAAACTTTGGATCGACAAACCCCTTGGGTTGTTCAACATATGCCTCTTCTTGAAGAACACATTCAAGAAGGCACTCTTGACATCCATCTGATATAACTTAAAATTCATGAAGCAAGAGATAGCAAGTAAAATACGTATTGACTCTAATCGAGCAACTGGAGCAAAAGTTTCATCGAAATCAATACCTTCCACTTGTGTATATCCTTGAGCAACTAACCTTGCCTTTTTTATGGGTGATGGTACCATTCTCATCTGTCTTGTTTTTGAAGATCCACTTGGTACCGATAACATTTGTATCTGCAGGTCTAGGAACTAAATACCATACATCATTTTCAAACAAATTGATTTAATTCCTCATGCATAGCATTAATCTAAAAATCATCTTGAAGAGTATATTTGAGAAACCTAGTATAAGTTCACACGGTAGGTTTCTTACCTTTCCATAATTCATATGGAGTCTTGTTCATACCTGGTCTGAGGTAGACACGATTGATAATGTGACAAGCAGTGTTGATTGCTTCACCCCAAAAATGAAGAGCTACCTTCTTGTTGTGAATCATCGCTCGAGACATTTCCTGAAGGACACGATTCTTTCGTTCTACAACTCCATTCTGTTGAGGTGTGATTGGAGCAGAAAACTCTTGATGAATACCTGCATTTGCACAAAAATCAAGAAAGTTAGAATTTTCAAATTCCTTACCATGATCACTCCTGATTCTGATAATGGAATAACCTTTTCATTCATTAGTCTTTTAAATAAAGTTTCAGCTCGTTCAAAAGCATCAGACTTCTCTCTTAGAAGATCCACCCAAGTGAATCTTGAGAAGTCATCCACCACCACCATGATGTACTTCTTGCCACCTAGACTTTCAGTTCTAGATGGTCCCATGAGATCCATATGTAACAATTCTAGAGGTCTCTTAGTCAGAACATCACTAGTTCTTTTATGAACTGATTTTATTTGTTTACCAAGTTGACACGGTCCACACACTCGATCTTTAACATTATCTAGTTTGGGCAAGCCTATAACTAGTTCTTTCCTAGAGATTTTAGACAAATCTCTGTAATTCACATGTCCGAGTCTTTGATGCCATAACTCAGATTCATCAATTTTGACACTACTACATTTCAATTCAGTATGTGGACTAATACCATAGCAGTTATCAGACGTGCGAGTACCTTGCACAACACATTCACCATCAGAATCAAATACAGAGCAAGAATTCTTACCAAAGCGACTTCAAATCCAGAATCACAAATTTGACTAATACTCAGCAAATTTGCCTTCAATCCAGCAACAAACAAAACATTTTTGAAAGGAGGCATACCTTCAACTTCAACTGTACCTTTTCCAAGTATTGGTGCTTTACCACCATCACCAAATGTCACAGATCCAGCTTTGTGATCTTTAAGTGTTGTGAATAAAGATTTGTCACCACATATATGCCTGGAACAAGCACTATCCAAATACCACAACGAAAGACATCGAGATTTAAAAGCTACAACGAATTAAAACAATTTACCTCATCTTTCTTGATCCAAACTTTTTCTTGAACATGTGGTTGTTTTGAAAATTGCTGAAATTTTTTGTTTAATAACATTGTTTGCTCAGTTAAAATTTTAACTTGATAAGCTAAATTCTCATGACTGTCATTAGACGAAGATTGATTCAAAGATTTCTCTTGTCTGTGCAATTTAAAACATCTTGGTCTAATGTGACCAACCTTTCCACAAAAATGACATGTAGGAACAAATTTTTGTGGTGAGTGATTCCTAGCATTTTTCTTTTGTGACCTAGAATCAACAAATTTAGAAACAATTTGTTTACCTTTGCTTACCTGTGGAGCTGGTCTATTCACTTCTGGAATTTTTCCAAGTATAGATGCTGGAACAAATGTCGTCTTTGAAGTTGAAGCACCCTGAGACTCAGTGTAGCCAAGTCCTTTCCTATTTCCAGATGGAAGTCCAAGACTTAACATGTGATCAAGCTTCTTTGTTCCACTGGAAAACTGTTGAAGTTGTGTATTGGACTTGTCGAGAGCACACTTCAGTATCTTTACTTTTGCCTCAAGTTCCACATTTCTTGCACTGACTTCTTCAAACTTACTCATAAGTTCACCTTTTTCACTTTGCACTTCGTGCATTTTCTTGAGAAAAGATTTGTTTGTCTTTTGAAGCTTCAGACTTTCCTCAAACAATTTATTATAAGCTTCTTGAAGACTTTCTTCAATATTGCCATCAACGTCTGAATCCTCAAAATCATCATCAATCTCCTGCAAAACAAAACCATCAGTACTAGCTGCAAAAGCCATGAAATTTACTTGTTCATCTTCGGAAGAATTCTCATCATCACTACTGCTTTTTGACTCATCATCACTCAATGAAGCATTCATAGCTTTTCCTTTTGACTTGAGGTATGTTGGACATTCTGACCTGACATGACCAAAACCTTGACATTCAAAGCACTTCAGTTTTTTACTCTTGGAGTCATTAGACATGTGTTTGTCCTTTTTGTCCTTTCTGAACCCACTGAACTACCCTGATTCTTTTCAAGTTCTTGTTGAATGATCGCTGACCACTTCTTGGTTTCAAGAATTTCTTGAATTGTTTGACAAACATAGCAAATTGTGCATCATCAAGAACTTCTTCATCTGAATCAGCAGAGATCTCTTCTTTGATTGATCTCAAAGCAATGGACTTGTTCTTCTTAGGTTGAGGCAATGATACTTCATAAGTCTGCAAAGAACCTACCAATTCTTCAATCTTTACAGTGTCAAGATCCTTACTTTCCTCAATTGCAGTGACTTTGGATCTGAATCTTTCAGGTAGAGATCTCATAACTTTCCTGACTACTCGATGTTCTGGAATCTTTTCACCCAGATTATAGCTTGAATTAACAATGTCATTCAGCTTAGCATAGAATTCATCAAAGGTTTCATCTTCTTTCATTCGAATCTCTTCAAACTTTGTGGTCAACATTTGAAGTTTTGAATTCTTTACCGTTTTGGTTCCCTCATGAGTAGTTTCCAGAATATCCCAGGCTGCCTTAGATGTTTCACACATAGATATACGTTTAAATTCATCAGCAGACACAGCCATAAAAATAGAATGTAAACCTTTGCTATTCCAATTACATTCACTGATTTCATTGATAGTCCAGGTATCTTAACACCTTCAACCTAGATATGGGTGCAGACCACCCTTTAACACAAGATCTCCAGACACGTTCATCAAGAGATTTCAGAAAGGCTTTCATGCGAACTTTCCAGTAAGCATAATTGCTTCCATCAAAATATGGAGGCACGGACAATGACTGACTTTTGTCCATCTAGACTAAGGGTCAAGGACCGAGTTTAGGCTCTGATACCAATTGAAAAACCTAGTTTAGACCCTAACTTCACCTAGAAGGGGGTGAATAGGTGAAATCTAAAAATTAATGATTCAATATCAATTTTAAAACAAGTTCTAAAATTGATCAGTCTAGATATATCAATCAATCAACACAATCATCAAAGCAATAAATCAACTTGTAAAGAAATTAAACAAACACACAAAGAGACAAGAGATTTGATGACGAAGTGGAAAACCTTTGAAAAACCATTCAAAGGAAAAACCACTCCGGGCTAGCAGCCACCCAAAATCCACTAAGAAAAACCTTACAACAGTGATTCAGACACGGGCAACCCTAGTTGCTTGACTCTGACAACCCTGATGTAATAATCTAAGACCCCTGCTCAGACCTGCTCCAAGCAGCAATCACCTCAACCCTTGAGGTTCTTCTTAAGGATCTTCACGAACACCCTTGTTCTTCAACACACCTTCAACACTATGAAGGAAACAAAGTAATACCAAGGAAGAATAGAGAAAATTCAATAACTTGAAGCACTAATCTTCTAGGTTTTTCTCTCAAGGAAGGGGCAGCAAAAACTCTCAAAGGAAGCCTATATATCACGTTCTAGTCGGCCTCTCACGAACCCTAGTAGGGTTTCAAAAATCATCCACAAGGAAATCCCAAAAATCTAGCAATTTTTGAAATTCGCCAAAGTCGCTCGAGCGCGGTCGAGAGCGTCGAACGCTTGTGTGTCTGTATGAAATCATAGCTGATCGGTCGAGCGCTTGTTGCACCCTCGTTGAATGTGATGTCTCTATATGGATTATTTCAAGGCTGCTCGAGCGCTTTTGAACGTTGGTTGAACGTGATAT
This sequence comes from Morella rubra, assembly GCA_003952965.2. Taxonomy (NCBI): domain Eukaryota; kingdom Viridiplantae; phylum Streptophyta; class Magnoliopsida; order Fagales; family Myricaceae; genus Morella; species Morella rubra. Next base: position 16,520,196 of record CM025849.1, on the reverse strand, counting down.
CTCTGTATAAAACTTTTTAAGGACGCTCGAACGCTTGTTGAACATTTGTTGAACGTGATGAAGACTTTTCAGACCATTGACTCTAACACTTGAACAAATGTGTGAACAAAAATACAACTCGATCAAGACATATTTTGACATGGAATGATGCCAAAATACCAAAACCCTAACATTTTTGGTAAAAGCCAACAAGCTGGACTTGTGGGTACAATACCGTTACGAGCAGATCTTAGAATGGTGTCATAGGTGTGGTAGGCTTGACCATACACAGAGGTTGTGTGTTTATGAACCACCGGCCTTGTTGGGAGATAATGAAGCTTTTATAAATCTCAATGCTACTATTCTGGAGACCAAGAGGATGTATAGCATCCCCTCTATCTCATCCATTACGAAAATTCCTCTCTGCCTCAATAGTTTAGTGAAAATCTGGCGAACGGTGGCAACGATACGTCGGGGAACCCAAAGGTTGATACGCCAAAAGTAATCATTGCTGAACCGGTAGAAGGTGACTTTGTGGTCCTTGCTTCCCAATGCACCTTGGGTCAAAGAATGTCAGACTCTCCGCACCCACCAGCTCCACGTCTTGTTCAGTAGTCAAAAATTTTGTTTGAATATGCTACATGGGTGGATCATTGTAGCTTTGTGATAAACCTGAAGAAAACGGTTAGACATGAATAAGTGTCTGACAATTACAACGTCTATTTTTCTGACATGGGTACCACAACATTTGAAGAATTACCTCCATAGGCGATAGGCCAAGGCTTCAGTTATAGGCTCTCCAGAGCCCAAGACCATTTGATTTGATGAATTGGATGAGCAGGCCCAAGCAACACCTAATCTATCGGAGATGAGCCACAACCAGTCACCAGTAGGCCAATCCACTACTCTTCTTGAGCCATCAGTGGGCCAATCCACTACTCCTCCTAAGCCCAATGCTTTCACACCCATTCCAGCCAAAGGCCACATCTGGAGTTACCTTCTCGTTAGTCTCAGAATTTGCATGATGATATGCTTTTATTGTCTTGGAAGGTTGCTTCCACCAAGCGTATGAACCAACTATACGGACGTAGAATCTGGCTCAGGCAGCAATTTCTGTCGATGCATTCAAAGGAGGCAAAGGATGTGGATATGGTTAGTTCTACTATTTCGGCTGAGGAGGCGGGCCTTGCCAAGCCCCCACCCCCCAATGAGAGCCATTTTCTAGAACTATCGGGGGTTAGACTATCCCGTGACAACTCATTCCCTACGAGCTCTCACCAGGCAGCATAATTTGGATTGTGTTTGTCTAGTGGAAAAAAAAAATTGGTGATTCTCAATCAATCCTTGCATGGGTGGGTTTGTACTCTTCGTTTCTTCCCCCTCTGTTGGTTTGAGTGGGGATATGGTGTTCGCTTGGCGTTTAGTCGTGGAATTTTGATTTGGTTCTGCTCCATCGCAACATTATCAGTCTCATGATCTACGACGACCCTAGTCATCAACCTTGGGCCTTTTCATTTATTTACTGTTCAGTTGATGGAAACCAGAAAGATGAGTTCTGGTCAGCGTTATCTAGAGTGGGTGATCGGTTTGCTAGACCCTGGGTCATACTAGGCAATTATAATGCGATTCTGGAGCAACGCGAAAACAAGGGGGTAGCTGACAGCATCCTCCTCGTCTTCGTGGGACTTAAATAATTTTCTGTTACATTTTGGACTGGTGGATTTAGGCTTTATGGGTAGTCCTTACACATGGTGTAACAGAAGGAGTGGTAGTAGGCGTATCAGAGAATGCTTGGACAAAGGATAACATAGCCTGGACCTCTCTTTTTCCAAAGGCCCTAGTAACACATCTCCCTCGCACATCCTCAAACCATTGACCCGTCATGCTGCAATCTGTTGGATTTAATATGTTTGGCCCCAAACCATTCAGGTTTGAGCAGTTCTAGTTGAGAGAACCTTCAAGTCACATGGTTATCCAGGAAGCTTGGCAAGCTACGCCACTAGGCTCCCCTGCATATAAGTTAGATTGCAAACTGAAGTTGACTAAAAAGGCTCTCCAACACTAGAATAAAAACACAATAGGCTTTATTCCCACCAAGATCCGTACGCTTTACCAACAACTCGAGATTTTGGAGTCTCTATCTTCAACAAACCAATTGGAGGAAGAATTTGAATGTCATTGAAATTTTTTTTACCATTATGATCGTATACTATGACTGAAATAATTCCCTTGAGAAGGTCTTCGTCTCTATTCAGCAATGATAAAATTGAGTTCTTTGTGTACTCTTTAGAAAATGAAAACCTATTTTGTTGGTTCTTTGCATCACTTCTGGTCAACTTTTTCTCTAAAGACTTTGAGCAGTTAAGATTAGTGTGGCTCGAGATGGGGAGAAAACCAAACGGGAGGAAAGACATTGTGTTCTTTAGAAAAAGAATAGTCAAAGCCGCTTCATTGATGGCACTTTCATTGTCTAACTCCGAGTGTTCCATAGCATGAACTTAAAGCGCCATGAACGCCATTGAGTGATTCGCTCAACTCTTGAGTCCTCACCATTTCTCTTTCTCTCTAGGCTTGATTGGAATTTGGAAGGCAATTTTTCTTGATCATGTCCTGTGCCTCTCCTCTCATATAAATAATGCATAAGACATATGACTTCTGACTTAACCGCCTAAGAAAAATTTCAAAATTGGAGGGAATCTATTTAGCTATTGATTTTTATAATTGAGGCAATTACATATCAAAGAAATTAGACCAAATTATCAATCCATGGTAGGTTACTGTAGTCTGTATAGATATTGGACCAAATGTTCACATACTGACTTGGGCCCAAAGGCCTAGAACCAGAGAGGACACTTTTGGTGCAAGAGAAAAAAAATTCCTCTAAAATTTATTACATGGAAGTCTTTAGTAGCTCATCTCACGTGGCTAATTTTTTTTTTTAAGATTCCTCAGCCTCCTTCAGGATGCTTTGAAACAAACAGAATACCTTTGGAAGTTAAAGTCTCGGATTCAATGGCTCACTACTACGCTCTCAAATACGAAGTCTTTTCATATATGTACTATCATTCATCATAGGCAGAATGACATAGTCTCTCTTCAAAACTCCATGGGCCAATAGGTTTCGGAAATAACCAGTATTGGGCACTTGCTTGTTGATCACTTTTTCATCATTATACTAGACCTCCTCTCCGGGTTCGGTTATTGTGCTGGTATGAACGGTCACGATCGAATTTTCAAGATCAAGGGATGAGAACACGCCACGTCAATTAATGAAATTCGACCCGCGTAATAACCCGATTCATCCCGTCTGTAAGTGCTGACGGGAGAACAGACCTAGCTGACCCGTTTGAAACCCTTCTTCTTCTTCAACAATCGCATAGTCGCCTCCCTTCTTCGTTCTTCGCACTGCGCTCAGGCGTTGTCCAGCCCCACCCCACAGCCACCCCATCCCCCCACAGCCGCCCAGTTGCCCAAGCTCGAGTTCAGGTTGATTAGACACAGAGAATTGATCCTTCTCATCCAAGATCAAAACCCAGCGGATAAAGAAAGAAATGGTCGCAAGACCTATGTTGTTAAGAGACATGAGGAAGATGACAGAGAGAATAAGGATGAGCGAAAGAATTAAATTCATTCACTAACTTGCAAAGAGCCAAACAAACAGTACATATACCACCGAGTGGCAGAAAGCTAAAATAAAATGAATACAGGATAAAAATAAAACTGTACAAGGGGCAAAAAGTTATTGGTCTGTAATGTAGGTGCGGTTGGTAGAATTGGGACCACTAGACAAGGCCTGAACAGAGTGACTCCTCAAGAGGAGACATGGTTCGGTGCTGCAGGTGCTCTGGCAAAGGAGTGGAGCAGATGCGCTTGTGTAGTGACCCAAGGATGCCGAGGTGGTGAGCTGGTCGGGATGAAGAAGGGTTTCAAGCGGGTCAGCTGGGTCAGTTCGTGGGTCAGCACTTGCAAACGGGACGAATCGAGTCATTTTGCGGGTCAAATTTCATTAATTGACGTGACGTGTTTTCATCCCTTGGATCTTGAAAATTTGATCATGACCGTCCATCAGCAACTACCAGGACAATAAGAATCAGCACAATAACCGAACCCCCTCCTCTCCTATAGTCGATAATCAGATAGCGGATTTTATCATGCCATTGGTTACTGAATCCGAGAATCACTTGCTGTGTAGAATTTCTGATGCAACCGATATTCACAACACCATGAAACAATTAGGCTCTTCGAAGGCGTCGGGCCTGACGGAATGACTGCATCTTTTTATCAAAAATATTGGCACACGGTAGGGGCTTCGGTGATCACTATGACACGTACATTCTTCTTCTCCGGATACTTGCTGAAGCAATTGAACCACACCTATGTAGCATTGCTCCCAAAAGTCAACAACCCAGTAAAGGTGGACCAATTCCGTCCTATAGGACTTTGCAATGTCCGCTACAAAGTTGTTTTCAAGTTCATGTCTAACCGTTTGAAGACTATCCTACTGAAGCTTATATCGACGACCCAGTCAGCCTTTGTTCCAGGGAGGGTTATACAAGACAATTCCATGTCTCTCAGAGATTATACACTCCATGAAACACAAAGCTGGCAGAAGTGGTTTGATGGCTTTAAAACTTGATATGACTCAAGCTTAAGATAGAATGGAATGATGTTTTATTTTGCAGGTAAAATGCTTCAGATTTAATAAAAAAAATGGATTCATTTGGTGCGTCAGTGTTTGTCAACAATTTCCTACTCCCTTATCCTCAACGGGAGTCCTAATGGAAATATTATTCCAGGCAGAGGACTTCGTCAAAGGGACCCCTCTCCCCTTTCCTCTTTATATTGGCATCCGAAACTATTTCTCGCCTCTTCCAGAAGCAATAGACTTTGGGTTTTGTTCACGGCATCCGAGTAACAAGACGCGTTCTTTCAATTACACATTTACTTTTTACTGATGACTAATTTGTGTTCTGTAGAGTTAGTCTAAGAGAAGAAAGAAATGGGAAAGATTCTCTCTCTTTACTGCTGTTGGTCTCGACAATGGATCAACAAGCAAAAGTCTACTATTTACTTAGCCCAAATACTCACTTTGAGTGAAGCAGGTGATAACTAATAGCCTACAGCTTTTGGTGGGAATTTCCAAGCAACAAAACCAGGAACTACACGCCCCAGGCTTGGGGGGCCATTTGCCAACCTAAACAATTCAGAGGATTGGGAATACGTTATATCTCTGAGATCAATAGAGCATTCATGTTGAAGCTGGGCTAGAATAGCATGAACAAACAGGAGTCGCTGTGGGTAAAACTTCTTAAAGAGAAATATTTTCCCAGGAGCTCATTCCTCATTTCTAACGTTAAACCAGGAGCCTCTTTAACCTGGCAAGGCCTTAGCAAAATCAGAGAAGTATTGAAAGCAGAGACTTGTTTTATTCCTCGGAATAGATCCTCGCTGAATATTTAAGAGGACCCTTGGATCCCACTTCATTCTGGCTTCTCTTCTTCGTGGCAACCTAATGCTTTGGAAGCTTGTCCACTTCACTGGGTTTCAGAACTTGTCGATGAAGATTCTGGCGGTTGGAATATCTCGACCCTCCATACTTTGTTTACACCCGACATGATCGAACACATTTTAACAATGCACCCTCCTCACCTGGAGCAATGTGATTCCCTTTCATGGACTCTAAATCCTAAAGGGTTATTTTCTGTAAAAGGAGGAGTGCAACGAATGCAAGAGCATCGACGTCCATCTTATATTCAATTGACTGAACAGGATTGGTCCAAGTTGTGGAAGCTTCAGTTGTAGGATCGTCTAAAGCTCTCGCTATGGAAAGTTGCCGAAGAAGCCATCCCAGTTTGTGCTCCTGCTTACTGTCTAGCTAATGCAGAGCATTCTTCTGAAATGATCTGTTTCTGTTGTGGGAACAAGCGGAAACATTTCTTCATATTTTTCGGGAGTGTTCAGTAGTTCGTTTGCTTTGGATGCTATCAGCTTGGCAATTGGATGTTTCTATTATCTCGGGAGATTCTCCAGCAACTTGGATTCATTTCCTTATTAATGCAAAAGCTACGCTTGGTATTCATCCCAGTTTCTTCCGGACTTTTATACTTAATGCCGCTCTCGTGCTTGATGAGAGCTAGCTCTGCATGAGGGTAGGACCATCATTATTCCCGAGCTTCGGTCTTCGTTATTTCACTGCTACCATGAGCATCTTTCGACATGGCTTCTTCAGCGGCCCTCCTTTGCCGCTTATTGGGTTCCTCCGGAACCAGGTTGGTTGAAGATCAATTTTGACGTGGCTATCCGTCAATCAGGATCGGACATAACCGTTTCTTGCCGAGATTCCTCTAGTTTCCTTTATACTGTGTACACGGAGCGCATTCGTGCTATGGACCCTCTTCTAGGCGAAACTATGGCAATAGTTCATGCTATTGAAATTGCTCTGCTCAAGAACTGGCCGTGTGTTATTTTTGAGACTGACTCGAAGCTCCTCTTCCAGGATATTACCAATCTTCTTATGCCCCCATGCTGGAAGATTGAAGATCTTGTCCATTCCATTCGGAAGGAATTCAAAGCTCAAGCAACCTGGTCTATCCATTGGGTTCCAAGAAGGGCTTAATCAGCAAGCCCACATATTGGCTCAGTGGGCTGCTCGTTCCTCTTTTACTGGCTTTCTAGATGTTAATCGCATTCCTTTACTTATCTTGAATTGTGATGGGAACTCTGTTTTATCCTCTTTCCAATAATATATGAGCTTGTTTTGAGAAAACAAAGAAGAAAAAATAGAAACTGTGTTGATTCGAGAAATGCGGCATACATATGCTACGTAGCTCTTTCTAGTTATATTTTAAAAGGATAAGAAGTTGACACTGGCTGTCCAAAAGCTTGTTTCACATATGTCTCTATAAATCCTTGTTCTTATTGTCTTTGATTAGAGTATTGAACAGGGTTTGGACTTGAGTTCTATGTAACACATGTCCTAATGGGGAAGTTTCTGTCAGCTTCTGTTTGTAGGGATGTGATGGTCCTCTGCTATTGAATTTTTCCACAGACAATCAGGCTGGGGAAGACGCTGCCTTAAATTTTGCTGAATTGAATGTGAAACGGATTACTCTAAGGCAGGGAAGGACGAATAAGGAGCGTGGATAGGTTTTGCAATTATGTCCATTCCTTAATTTGTAGTAGCTTGTCATGGACTTCCCCTTGCTTCCTCGTTTAATTATATTCTCCCACAAACAACAACACTATATAGGGCTTCTTTTGTCTAAATAGCCGGCAGTACATGTCGCTTTTGTGATTTATGTACCACACTAAAGCCCCTTTAAGTCCTATTCTTTGAAGACAAACCGGGGTTGTCCTGACATCAAAGGCTTGATACCAAATGAAAGGATGAGCACAAGAAACTTCAGTCATCTTTTAATGGTTTTCATCAAACTGTATATTGCTGTTTCTAAGCATAGTGATTCGGAAAAAAAAAATTCAATTTACTTGTGACAGCCCAGGTACAAACTCCAAAGGGAGAGATTTTAGCTTGAAAATTGGAATTTTTACCCTGCTCATAACAATTTCTAAACAACGAAATCCTAGAGAAAATTTATTCCAACACGTGTAATGTCCAAAATTCAATATCTAAAACTCAACAGTACCATATAAAAAAGGGAATCTCAAACTTAGTCAAAGCAAACATAACAATTTCCAACATTCGTAATGTCCAAATTTAATATCCGAAACTCAACAGTAACATATAAAAAAGGGAATCTCGAAATTAGTCAAGCAACGAGGTAGTAGAAATGACAATTTTATTACAATAACCATTTCTAGAAAAAAAAAGTGAGCCATACCAACTTAAAAGAATACAAATGTTAATTAAAATATCTAAGACAACCCAACATAAAGAAATCACCAACGATCACACGGACTCCAACAGTCACAAAAACCTTCCAAATCCGTCGCCAATATTGCAAAAGAATCGCCTAAATTAGGGTGATTGGGCTCTCCAACATTAACTACAAAATAGTATTACTCTACATCAAACTAAAGACATTCGACCCACAATAAAAGCATACTTCAAAAAAATATTCTTCTTGAAACACCAAGCATCTCAAATGGCTAGAGAGAGAGCTTTGAGAGAGGGATGGAGATCAGAGAGGTATAATGATTTTGAACCGCGCTTTCAGAAAGGACGACCAATTACAAGCCCTAATGTAGAGGGCGAAAATCTTTGGCGATATTAATAATAAATTTTGAAATTTGAAAGAGAAATTGAGATTTGGGAAAGAGGATAATCGTAGAAACTAGAAAAAAAAAGATTAGAAACTAGGAAAAAAACAGTCTTGCGGAAGTCTTGAGAAGAGAGAAGACCTTACTATAAAGGAACGCATCGATCGTTTAGTGTTTTCTTCAATTTATTTTAATTTTTTTTTAAGGCGGGATGTTACAATTTATGTTTTTTAAATACTTTCAAGAAGAAGCGCCATGGCCAGCATGATCTGTAACTTACAAAACTCGCAACAGCGCAGTAAAGCTAGAGGCAGTATATATATAGCTACTGATTGTTGTAGTGACTACACATCGAATCAACATAACTGCACGCCACAGCACATGCACAACACAAAAAGCGTCGTGAAATTTTCACTTTACTCTCACAAAATGTTATACCAAAGTCATGACAATGAAATGATCTTACAAAGTAGATGCTTTTGCGCTACCTCAAAAGGAAACTAAAAACCAAAAAAAGAAGCAATTCTCCCTTCCAAAACACCCTAACGATCAGGGTCCTCTTAAGTTGCTTAAAGATCATGAATAGCCACATAGCATAACTACCCTACCTTTTGTGATTCTTTGCTTTGCCTTCTTTGTTTAAATATTTCCCTTCTTTCCTTCCACGCAGGAATTGTCAAGCCGGACCCTTTGTTGAAAAGCAATTCCGTGGGAACTTCTTTTGAACAGGAATAATATGCTATAAAAACCTATTATTCCATAGCTTAGGTACCCTTGTCCTAATTACTTTTCCAAGGTTAATTAACAATATTATTGTTCCCAGAAAACGCTGCAAGATCAGCAGCTTCAAGTTGACACCAATTAAGGAACATATCCAAGATCATAATCAGCACGAAAGCTGATAATTGAAGCACATCGAAGAATCTTAGCTGTTCAATCCTTAAAATATACATTCTGCTCTTCAGGGGTACCCTATTTTGATCTGATTCCAATATGAGGACATAGAACAAGCTGGTTTAGAGGTTTTCCAACACGTATTTCCTTCTTCTAGGATTCAGCACCTATATATGCTAAATTTGGACTCCATTCTTAAGGGAAGAATGCATCTAACTTAGCAAATTCAAGTGCTATTTTTTTTTTCTCAGGAAAATGGCGCAGACTGCTATGACTTAATTTGCATATTAACAATCAGTGTACTTCCCCACGGTTGTACAGAATTAATCCAAAATTTGTTACAGGCTCATTTGCATATCTGTTTATAGGCACAAAGGGACTGCATGCATACATCTTCCAAGAAGTTTCCATTGCGAAAACTGAAACAAACAATTAGACACAACCCCCAACTTTTTTTCTTCTCTCTTTCTCTATCTCCTTACGCCTGGCACGCACAAAAGAAAGAGGAGCAAATCAAAGGGTTTGACTATATATTTAAATATATAGGATTTGTTATTGCTCCAGTCCATTAAAATTGCAGATGCCCTGAAATATTCCTTGATGCTTTTCATAATTTATTCAATTGAGATCTTGTAGAAGTAATTGTAGATCTAACCCTTTTGTTATTGCTTTAGTTCGTTCATTTTAGACTTTTTTTTTTTTTGGAATAATGTCATAGGCTATCATTGCATTTTGAAACCACAGTACACGATATACAATATAGGTCAAAAACAACTATAGATCCAAACAAACTACGGTTCGTTGATTCTGAACGCCTTGCTTTTTTTTTTAATTCTGTTTCGTATTCTAGTATGTGTGCGCTTCTCAGAACTTATTCTCTAAATCATACAAGCCATACACCAATTGCCTGCCTACTATATATCTTTAATTGTCTTATTTGTACGTATATCAATATTCTTTTCTTTACCGACTATCTCCATATGTGGTAGCGGCCGGTTGCTATAAAGAGACGAGAGTGGTTCATGGGCAATTTGAAAAAACAATTGCCATGAAGGAGCAGGTCAGTAAATGTTTTCATTCTGGCCAATTGTTGTGGTCTCCTCTATACATATTAATATATATACATATGTTAGCCCCCACCGCCCAACTACTAAAATTTCACCATTATCCAGTCAACTTAATTTTTCATGTGCAATGGGTGCAGAAGCTTTGACTTTTTCCATGTGCCATGAAAAGGGAATCTATTCGTTAGTGAAATGAGAGAGATGCGCTGCGACACGTGCAAACGAAGGCCATAATTTTTGGGTCTTCCTTGTTCCTTCCTTGTCGTATGAGGGAGCGCCAGCTCTAACGAATCTTACAATTATTTTTCATTTTTCGGGTAACTAATCTTATATTTTATTTCCAATAGCTGGTATTTATATACTATATGATAAAGTATTAGTATCTAACCTAGCTAATACCACATGTTAGTTGGCTACGTGGGTCCATTTCCATCTTGCTTGTCATCTGCAGCTGAGGTTAAGGTTATAAATCCCCTCCCAGCTGGTTTTGGAATAAAAAAGGACGTACGTTGAAGCTGCTTCCTCCAAAGAAAGTAACTGTGATCTTTATGGTTTCCTGTAAGTACAGTAACCCAGACACAAAAATGGGGAGGGTAAGCTATCTTGCAATTATAATATTCGGCCTTTTAGGATTTGTAGCCTCGACACAAGCTCAATTGCAGCTGGGTTTTTACTCTAAGAGCTGCCCAAGAGCTGAGAAGATTATTCAAAACTTTGTTAACGAGCACATCCATAATGCTCCATCATTGGCAGCTGCCCTGATAAGGATGCACTTCCATGACTGCTTCGTCAGGGTTCGTGTCCGCTCCTTACGCATCAACTTTTTTCATTCTATACTATGCTTTTGCTCTTCTGCATTGAGAAATTGAATGCACGCATAGATATTGTCATAATTTGTACTTCCATCTCGTTAAATCATTGTTCTGCCTAATTAATCCAGGGTTGTGATGCATCTGTGCTTGTGAACTCAACGGCGAACAACCAAGCTGAAAAGGTTGCTCCTCCAAATTTAACAATCCGAGGTTTTGACTTCATTGACAGAGTGAAGAGCCTTCTTGAAGCCGAATGCCCAGGCATAGTCTCTTGCGCAGACACCATTGCTTTGGTTGCAAGAGATTCCATAGTAGCCACAGTAGGGACTCAAAAATAAAAACAATCCTCTTTAGACTTTCTCTTGAAGAGTGGAAAAATGGATTATTTACTTCTTGTGTCTGTCTTATGTCTGTGACAGGGAGGTCCATTTTGGAGAGTTCCGACCGGTCGAAGAGATGGGACGATCTCCAGGTTCTCAGAAGCCTTGGCCAACATTCCATCTCCATTCAGCAATTTCACTACTCTCCAAACACTGTTTGCCAACCAGGGTCTCGACTTAAAAGACTTGGTCTTGCTCTCCGGTAAGCCGAACATAGTCCCTTCATTAACTTCCTAGCACTTTTCTGTCCGATAAATACGCAGTTAAATGGAACTAATCCAATGAGCCAAATTGCTCCAGGTGCCCACACCATTGGTGTCTCTCACTGTTCGTCGTTCACTAACCGACTGTATAACTTCACTGGGAAGGGTGATCAGGACCCAGCTCTGGACAGTGAATATGCTGCCAATCTAAAGACAAGAAAGTGCACAAAGCCCAACGATAATGTGACCATCGTTGAGATGGACCCTGGAAGCTTCAGAACATTTGATCTTAGCTACTACACTCTCCTACTAAAGCGAAGGGGTCTATTCCAATCAGATGCTGCTTTAACAACCAACCCCACTACCAAGTCTTATGTCACCCAACTGCTTCAAGGACCGCTTAAAAATTTCTATGCTGAATTCGCCCTGTCCATGGAGAAAATGGGTCGGATCAGTGTTAAGACCGGAGCAGCGGGCCAGATCAGAAAGCACTGTGCGGTGGTGAATAGCTGATCAGTCCTTTTTCTTAATTTCTTCTTTTCCATGAACCTTTTTCTCTTTGCTCGGTCCGTTAATATTCTTGGTCATGTATGTATCGAATTGTTCGTGTGGTTTATTTCCTACTTGCGTGGGAATAAATAGGGCCTGGTTCAAGTGGTTCTGTTCAAGAGAAAACTTGAATGAATAAATTTTCTTTGCTAGTCTTTGCGATGTAGTTTGTACAGGGCTTTTTGACCTTGATGCTCATGAACTTACTTCTTGATTTCCTTGTTATCTTTTTTTATGTTGATCCATGAACTACGGTTCCTATGCTCTAGCACTCAATATGGGTTGGGACTGGGGTGGAGCCGTCCTTGAAATTGACATATCCTAGTGATTATTTAACACAAATTCGATCAGGAAACCTATTCAACTTAATCACCATCGAATTATGTCCAACGTTGTTTTCACTTTCTCTGGCCAGCGGCTACATAAAAAATGCTACATTCTTTCGAAGACACGTCGGGCTTTCCATTTTTAGCAAATACTCTCTCATTGTCAAAACGTACAGTTCCTCTTAAAGATGGTAACCATGATGCTCTTTACTTCGCTCTATATGCTCTAGCCCTCTGGATTTCCTTGTTATGATGCAATTTGTGTGACGAGGCTCCAGTCTCGGCTTTCCATTTTTAGCAAATACTCTCTCACAAAACGTACGGTTCCTATCGCATGGTTGTTTCCAGCAAGTCCACTGGGGTGGAGCCGTCTCTTGAAATTGACATAACAGCAGCGCATCCTAGTGATTATTTAACACAAATTGCGGTTGTTCAATCAGGAAACCTATTCAACTTAATCACCATCGCCCACAATTATGCCAATTCCAACGTTGTTTTCACTTTCTCTGCCCACGGCTACAAATTAAAAATGCGAGGGTTTTCTGTTCTATTCTAATTTGAAGCTCATAATTGGCATAAATTAATCTGACGAGAAAAAGATGTAACAGGCTGCTCTTGGGCCCCACATTACTTACTGATTAAAATAGACAAATTCAATATATAAAGATTCGTACGTTTTAGCTTTTGGCAACAGTAAATCGGAGAACATCATTATCTGTTTCTCCGTTTGCAATTTTTCTTTTACAATATTGTCCAAGTAATTTTCTTTGCAAATCATTTTTAGTGCATATTCCAAAATCCATATGATAGAAAACATACAATAAAAATTCTAGAGAACTTATATTCCTATTTTAATTATGTAAAATTGAGCATGATCCTTGGTGATTTTTGCCATCGTGGTGTTTGATTAATTGTTGGTCATTTTTATTCTCTGAATTTGTTTCTTATAGAGAAAATTTTGGCAAGGCGTTCAGGTCTCTAGAGCTATGTTTAGTTTGATTTTGAAAATATTTTTTGTGTTTATGTTTTTAAGAGGTAGAGTTTTTTTTAGAATCGATAAAAATTTGTTAAAAATTATTAAATTTTTAAAACGTGTCTTAAAAATTGTTAGATTTATAAAAGTTATTAAAATTTATAAAAAAAAACTATTAAAATTGATGAAAAAAGGTTGCGAAAACGAACGTCAAAACAATCGTATCCGTAAATTCTCGCATGACAATGTGCAAAACAGGTTATTGGGTCACACTTCCATTGTTTGGACTACAATGGGCTGGCAACAATTAAATTTGTCAGGCCTAAATCTAGACGCCCACACTAGCCAATACCTTATCTCGGTCCAGCCCGCATTCAATGGAGCCCCTTAAACCCCAATCACTTTTATTTCATCAGGCTTAGGCCGCCTGCGAAACCTCAAAACAACCCAAACCCTAATTTCCATCCGTGCCGAACACTGCCGCTCGGCACTCCCTATAAATGTGAAACAAGGAGCATGCCCAACTCGCATCTCTTCGTGCTCCGCCTGTTTCACGCAGGCGCCTTATAGTCTGCTCAGGTCTTTTTATTTCTCTTCTTCTTCCTTAGGAGTCTTCTTCTTCCTTAGGACTCTCTTTCGCTTCTCTCTTTTTGTCTGTTGGATACTTGAATCGAGTGCGGTGATGAGGCTATTTTGTGGACTAGAGTTTCTGATCTGGGTCTTGCACCCTGAATCTGATTGACAAACCCTTGGCTGTCTGAGCACTTAATCTTCACAATCCCTCTAATTTCCTATCTGCGCCCTCTTTTTCTCCATCCGCTTTTGTGTTTGGGATTGTTGGGTTTGTAGATTGATTATCTATAGGCCACAGAGTTCGGTGATTTCAGCGAAGCGTAGGGTATTTTGGTGGAAGCCCTTTTCTCTCCTTCTGTTTCTCTGTTTAAGTTGTGGATTCAGAGGAAGGGAAAAGGCTTCTACCAAACCACCCACCTCACTCTCTCTTCTCTATGAACTCTCAAAAGCCTAAATCAAATTTATGTTGCTAGTTTCTGTCCGATTGTTGCTGTTGCGTTCGTAGATTGACGATTTGAAATGGGGGCTTATGATGATACCACAATTATCTTAGCGGATTTCAGTGAGATTTTAATGTCAATGATCTGAATGTTACACACACTGAAGCCCTGATTTTGTAGTTTCAGTATATTAGTGTCAGTGGTTTCTTTTTATTCTATAATTTTTAATTTCTAAAATTTTGAGGAACAGATGCTGTGATGAGGATGAACACGTGGAATGTGTTTTGGGCAGTGGACGAGAGCTGAAAGGTCTCGCCGTGAGCTCATTTTATTAACGACTTCTCCTTCCACTGAGCAATGTTCCCAATCAACAATGTTACCATTTTGGTGCTCTGTTTATTCCTTCTTTTCGTTTCACTTCTTTGCAAATTGCACGTCATATGAATGATGGATTGTCTTGGAAATTTTTCATATGGGAGCTTAATGAAAATGAGATCAATTATATGTTTTGTAGATTTTGAGGTCAATTTGGCGTATTGTATGTGCCATTTGCGTCCATTACCAATTCTGGAGGATAAAATAGTTCCTCCTGATGTAATGGCTTGGACGCTATATTGAGAAGTGTGGCTTATCCTGATCGATGGATCTTGCAATGCCATTTGATCCTGGAAACACCACACACATTTGCTGTGCCAAAATCTGAGAATTGCCCAAAAGATGTCAAGTTACCCCAAAATTTGGGCTATAAAGGAGTTTTCCAAATATTTAATAGATTTTCTACTAATGTTTTCGACTCTTTGGTAAACATTATATTAGGGATACACTGCCTAACGTAAAAATAAACTTGGCCGAAATAAGGAAAACGTTATTAGTGGGAATACATATATTGCAATTTGATGAGAAAAGCTGAATTAAAGTTTTATATTAAATTTTGGGTATTTAAACTTAAATATAGATAATTTAACTAACCGATCAAAATTGAATATGTCTCGTTGCAATTCGGGTGATTGAATTGTAGATGCAATTTGGAGAGAGAGGGGTGGGTCTTGTTCGGACCCACTCTTGCTAAGGCATGTGAGTGTTGTTTGGGTAGGTGTAGGTCTCAAGTGAGACTCACCATTCTCTCACTCACTCTTGCTAAGGCATGTGAGTGTTGTTTGGGTAGGTGTGGGTCTCAAGTGAGACTCACCATTCTCTCACTCTTTCTCTGAATTGCCCTACTTGGGCCCGTGATCAAATTGCAGGGGATTCTTGTCCCTCTCAAAGATTTGAACTTGTTGACGCGTTTGTCTTCTCTCAGCTACTAATTTTAGCACAATGCTCTGTTTGGTTCCTTGTACGGGTACTTAGAAGTGTCAACTCTCGGGTGATTAAATTGCATATGCAATTTGGAGAAAGAGTGGTGGGTCTTGCTCGGGTCCACCCTTGCTCAAGCATGTGGGTGCTGTTCAGGCAAGTGTGGGTCCAGAGCAGAATTCACCATTCTCTCACTCTTTCTTTGAATTGAATTGTAGGGGATTCTTGTCCCTCTCAAAGATTTGAACTTGTTAACGCGTTTGTCTTCTCTCAACTACTAATTTTAGCACAACGCTCTGTTTGGTCCCTCGTACGGGTACCTAGAAGTGCCAACTCAGGTGTGCATGTGCTTGCATAATGGAAAGTTTCTGGCCTTAAATTAAGGGAAAATTTACAAATAACACATTACATTTTAGGGCCTTTTTTAAAAATTCATTGGGTTTTAAAAAGTTCACTCAATTTGTCATTTTGGTATTGAAATTCACATTAGACTTGTTTAAATGAAAATTTATCTTGCCCGACCACAATGTAACACATGTTATTAAAATAAATATAAATATTTTAAAAAAATTGATTACAACAAGTGTTTTTTTTAAAAGATCTAGAATCCCCTCCCCCTCCACCTTTGGCAGCCTAGTTTTGGGTGGCCATGGGTGGAGGGGGAGTTCCTCCTCCCCCGACGGCTAGAGGGGAAATTTTCCCCTTCCACCGTGAAAGCTGATCCTTTCTTTTAAATGAATTGTGTTAGATCTAGTGAGTTTCTGTACTAAAATGATAAATCGAGTGAGTTTTTTTAAAAAAATTTTAAAATTTAATGGGTTTTTTAAATAGACGTTAAAACTTAGTGTGTTATTTGTAAATTTTACTAAACAGTTTAAATTAAAAACATAAAAGAAAATGTCATAGTCGGAAAAATGAAAAGAAAAGAGTCCCCTGTTCTAAAACAATGAAAGAAGAGAAGAGCAGGTTCTGTCGGTGTCACCTCAGAAGAGGAGTGCAGAGGATATGATCCACCTCCTTTGAGTGTAACGGGATGTGATGGGAGGGGCCTTCCTCTCTCCGAATCAAACTGTGCTTTGGGTATGGCGTACAAGGGGCCTACTCCTTCGCCGTAACGGGTAGCGGATCCACTTCTGACCCAATGTAGCATGGGTGGCCTTTCCCCAGTACACATCCCTTGCTTAAAGTAGGGCTGTGCATCCACACAACATATATCATCAAATCGTAGCAAAAATTTCAATAGCAATAGAGACTTTCAAATCGCCGACTGAATATTGCAACCAAAACTTAAGAAAAAAAAAAACCAAATGACACAAAGAAGAAAGGGGGCCAGAGAGACAGCTGAGAGAGACAGAGATGCTGATGAAAGAATTGGAAAACGGGGAAGGAGTTAGGTTTAATTTAGGAAAAAATCATTTGAGTGAGTGGGCAAAATTGGAATTTCAAGTTCTAATTCCGGTACTGTAATTTCGGTTTTGATTTTGACACATTTCGGAATTGGAATGAACCTTTTGCATTTTTTGAAATAGGAACTAGCCGGAATTTTTAGTTTCGGATTTTTTTTTTTTTAAAAAAGTATATAGTTCAAAATTTTGTAATTTTATTTTAAATTTTGATGAGGGTTTATTTTATTTTTGATAGTATGAACAATGTTTAATTTTAAAATAGGGCTCAAAATTTTTTTGATATCCATAATTTTACCATGTAATTTTATTTTAGATTTTGGATGAATGTTTATTTTAGATTATATTTATTATTAACTTATGATAAATAACAAAATAACTTGTACAAAATTTAGGCCCAAAAAATATAGCCAAAAAAGTTCAAATGAAATCGAATTTTTGGTTTCGGCCCCTGAAAATTCTGGTTCCATTTTAATATTTATCGGAATGAAACCGGAACTTCTATTAATCAGTACTAAAACTAGAAACGTAATATGTCATTTCTATTCCATGTGTTCTGATACTCACTTCTAGATTTGAAGTGCAAAGTACTGTGAGTACCCTAATAATTGATGGAGTAACCATTTTCATTTACTTCCATGATATGTGATAATAACAAGATCACTTATTTAAGAAATGTAAATAGCTTGAAAAAGTTTACTTAATTTTTTTAAAAAAAAATATTTTATTTGATACGAGGATAACCGGACGCCAGCCTGCTTGCAAAACATCGGATATAACGATGATATTAAACACCTGGGACGTGTAATGAGACAAGGGACCAGATCCATAAAAAGGTCTAGCCGTGAGCCCTCTCTCGCAACGATTTCTTCGTCCTGTAAAGCATTGTTCCCACCCAATTACCATATTTGTTGTTCCCTTTATTACTCTTTAGTTTTCTTTTGTGATACTTGTTTTCAATTACGTGTTGATCCGAACCAGAAATTGGCTTAGTACTTTCAAATAAAAATGAGACCAATTGTTTACAACATGGGCATGTTTCAACTTTCGTCTATCAATAATTGCGAGAGATTTTAGTTCATCTGCTGTAATTGCCGAGTGATACATTTGGCGATCCTAATGATCAATTGCACAAAATAAAATGCTCATGCTTACATCTAATTATCCATTTCTACCAGTGAAAGTAAATCGAACTGGTTTCATATCCAGACAAGATTTAAAATCTGTCCGTGAATTGAAAAGCTTAACTTCCAAATATAGTATTATCTTTAGAGAACAAGTTGAACTTGAATTAACCTTATTACCTCCCATATCTTATACTTGAAGAGATTGTGATGAAGATGATGATGCTTCTTAATACTCCATTAAAATATCACCTTATTGCTCCAGCAATTCTCCTCATTAATAGATGATATTGTGTTGACCTGTTCATCTATAATATTGTCTTGACTCGTGTTGCAAGCAAGTTTCTGCCAATTTTTTTGGGGCCTAAATTAATTCACCATCTGAAATTGTATATAGAAATAGCTAAACTGAGATATTCAATTCATTATTTTTGTTACCTAACATATACTAAATGCAGTTAAAAGTATAACAAGCATATCATGTTGATAAATTAACAAAGATGAAAAATCATGAATTAAAATAACAAAATTGTATATTATGATAAGAAAATAAGAAAGTCTCTCTTACACTTTTTGCTTTGAAACTTTCTTTCAATCTGAAAATCTTTCATGTCTATTAAAATATACAGAAATAATGCTTTAACTATTTTATCTCTAGAAATTCTACAAATAATGGCTAATCTTTTGAGACATAATGAGTTTGAAAATCAAATCAAATTGAGAATGATTAGGTGTAATTGTGAACCAGTGAAAAAAAAAAAGAACAAAAGGTATAAAAGTTTTCTTGGATGTATCCTATGAAAAAATTAACAAAATCTTCAAAATAGGTTTGCCATTGATAGGTAAATGAAGAGGTTTGTTTATGGTAAATTTCATAAGCCTCACAAATAACACTGTTACTTCATAGCTTGAGTGATGAGAGTAAAGAGATACCAATTATAGCTCAGCTACTACAAAAAAACAGGTCTACAGCGGCGGTCCTTTTAGCGGCAGTCATCAAAACCGCCCTATATACCGGCGGTTTATTTCAAACGACCAAAAATAAACCTATGCTGGTCACAACCGCCGCTATTAAAGTCAAAAGTAGCAGCGGTTGATATAGTGGCGGTCATAGATTGCCACTATTATGGCAACCGATGGCAGCGGTGGTCTTTTTAGCGGCGGTCAGTGACCGCCGCTATAGATGACATGTAGCGACCGTTTTGTTAAAACCGCAGCTAAGTAAGTCTATAGCGGCGGTCACTGACCGCCGCTATAGACTTAATGAAACGCGCATTTTGGTTTTTTTTTTTTCCATCTTGCGCCCCCTTCTCTCTTCCCCCCCCCCCCCCCCTCTTCCCCCCTTCGCAATTTCAGATCCCCCCTTCCCCATTCGCCATTTCAACAGCCCCCCCCTGCCCCATCACCCACCGCTGGAAAAATACCCCTCCCCCCTCAGCTACCAAGTTCTCTCCCAGCGCCCCCTTCTCTTGATTCAACAGTCCCCCCTTCACTCGATTTCACCTTCCGCCCTCCCCCCCCTCTCGTTGATTTCAGCCCCTCCCGAGGCCCCCTCCATAACTGAGAATTTCAGCCCCCCCTCCCCCTCCACGAGTTTTCAGGCCCCCCAACGCCCCCTCCGTGAGCGTCACCCCCACCGCCCCTTCAGCCAATTTCAGCGCCTCCCATCTCCTATTCGCACTTCAAATGTCCTCCTCTTTTAATTTCGTGAATTTCAACTCCCCCCATTTGAAATTCATGAAATAATTCATCTGTGTTGGTTTTGCATTGCTGTTCAGGTCAATGACTCAGACTCAATGTATATTTTAGTATTTTACAAAATATGAATGAAATTAATTACATGGAGATTGGAGGTCAGGGCTTACCGATTTGGTTAATTGGTTCACTACTAAAAAAACAGGGTCTACAGCGGCGGTTTCATTTTAGCTGGCGGTCACCAAAAAAACCGCTGCTATATACCCTATATATCGGCGGTTTACCTCAACCGCAACCAAAAAATAAACATCTAGCGGCGGTCAACAACCGCCGCTATAGACCAAAGTAGCAACGGTTGATATAGCGGCGATCACTATAGCAACGGTCAGTGACCGCCGCTATAGACTTAATGAAACGCGTGTTTAGGGCAAATTCTTCACCCATCCCACGCCCCCCCCCTTTCTTCTCCCCCCCTGCGTATTTAGAAGTTCCCTCCCTCCGTTCGGCATTTCAACAGTGCCCTCCACCCCCCCCAAATCACCACCGTTGCCCTCCCCCCGCCCCCCTCACGCGATTTCACCTCCCACCCTCCCCCCCATCTCGTGATTTCTGCCCCTCCCCGGCCCCCTCCGAAAATTTCATCACCCCCCTCCTCCTCCACGATTTTCAGGCCCCCTCCGTGAGTGTCACCCCCCCCCCCCCGGCCGCCCTCTTTCCACGTGAGTTTCAGCCCACCCCCAGCCCCGTCCGTGAGCTTCAACACCCCCAGCGGAACCCCCCCGCCCCCTCCACTAGTTTCAGCTCCCCCCCCCCCCGCCCCCTCAGCCAATTTCAGCACCTCCCACCTCCCATTCTCACTTCAAATGTCCTCCCCTTTTAATTTCGTGAATTTCAACTCTCCCCGTTAGAAATTTACGAAATAATTCAATTGTGTTGGTTTTGCATTGCTGTTCAGGTCAGTGACTTAGACTCAATATATATTTTTTTATTTTATAAAATATGAATGAAATTAATTATATGGAGATTGGAGGTCAGGGCTTATGAATTGGATTATTGGGTTTTGTTGTGTTGGAGATTGATTTTGTTGAGATTGGAGATTGGTTTTGTTGGAGTGTTGACTTATGAATTTGTTGTATGAATTTGTTGTTGAAAATATATGAATTGGTTGTTGAAAATATATGAAGTTTTTGATGAGAAATAATAATTGGAATGTATGAATTGGTTGCTGAAAAATATGAATTGAAATGGATTTATTGGAAATATATGAATTGGAATATTTGAATTTATTCCTGAAAATATATGCATTGGTTTGTATGAATTGGTTGCTGAAAAATATCTTCTTTTGTATGTATTAATTGGTTGCTGAAAATATATGAATTGAAATGTATGAATTTATTGTTGAATTTGTTTGTATGAATTGGTTTGTATGAATTGCTGAAAATACATCTTCTGTTTTGTATGAATTCATTGCTGGAAATATATAAATTGGAATATTTGAATTTATTCATGAAAATATATGCATAGGTTTGTATGAATTGGTTGCCGAAAAATATGAATTGAATGTACGAATTTATTGCTGAAAATATATGAATTATAATGTATGAATTTATTGTTGAAAATATATGAATTGGTTTGTATGAATTGATTGCTGAAAATATATTTTTGTTTTGTATGAATTCATTGGTGGAAATATATGAATTGAAATATTTGAATTTATTCCTGAAAATATATGCATAGGTTTATGAATTGGTTGCTGAAAATATATCTTTAATCAATGTATTAATTGGTTGCTGAAAATATATGAATCATAATGTATGAATTTATTGTTGAAAATATATGAATTGGTTTGTATGAATTGATTGCTGAAAATATATATTTTTGTTTTGTATGAATTCATTGCTGTGAAATATATGAATTGAAATATTTAAATTTATTCCTGAAAATATATGAATAGGTTTGTATGAATTGGTTGATGAAAAATATCTGAATTGTGCTGAAAAAAATGAATTGGAATGTATGAAATCCTGAAAATATATGAATTGGTTGTATGAATTGGTTGCTGAAATATATCTTTTGTTTTGTATGAAATGGTTGCTGGAAATATATCTTTTGATTGCTTGAAAAATAGTCAAGAGCTGGAATGTATGAATTGGTTTCTGAAAATTATGAATTGGAATGTATGAATTTATTAATGTCCAAAATTCTGCTGTGTTTACTATGTTTTTTTGGACCAGGTATCGTTATTAAAAATCTATTTTCTAAATTTCTTTCGCAGTTGAACTCAATAGTCTCAACTACCGTGGTTCTCGTAACTGTGATTGAGGGACACTAGGTGACCTGCCATTCACATATTACTCTTTCACAGGTCAGTGGTATTTTGAATCTCTTCGTCAATTACTATTGTTTGTTCCTTTTTCCTTTTTTTTTTAGAGATTAGAGTTGTGGATTTTATTGGAAGGCGGAGGGCAGAGCTAACTATTACTTGTTGTTGGTTTTGTGGAGTTAATTGGAGATGCTGGTGTTTGTGGGTTCTGTTGGAAGGCGGAAGGTAGGGCTAACTTTTATTTTTTGTTGGTTCTGTGGAGTTTATTAGAAATGTTGGCGTTTGTGGGTTCTGTTGGAAGGCGGAGGGTAGGGTTAACTTTTATTTGTTGTTGGTTTTGTGGAGTTAATTGGAGATGTGGGTGTTTGTGGGTTCTGTTGGAAAGCGGAAGGTAGGGCTAACAAGGGGGTCTGTGGATATGGAGATGTGAGGGAAGAGATGTTTCGTTACTTTTTTTATTAATTTATGTTAGTTTTATTGAAAATTTTGATAAAATGTGAAAAACATTTAATCTTATGCATAATATTTTTTGTTGCATTTCATATAGTTATTACTGTCGCTCATGGACAAGAGTTGGATGAAAAAGAAATGCGGGACAAGTGAATATGTGTTGTGAGTCAATGAGTTTCTGGGTTTTGCATCTAAGAGTATGGATAGTGATAAGAGAATTTGTTGCCCTTGTGTAAATTGCATCAATTACAAGAGGTATAACATCAG
>CM025849.1:16467571-16497127 GCA_003952965.2 Morella rubra | reverse complement strand
TATTACTAGCTACGATCACCGAAGAGTAGAACATAGGAGGGGAGGGAGGTAGGAGGGGTTGGAGCTCCTCCCATTGTCGAAAAGGGTGGTGGAAGGAGGGGCACAATAGAAGAGGGCAGAAAATTCTAGAGAGAAGGCAGAGTCTCTCTTTATATAATTGGGAGTATCGGGTAACTTTAAAGCTTGTCACATACCAAGGAGTCTCTTTAAAAGAGATGAGAGATTCTAATAGTTCTCACCAACAACATAACATGTGGTTCTAGCCGGTGTGAGAAATTCCGAGGAAAACATTGTTTAAATTTATATATGCAATAAGAAGCTAAATTGGATCAAATTGCACATGTCGACAGCTTGTGAAAGGATAGCTAATTGTGTCTTGTAAACATCCACAACAAAAGAAATAGATCAATATACGACTAGTTGAATGAATCGGTGAAAATAGTACGTGTGAAAATAACATCAACCGCTTACCGAGGATAATTCCCAGACAAGGATAGATAAACCCAACCGGTTGGCTTGACAAGTTCCATGGTTTTTATCTCCTTAAAAATATTTGTAGGAAGCATAGCAAATTAGCCAAACTGACTCCAATTATGGCTGCAAACTAACTTAGTAGAAAATTTCCTGTTGAAGCTCAAGCTGCGCAAGGAAAATAATATTTTTAACTTAAACTACAAATCAGCATTAATAATATTTCCAATGGAGGCAATGGATTCCACAAATTTGTCCAGATCTGGAAATGGTGACTTTCCGAGGAAGTACGTTGCTGTAAAATCACTTGGACAAGCATTTAATGCTTGTTCTTGCAAGGCAACACAACATGTTGCAAAAATATGATTCAGCTGCAATGAGAAGGAATATCAATGACTGATGGCAACACAATAAGGTTTGAAAGACATCATGAAACAGATCTAATATCTGGTAAATGTAGGTTGATATTAAGACAAATCAGACACAAAAGTACCTTCATCTCAAACTGTAGGGTCTTCACACAATTTAACTCCATTTTGCAGACTAGAAGCTTCTCACAGTCATCATCCAAGTTGGAGATCAAGGATGCCATGAACATGTCTTCCTCGCACTGTTATTTAACAACACTGAAGATGAATTACCACATGCTAACATTGAGAAAATAATGGATTACCTAGGCAACAGGAAAATAAAAACCTACGCAACAGTAAAATTTATTCCTCAGTTCAAAATTACAATATAAATACTATCACTGACAAAGAAGAGAGCCATACCATGTCCTTACATTTGAATCGCCCCGTGGGTAGAAGCACAGAGTTCTTCCCTGCCTTTGATGATAGAGCCAAACAAAAGCACCGATTTCTTGAATAGACAACAGTGTCCACAAAAAGTTGGCTTGATGGATTCGGTGGAGCTTGAATCTTTTTTCACAAACAGTTTTTCAAATCTTGCATCACTTTTCTTGGAGGGTATTTCGATCAATCCATATCACTTTCCGTCTAATTTAATGTCACATTCTGTGTCCGTATTAATCTCTAAACTCTCTTTATAGTAATAGAATGCTAACTGAAAGAGATTATATCATGAAAAACTCTCATGCATTGAAATGACCAAAATCCCTCACTCGAGAAAAAGAGGAATTCTCAAGGTACAGTAACCTAGCACTAGAATCAAGAAGGAGGATCAAACGATTTCGAGGAAAATGAAAAATAATAATTCGAACATTGAAATAATAAATGAAATTCTTTTATTGTCGAGGCGTCACCAATAAGTTATTTAGATATATCCAAATAGTAGAACGACAGGAGTTAAGGTTTTCAAAATGAAGATACCACATATTCTATGCTTTTACTTTAATTTAGGAAAAAGGGAAGGAAAATGTTTCATAAGTAATTTTGACATGCTTTCAATCCTTCATAGGAGATTTTCTACTAAAGGTTTCTAGGTTATAGACAAAAATGGAGCTTGCACCAAGCTCATTTAACTCCAGAGAGTGTTTTCAAAATACTTACAACCCAGAAAATGTAGCCAAAAATTAACTTGTCTATAAAATAGAAATAAATACATCGTTATCAAATAACTAAGAGTCCTCATCGGTGCCTGTGAGATCTACTGATGTAACAGTTTCTGGCAGCATATCGAATAGCCACAGGGTTGTCAAGTAGTCGAAGGTGGCCGATTTGGTGTCCAGTGATGGTAGTGCTCTATGAGCACCTCATAGGAGTCTAACATCCACACTAAGACTTGGACAGTCAACGTATTCGTCCTGAAGTAGTAAGAATGGGGGATCTCGTGAACCCTCATAATCTGCTAATAGATCAAATACATACAATACAAAAAAGTAAAAGGGTGAGTCATGCCCCTCGGAACTGTTCTGTGGTTTTCGTCCTCTCTTGTACAATTCAAGGCAAAGTTTCTGCTCCATGCCTCCCGAAGGCCACCCTTTAACTCAGTCGAGGCTGTTGCTGCAGATCCTCCAGTGATCGGTACAATCACAGTTCACTTGTCCTTTAGACATCTATTCTCATAGATGGACTTGCATTATTCACTAAGTCCATGGGAACGTCAGTTCTCAAACCTTCCGATTTAAGACAATTTATTTCTTTCAATGGGTCTTAATACGTCCATGATGAGTGATGTTTCAATGAGTCTAATGCAATCATAAATAGAAACAAGAATAACAAGGCTAGCATTAAATTTAATATAAGGAGTTTGTATAGAATATTGCAAAATAACACGTATCAATTTAACAAATTATTTGTCTCTAAATACAATCTTATTATCATAGCATTTATTTAATTAATCAATTAAATGGAGATTTCTTATAGTTGGCTTTATTAATTTATTTAATTGGGGCTTATCTATTTGGGCTTCCTCAAGCTTTAAGGCTCACGTCCTTTTGCTTATTCTTCTCTTTCTTTCTTTCTTTATTTTCTTTGGCCCAATCTTCTTTTTCTTAGGGTTGGACCTCACAGCCCAACTTTCCCTTTTACCTCTCCTTCCTCTTTGTTAGCCTAGTTACTATTATAATTAAGGATTAAATACACTTTGCACCCCCTATGTTTGGGGTGTTGACACATTACCCAATTTTTATTTTTGAGACATTGAGCCCATTATGTTATCTCCTTTCTCAATGATTTGCACCCCAAAGTGAAATTTGGCGTCAAATTAGATGGTAATCGTTTACATGTGCCTCTCACGTGACCTCAGTCCCCGTCAAATTATCGTATTGCCTTAAATCTAAACAAATCATGATTAAATGAGCTTCAAAATCCAATAGGAAAAATCATGACTTGTTTGAAGCTCATTTACTCGTGACTTGTTTAAGATTTAAGGGGAATACAGTAATCTGACAAGGACTGAGGTCATGTGAAAGGCACGTGTAAACGATTACCGTTTAATTTGACCCAAATTTCACTCCAGGATGTAAATTGTTGGGGGAGGTAATATAACGGGTGCAATGTCTTAAAAATAAAACATTGGGATACAATGTGTCAACACTCCCAAATATAAAGGGTGCAAACTGTATTTAACCCTACAATTAAAGGCCATCCACTTTTGGCTATAAAGTTACAAGATGGGGTCCAGATTTATTATGGTCTCCGTTGCTCCCTCAAGGGCTCTCCATTTGGGTCCTAAGGCCGAAAAAGACAATCGAACCTCTAAGGCCCATCATTTCTCACTATAGGGCCTTTCCCCCTCTTTAATCTTTTTCTATGTGTCCTTACACTTGTTCTTCTTTTATTGAAGCCTTCAACCCCTTATTATTATTATTTTTTTATCTTATTTTTAACAAAGTTAGAGCCAAATCAATTATAAAAAATCTAATTCAGACATTTAAAAGCTTAGAGTTCATAACTAAGCATATATTCAATTTTTCCTTCTAGTGGTTCCACTATTTTCATAAAATACACCCTAAATCTTCTTTAATTTCTATATCTCAGATCTGGAAAAACATGTTATTGCATAGGAATTCATCTTAGTCAAGCCACAATTTATCTCAAACATGAAAAAGGTAATTTTTTCTTACACCCGTGGGCCTCCTTTGGACTCTTAGCAAATTTTTAGTTCCATTTCCACTAGATTCAACATGCAATGCTACATGTTTGTCACCCTCTTCTAAGCTTACCATTTTTTTTCCAAGGAAAGCTACTCATTTTAGCTCTAACAACAAGCTAGTTACTCAATCTGCACATGCATTAATCCTTAGGCCACAAATACACCACTCGGCTCATGCATGTATCATTTACTACAAGATGCACATACAAATAAGATCTAGGCAAAAGACATATCACCCAAGTTTTTAAATCCAAGACAACAAGAAAAATTAAAAAAATAATGGAAAGAGAGCGGATCCTACTAACACGTGATCTTTAGGCTCCAAAAATGCTAATTTCTTGTCTTGTATTTCAAAATCCTAACATGCAACTTGCTATTTATTCAATCTAACTAATTTTTCTACAAGATCTAGACTTACATCACCATTATTCATGAAAATAAGTGAATAAAGTGCATAGATGGTGATCCTTGCTTCCTACTACATGCAAATAGAGACTTTGGAATAATAACTCATCTAATGTATAAATCTATGCGTGACATGCAAGTGAGATTTGCACTAAACTATCATCACCAATACTAGAACTTCATGCATGCATGTGCCTTGAACTCTTCCAACATACACATTTGCCTACAACTACACTTGCCTTCTTAGTTTAGCTCTTTGATATGCAGAGTTTGCCTAAAGAACAAGAAAAATGAGGTTTACTGGAAGTTCAAAGATTTAAAGAAGTAAAAAGAGAGAAGAATGGATCGAGATACTATCACCCATTTGCCTTCTATTTCTTCCTTCTTTCTTCTTTTCCTTTTCTTCTTCTTCTCTTCTTCTTTTTCTTTCTTCTACACGTCAAGCTCCTCTCCCTTTCTTTCAACCGTGGGCTCCCTTTCTCTGTCTATCTATCATCTCTTGCACGGTTTGGACAAAAGTGAAACCCTTAGCTCCTCTCGTCTTTAAATAGAGCCAGTAACATGAGTTAATCCTAGAGTTAAACTTAAGTAGTTAAAGCTAATTATTTAGTGCATATTAACACTTAGAAGCAAGGCTGACGACTGGCCGAATGGAGTGGCCTGGGTAGCTCAAGCCAAGTGTCAAATTATTCCTTTGAAAGCCATGATGATTCTTCTCCAAAATCAACCCTTGATTCCTTGCTATTGGACCTTGTTTTTCAAGCCTAAAATCAAGCCCACTTAAGCCTATTTCAAGCCCATACCGTCCAACCCATTGTCAAGCCTCTCTCAAGGTTCATCAAGCCTACTAAGTCCAGGATCCAAGGCCCAATATAATTAGACTTGGTTATCCTCCTTAGAGCCCAAAACTAAATGAAAATTTAAACCTTTTCATCTAATAAATTTAAGGGTGTGAATTTTATCCCGTGGAAACCGGAAATTCCGGTTCCGATACCGATTTCGGTCTATTCCGGTACTGGAACTCATTTTAAAGAAATTCTAGAACCAAAATACAAAGAAATTCCACACTTTTTTATTTTCTTTTTTAACTAACGAAGCTCTTACTTTTTTTTTTCCTCTTTTCCTTTCCGATCCCTCTTGCGTCTCTCTCTATCTCTCGTAGCACTCTCGCGTCTCTCTCTATCTCTCACAGCACTCTCGCAGCTCTCTCTCTCTCTCTCTCTCTCTCTCTCTCTCTCTCTCTCTCTCTCTCTCTCTCCCACTGACCATCGCCCTCAGTCCTCTCTGTCTCTGTCTCTGCGTCTCCAGACACCTCCTCTTGCTCTAGTTTCGCTGTCTAGGCTTGATTTTCGAAGACATTGATGAAGATGGAAGTAGATTCGGAGTGTGGCGTTAATTGCTAGGTAACAGAGCAAATTCTTAGATCAAGCTACGAATGGACCTACAAGATCTACATAATACCCAGCCCAAATGGTAGCTCTTCTCACGGCGGCAGAGGCAGGTAACCTCTCTAGCTCATTTTGAAATTTCCATTTTGTTTGCTGGATTTTGGATTAGTGATCAATTTGGGGTTGTTGGATTGGTGATCGATTTTGGTCGTTGGATTTTGGATTGATGATCGATTCTCATTTTGAAATTTCCGTTTTGGGTGCTGGATTTTGGTTGCTGCCGATTCTTCTGCTTTTCTACCTCTGGAAATGGCTACGGCTGCTAAATCTATCAACCCTCTTCAGCTCTTCTCGAATTGTTTGCTTTCTGGGTATCATTGTTATCGTCTAAGGATTTCAATCCGTGCTCAAAACCGTACTGCTACCTCTAACACTAACTTTGTCAATTATCTCACTGCTACCTCTAACACTACCCCTGCTGAAAAAGAAAATGTCACAAAATTTCGAGATTTCTCAATTTTTGAAATCTCTGAGATCTCACAGAGATGGAACCGGAATTTCCGGATTTGTTTCCGGAAATTCCAGTTCCATTCAGGTGAGTACTAGAACTAGAATGGAATGAGCCATTCAGGTTTAGTTTAGTACTCACCCTTAAATAGATTAATACTATAATGAGATCATCTAGATAATAAAAATGGGCATTTAAATCTACAAAATTTACCAAGCGAGAGGTTCTTTAGAAACTCCACATTTAATAAATTAAATTAGTATCAACGGGTAAAATTGATAAACACATTTTTAATACCTTGCTAATCCTATTTAATCATTTGAGAAGCCAAAGAATAAACAATGATTTAATAAATAGGAGAAGACATTAGTGATAAAAATTATATTATTTATGTATTTATTAAATTAAAAAAAATCCAACGTCTTAACACGTAATCTCATAATTTATCATAAAATATGATTAAACAAATCTCAATCGGGAATGGATATTTTATTTAATGGCCAAATCAAATAGAGAGTGAGAATTGATTCTTTTTAAAAATTTATGGGGTGTAATAAAACAAATTAAAAGTTAAGAAGTTCAATTTGATTTTTACTCATAGATATGAGACATATTATGATATTTCTCCAAAAAAATAAATATTCTTATTCAATTTTTTCCTCAAATACTTTCTTGAACGATTCAGTACGAGCTTGAAAATCAACGTGCATTTGAAAATCAAACAGATTCTTTCACGGTACTGTCACGGTGTCCTCGAACCCCCAAAGTAAATTGATTTTATTGTTATTATATACTTGATGTTTTTCTTCTGTTTTGAAAAGGAGTTTTGTGAGTGTTCTCATAAGGAGACATGCTCTTTCTCACCGAGGAAACGTAAGCGTTGCCACAAACTTGCTAAATGATGTGCGATAAATTATACTCATGGTTTCTTGAACATTGCTGTATCACCTACTCGGATCCTCACGGAGGAGGACAGTGGTCGGAAAATATAATGTGAGAGTAGTATATGTTGACTTTATATCACAATACAAACTTTGATGATCATAATATATGGATTAAATTTTTAATATAGACATCTTCAAAGATAAAAACACAATGATAGGCACTACAAATGAAGATTTTCAAGGAGCAAAAAGTTCAGAACTTGAAGATCTTAGGGTACACTTTGTAACTCTTAAGCTTACTAGATAAGTTGGCTTGATTCACACACATACACACATTTGAATCATATGAAATCCATTTTTAAGATTCTATTCCATATTTTTTAAACCTAAACATGGTTCCAAATAAACTCCTATGTTTTCAAAGTAACATATATTGAGTTTATTTCAAAAATGGCAGACCACAATTTTCCAGCAAAGCAAGTTTGGCACGATCGGACTAGGTTCCTAATCTTACTGGATGAAGTTTTCGGTGGACTGAATTTTTAAGCCAAAATTTGTGTTAGTTCTAGGATTTAACTAGACAAAACAATCATATGAGAACTAGTCGCACCAATTGTAAATGTCAAAGTTGAGTTACTCTTGGATTTAACGAGATGAACACTGGTCCCACTGATAGTTTAGAATTGTACATCCTGATTGAGCAATCGGTCCAGTCCAACTGAAAACCGAAAACTAAATTTATATTCTCTGTTTTAAGCGGTGACACTGCTAAGTCGATCTAGGTCCAATCTAAAGTACAATATTCAAGAGAATATTTTTAAAATTTAAAATTCTATTACAGGTCAACAGCTAGTGAACCGGTCCACAAGTATGTGGCAACCCGTGGAGCCAGCAGTAATAGAAAGTTTCTGAAATTTGAGAAAATGATTTTTTGAATTGGGTCTTTATACGAAACATATTTTATGCTTGCTGAACCTTTCTACATTGTTCATAATCTTCTTATAAAGCCCTGAATTCGAAACTCTCTTCAATTTTCTAAGCTTGCACACTAAACCTACATAGTCAAGCCTTGTTATTATGTGAGCTTGTGAGATAGTGATTCAACTATGTTCATGTGGTCTAGAGAAGTGTTATATATACTCGTAATCTTCATCTCATTATTGTAAAGCAGAGTGTGGATCACTGACTCATGTTCTCAAGCTTGGTTGTAAATGTCTCTCCCTTCACTTAAGGGAAGCTTAGTGGAAATCTTCAAGGTTCATAGGTGAGCTTGAGAGGTGGACATAGACAAGGTTGCGAACCACCTAAAATCGAGTGTTTACTATCTTTAACCTTATGATATTTAGTATTTGGTTTTGATCGCAAACTTGATTTTTGTGTGGTTTATTTTGAAAAAAGTTTTAAGCGCAATTAATTTAATAGTCCTTGAGGTATGACCAAATCTCACTAGTTTTTAAAGTTTTTGTTGTCCAAAACTAGTCCTTAAGAAATCATTTATGTCCCGAGTGGCCATTCCGTTAACTCAGTTAGCCGTATTAATGGAATAAATCTCACATGACTAATACAGACAAATCATCACCAATCGCAAGCAATCACATGTTCCCAAGTCATTCAAACTATCAAGTTAGGCTAGTTGGTATTAATTTAAAATCCACATCAAATTGTCTACGCTCCTTGGACCTAAAAGCCTCTTTTGTAAAGACAATAATACTCCCAAGTGATTTGGGCGCATGTGCTTTTGAACTGGTGAGTGATGTATTCCCATTAACTACGTAGGATGTATTCCGTTAACGAGACTAACCAAGTTGACAAAATGACCACTCTACGATATAAAAGATTCCCTAGGGACTAATTTAGAATGAAATAAATCCTATAGACTAGTTTGAGATCCAACCATACTCTATGGACTAGTGGACTAATTAAACGAAGTTTTTAAACCCACTTCACAACCTGTTGAGTAGACTTAATCTTGAAATTCCGTATGTCTCCTTAAAAAAAACGAAGACATGCTCTTATATACAAGTGACATAGATAGCCGATCTTCTCTCGAGCCTGCACTGCATACTGTTCAACTTATCTTTGAGACCGCACCAATTATGCCAAAACAAAAAAAACCGATGTCCCATCGTATTGTCCCAGTACGCCTCCCCTCTCATATTGCCTGAGTACGCTTTTCAACTAACAATTTTCTAGCAATGTCTTAATAGTCTCGAAAGTAAAGAATTGTTTGCAGGCTGTACATAATTGGGTCCAGACCCATTGGGCTTGACCGATTTTCAACTGTTCTGGTTCGGTGGACAGCCCAATAAGTTTTGAAAACCAAATGGGTCAGTTCGAGTTCGGCTTTAAGGGGTTAGAAAACCGTCCCGAACCGAACCATTTTAACTTAAATTAATAAAATTCATTTAAAATTAAACTGGAAAAAAAAAACACTAATTTATCTTCACTCTCGCCTCTCCCTTTTTTTTACCTCTTGCTTCTCTCTCCCGTCTCTCTTCCCTTTCTCCCTCTTTCACACAGTCTCTCTCACGGCTGTCAGGCTGGTTTCCCCTTATTCTCAGTGCAGTTCAATCTTTGAAAAAAGCAACTAACCACATCGGTTCAGGATGGAATCCCACTAAACCAAGGGGTTGACTTAGCACCTCTACTTTGGAGACTAAAAGTGAACTTACAAGGTCGAGAGAACACATAAACCTTCTACATAGTCTCTAAGAGCGCTAGCTCGAACTAATCCTTTGCTTGTTATTACACCTGCTATGAGGCAAAATACCAATATCAAAATTACGGAAGAATCTCCCAGTAGGAAAATTCTCCCTCGTGGCCTGACTTTCTTTTAAACAAAGCTGACAAAAGGAAGTACAATGGCGGGCAGCTATCACTTCTTTTCGTTTGGTTTTTTTCAACCTACTAATTAAATAAGTCAGGGCAAAAATCGAGTTCTAACCTGTTAGTCCAATTCGCGTCCCAGCCCTCTCTGCCAACAGCATTGACGTGAAGAACAAGTGAGTTGACTACTTCTGCCAATTGCACACTTGAATTTTGTCAACAATGTCAGCTTCCCTCTTGAACAGAGTCTGCATTTCTTTACACACCCAAAGAAAAGTTATGCCCACCTTTGAAACCACCGGCCTCCCTTACAATTTCGCCACTAAGACATTACACTAACAGAGCAATGCTCCCTCAGCACAACAGGAGGAAGGATAGGTGAATGCTTGTATTTACATTTATTTGCTAGGGTTGGCAACAAATTACTGCTCCTAAAAGAAATTTTCAACGCAAATGCAAAATATCATGAAAACTAAGAATTTTCCACCCACCTACCACAGAAACACTAACTAAATTCTTGTAACTACGCCCTGAGCAACAGGGAACAGAGATATTTAAACAAAATGCACAAGCATGTGGTTTTTCAGAGGTTATTGACCCCTAATGAGTGGTGCATACTATAAACAGCATTAATGGATATATCCAAGGCCATCTCAATATTATATCCAAGGCCATCTCAATGGGTCAAATCAGTAAACATAATAATATTATACATCTAGCTACCGCAAAACAGTGCCTCCAACACCAAAAAGCAATCCCTAATCTGGAAGTTGCTCGTAGTCCCCATTTTCACCGCGTCCTGTTCTTCCTGCAAAAGAACCCATTCCATGTCACTTCATGCCTATGCGAGTGCATGTGTTTGTGTATTAGAAGAAAATTATACCTGTCAATTCATAGCCAGCAGCGTTTCTGGCATCAGGACCAACAGCCCAATCTGCAGGTTGTGAAGTTGTCACATGCATTCCCTGAAGCATGAAATGACTTCCTCCGAAACCTTGAGGATCATCATTTCCCCTGACTGGATTTCTTCCGGAAGAGTCAACAGGTGAATGAAAGGCTATGTTTGACACTGAGGCCCCACCAAATGGAGATTGCATTTTTCTGGCAGAAGCATCACCTTTATTACCCACATTGGCATCCTTCTTGGAGTCCAGCAGAAAAGTACCAACAATAACCTGCGGATGGAATTAAATTCGAAATAAAATAACTGATTACCCAACCTGCAGCTGACTATAAAACAAACAGCTAATCAAAAGGCCATCTCAAAAACTTGACAACACTCAAACCACCAAGACGAAGTGCATAACGCTGTCAGCTAAGGCACCCCAACCCTCAGGTTTGCACATGTGCATTCACAGAGAACTAAAAAAGCTCACCTAATTAGCTGTTCCCTCCTTGATACAATAAAAAATTTCCTTTTCAGATATATTACCTGTACTGGGCCTCCAGCCCTTAAGGGTCCACCAACTCCTCCTCCAATGATTTGGCCATCTGTACTAGAGAGACAAACACTGAGCCCACCAGTCCTCCCTCCAAGCTCAGTACGCACATAAGATCCCGAAAGTGAAATAATCTCAAAGCGACCCTAATATAAACATATTCAGGAACCAGTTATACATGGGCAGAGCAATAAACAAATAGTAAGACTCTTACCCAAAAAAAAATAAAAATACCAACAAATTGTAAGAATAAACCACACCAATTTATGAATCTTCGAGAGGAACAAAGAAATGGAACAGATGCAAGCGTGTTCTCAAGTCAACGAGCTAGTCTCAAAAAGAATTAAACATCCAAAACACTCGAGCACAGAATAAAATGAAACGCCTTCAGATATCCAACCAACAGTAATAGCAAACTCAAACCACACACAAATTGCAAAACTGAGAGTAAAACGCAGCAAATTTCAGAGGCAGAACTGAAATCTGTTTTCCTTGTTGGCAAAATACACCTTTTTGCACGTCGCTATTGAAGTTTTGACACGTTGTACTCCGAACTATGAATTTCATTACATTTCATCCTTCAACTATCAATCTTGTACACTTTTCACCCTCCACCGTTAATTTAAACGGAAATTAATACTTTTGGTCAATGAAATGACTACTTTACCCATACAAAAATATCACAATCCAATATAATATGGGGTTTAAATTGTCATTTCACAAATCAGAAATATTAATTTTTGTCCAAAGTAAAGATGAAAGATGAAAGTGTACAAGTTGGTAGTTGAATGGTGAAATGTAACGAAATTGATAATTTTGGGTGCAAAGTATAAAGACCCTAATAGTTGATAGGCTACAAGTGTATTTGACCCCCCTTTATATATATATATAAATTGCAAAATTAAAAGTGGCAAATTGTAAGATTATCAGTCAACAGTTCCATTTTTTTCTATCTTCTTTTCTTTTTCTAGCTCTGGATCCACTGGATTATTTGCTTTTAACTCTCGACTTCCATCAAAAGTTCATGAACTACTTCCATTCCTCTATTGACCAGTGTACGACCTGCAATTTCATCTGAAATCTAGACATTGCCTTAATCAATAGAGTTGAATAAAGATAGAAGTTCGGATAGGAATTTAAACAGCCAACAAAGCCTGAAGTAAAACAAAATCAGAAGTATGCACAGTTGCCTTGGTAGAGAGTATAGAAACTATACCCATACATTTTGGTCATCCTAGCAACTATTAACCTGAAAGCCTAGGTATTAATGTGCTGCATCAAAGTGACTTCCCAGTTGTTGCCCACCAATAATATGATACAATTAGGGACTAAGGCGAAGGAGTGTCAAGACTGCATATTTAACACTAAATAAATTCCCATATGTAGCCACGCACATTCAAACAATTTAAATGTCAATCACTGATTCCATCTACCAAATCAAGAACATGAAGATCCTTTTCTCATAATAACACATCCTTTCTACATGTAAAAGAATTTTTTTTTTCTCTCTCTCTATATATATATACTCCAGTGAAAACTTTCGGATAATCAGTTCAACCTTGTCCTGAGCAATTTGGAAGTCATTCACAGAAACCAATAATCATCTGTGTGCGATAACTCCCAAAGAAAAAGCGTAAGCAAGCTGCATTTCACCACTATGTTGAATTTCCTGATCAAAAATATTAGACCCAATAGATACATAGTGAAGTTCTATTCTTGATTTGCACCTAAACCTAGTAAATGGAAACCAATAGATCCACAAAAATCTGTACCTAACCCTAGTAAAGTACCAGGTGAAAGGATATGAGATGCCCAACATGGGAAGAATTCTCACATTTTCTTACAGACGCAGATCCACCTGTCAGAACCTAATATTCTCATTCAACACGGTATATTTTTGACACAGGCACCCCCTCTAACGTAGAAGAAGCCTAACCTTGAATCATATCAAAGACTGCTCCTGCATGAGTGCCATTGTGTGCTGAAAATTATGTAAATATACTCCTATTTGTTCAACGTTTATATGCATTTTTCCTCCAAATTCAGTTCAACCACATAATACAGCATTGAACTAACAAGCTCCTACAAGGGGCAAACAAAAAAAAGAAGAAAGTGAACTAAACAAGACAAAATAATGGGCTAATGATACGAAACTCGGTTAAGGGCAGAAGATATTCTACGGCATTTGTTGTGTCTAATATTCAACCTAATTCTTCAGTGGAATGTGTCTTTCGGCAGTGGGAATTTGACAGTTTACAGAAAATCAATTTACCTCATATGTAATGTTGCCTCCAGAAGTTGCTGGCTGTCGAAGAGAAGCATTAGAGATCGAACCCGATGCAGATAAGATACATAGTTCACGCTTACTTTGTTGCATGAAGAACATAATTTTCTGGCCCACATCCTAGTGAATGCATCCATATTTTGTGTTAGGAGATGAAGACAAACATAGATTAAAGAATATAATTAGTCCAGTGAGCAAGGCAAGGATAAACAATGAAGGCAGATATACATCTAATTTAAGGGAAGCATGCAACAATCCCAGGCAAAAACAATATGTAAAAATAAAAGGGTCGATACCAAGGATGTTAGGTAGTTCATCAGATGCAAGGAAAAAGTCATAACAATCTACATCCAACATGTCCATTTTCAGTTTTGAGAAAAACATATATCCCAGTACTTCCATTGCCCAATCAAAATCAAAGGAATAATTATTTCAAACAGACTGAAGCTGTGTCCGATTTGATTAAATTTTCAAAACATTTACCTGCTAAAAGAAAAAAGATAATTCTATTGATATTTCAATAGCAGGATTTATATATAAGAATAAGAGAGCAAATGGGAGGAAGGTGACCCATCAATATGGTCAAGAAAACAAAAAACATATAACTACTATCAACTAATCAGACATTTGTCTTCTGATACATGATTATCACGACAGAAGCATCGTAGAACCCTCCATCAAATAACATAATAATATCAACCTTCATGAATCTTCGAAGAATCAATTTCCTTAAAGCCGATCAGGTTAAGTCATTCGAGATCATTGTTCAACTTCTTCAGCCATAATTTGTTAATTTCCTATTTTCTTCTCATCTATCTGATTATCTTATTCTGATATTCAGTTCACAACATTAATGAGGCATTCTCCATATACATTGCTATTAGCAGTAGTCAATCATTCCTGGCTTAGTACCTTCCAAAAAAATCCTCAAACTCTCACATGGATTTTTCAGGGTCAATAAATGAGGCCATTGACTGAAGAACATCTAGGTATTTACTTGTGTCTATTATTTCCAATAGTATTTCTATCCTTATTTGGTAGAGATGACACTTACTGTGCAAATGCTGTAGTAAAAGATATCCCTTCCTCTGACATTGATAACCAATTTCTTTTCTCGTTAAAACTAACAGAACAAGTGAAACTCCAGGAAATAGTGGATGAACTTATTTATTTTCCAACCACGAATGAAAACACAGGAGAGAAAAGAAAAAAAAAATACCCAATTGAAAAGGAACTGCAAACCCCTATGATATTCTCAGTTTAGGTAATCAAAAGACAATCAAAAGCAATATAAATATATTCTTGGAGAAACAGCCATCCAAAAAACAAAAGATCAGTTACAGACTGGAAGAAGAAGTGTCTACAAGTATACAGAAATCTCCAAGAATTAATGACGACACTAACAAGGCAATGGTGTACACTGTCCAGTAAGAAACAAAAAACAACAATTTCATCTGACTGGATTGTTAGTCATTGAAACAGGACTTAAGGAGCAGTACAACTGCACAGCTACTGTATTGCAGGTCTCATAAGACTCAGCTAGAAGTTGCTGGCACTTGTGGATAAGGAGCCTGGAAGTTACCCTACCTTTTTAGGGCGTTTGGGCATTAATACACAGGACTTCGTCTCACAAACACACATGCAATGGCACCCATTTGACCGAGTGCATGAAGAGGCATAGGCAGGTAGACTATAGGACAAAAACCTGCCTCCTATGCCGAAAAAACGTTGGCAACCTTGATGGAGTTCAGATAGAATCTAATGCTTATAAGCGGTGATAGGCTTGACTTTTGGTCAAATCCATGGCCTAGAAGTTTGCAGATCTGTTTATCAGCAAATCTCGACAAGAACGGTTTGACCTCTCTGGGCAATGGGCCCCAAAAATAGAACCCACAAGGCAAAACAAAAGGAAACATAGAAAGTATCCAGATCTGCATTTTATTCTCCAAAAACTAGTTTATTCAACTTGGAGAGAACATATCGATCAACTCTCAACAGACTTGGCCTCAAAGTTAGTAAGTTTGACCAACTTTACACTTTAGACAAGTAATGTCCCACCCTTACAAAGAACCCTATACCAGAAACTGCAAACCAAATCAAAAGACCAAACAACAACTAGAAAAAGAAAAGAGAGAAATTTAACAGAGAGCGAATAATAAACCTAAATCAAACTCCATTGTTTATTAAGATTGCGTGAACATTATTTACATTTTATGTGTGCATCTTCAAGAATGTATTGCATGTATGTGCACATATCCACAAAGAAGAGAGAAGCCTTCAAGCAATAACAAAATGTGTACCTCACCAGCAGCTACAGAAATAACATGTGGTGTAAAACCTTGCCCTGTATTGCCTGCATCAACCAGTTGGAAGTAGGAGCACCACATTAGGTTGTAAAGTATACCTTATGCTCACAATCATACAAATAAATAGCAAATGCTTCCCAAGTAGAGCATCCAAGAAAAAGAGACTAATTTTATATCAATTTTCTGCTTCTATTCAAGCAATTAAGATACTGAAAAAAGGAAAAACAAATGGCAGAAAGAAAAATTCATATACACAAAATTTATGCCAGAGACATTGACAATCTGAATTGTAAGATGATACTTTCCAATCAGCAAACCGTAGGTTTATTACAAATCATAACAGGTATAAGCTATGAATCAGGCCTTGCCTGCCCTGTTGCATTAAGTATCATTCTTCAACAGGTATTATTACCACTCATTTCAAACATATGCCAGTCCAAAAGATACAAAACCCACGCTAATTAGCCACTAAATTGTGTTTTATACCGAGCCATACAAGATTATTTCAAAAGCTCATCATCCCAAGGTTTTGAAGTTCTTGTATGCCATCTTAAGCTTATTGTCTCAACCACATCCACCTTTAGGACTTCATTGGTTTAAAGGTCAATGAGCACTTCTTCTATCGAACAAGATATTTCTTTTCCCTCGCCAAAACATCAACCAAGGCCATACTTGGCATGCCCCAACCATGTGTTCAGTGAAATAAGAATAGTCTGTAAAATTCAAGATACAAAACCGTGTATTATGACACAAGAATATGCAAACCACGACATTAAATCTAATGTTAAAAAACTTGACACATCATCTGCCACTAAATAACTCTTCACCCTCTCATCACTTTATAGGAACTAAACACCACTCGCTGCCTCACTCAACTCATTCCCTCCCCCCTCCCCCCTCGCTTCTCTCTATCTCTCTCTCTCTCACACACTTCCCCTCCCTCCCTTCATACTCCAGACTAATTGCATCTGCAGAATTGTTTTTATTTCCATCCATTAGAGTTTCAACGAAATGAGTCTGTGTGGTTTAGGGATAGAGCAGAAGTTAACTAGAAGAGAGAGAAGGAGCACACTTGTGACTACTGGGTTTGGTTGTAAATGACAGATCGTGGCAACGAGATGTAGATCAAGAGCGGACTAAAGACGTCCATTGGTAAATTTCTATATCTGTATTGACGTTGATTAGGCGTGACACGGCACTTCATGAGATGCCTAATAGAGCTTAGGATACTTAGGAAACTTGATGCCACTTGACAAAGTGACAATAGAACCTAAGAGTTCTATAAGTAGACATCAAAGGGCAATATAATTAGGGAAAAAAGAGGGAGGATGAGAATATGATCATTTCAGGACATCCAAAGGCCTAAGATAATGTCTAACTCCCGCTACGAATTTGTCATAGTGCATCTACAAGCTTAGACAGCATACATAGTTAACAAAATCAAACGAGAATTTTATCATGGTCTAGTTACATAATCTAATCACTACGGGGATTCCTATCAGTTACTTACGAAAATTTTGTGAGATTTATCAGGGTAATTTGAGCTTTTTGCAAAACCTAGATACCCGTCTATTTTGCCAGGGTTTGTAGGGTAATTCAGTCCAGTTATTTCACAACTTCTTTAAGTATCCGTTTCCCGTTTTCCGTTTATCCTTTCAAATTAGCGTCTGATCCTAACGAATGAGGACGAACACATTCTTCAAATAAGAGGTTGATTGTCAGAAATTAAAGCTCAAGCACATGGAGGGATAGGTTTGGCCGAAAAGTGAATTTAAACAATACACAACACAAATTTTCAGGACACTCGAGTTTGACAAGTTCGCAGCACACCCTTCAAGTAAGAGGAAATGCCTACTAATGCATCAAAGGCCAAAAGGTATTTATAAAAAACCCACCACTAGCACCCCCCATGTATTACATAGCCAATAGACAAATCCAATTGCAGAAATTTGCTAAGGAGCCCTCCAAGAAACAAGGAATCGCGGTAGAGCGAGCAAGAAGAACAGAAAGGCTAATGAGAAAGACCCACCCGGAGCGACGTGAAGTGACTTCCTGGAGGAACCAAAGGCGGGGTCTTTCTTCTCCTTGGAAGAGGAGGAGTGAGACGACGTCGTTTGCTGCTGAGCGGCGGCCGATGCGGCCTTCTTAGCTGCCAGGGCTTGCTCGGGAGTTCCGTACTTTCTAGGCCTCCCTCGCTTCCGCTTCACGGCGAGCGCACCCTCCAAGGGCGAAGATGACGTCGTCGTTGCCGCCGTCGTGGCGGTCACCGCGGAAGAGGGCACCGAGGACGGGTGAGGGTACGTGGGGAGGGGCCCGGCCCCCTCGGCAGGTGGGAGGAGCCCATTGGTCGGTGAGGCAGCGGTAGTGGGAGTGGCGGTGGGGTTCTGCTGGTGGTGGTGGTGGAAGTAGGAACTGAGTTGGCTCTCATTAGGTTCCATTTGAGGGGAGAGAGAGAGTGTGTGTCTGTGTGAGTGAGGAATGAGATTTTTTCAAAATTTTTTATTTTTCGATGAAAAGGAATAGATTTTATTTTTACAAAAAAATAAAAATATAAAAAGAAATTGTGTGCGTCGTCAGCCGCTGGATTTGGATTTTGGTGATTTTATATTACCCAAACGTTTTGACGTTCTAGCATGACACGTCTCCAACGGATTTTGTGTTTAGATTTTTCGATCCGTGGCGATAGACAACGCCTTTTTTAGATTTTTCTTAAACTATATTTTTGTTGTATTTTTTTATTTTTTTTTTTAATTACCAAACGCTTGAATATTTGCGACTGAAATGAACCCTCGTGGCGTAGAAAACGCATCGTATTATAGATAATCAATAGTTCCGATCAGCATCCATGCAACCTGACAAGGTATTAAGGAGATTTAAGAAATTTTAATCTCCTACGTCTAATAACACATCTTGCCATGTTCCTTAATCATTTATCGTACAACTGTTGTATAAAATTTATAATTTGATTTCAAGAGAGAACCCATATAAAAATACCAGTTTTACACCCTATGAATTTTCGGTACATGAAATACCCTACCTAATACCATAAATATTTTGCATTCCTCCATCTAGTATTAATAGCCAAAGCTAGTTCCGAGTCTCACAAAAACTTATCAAAAACAGAAAAAATCACCTGTCTTTTATTAAGATTCATTATTTAAATAATTTAATTTAGACTGTCTATAAAATCATTTAAGATAGTTGAATGAGAATCATTTATTACTCAACATTTATAAAAGCTTGTTGTGAATGTGGGCTTAGAAAAATTCTGGTTCTTAATTTCACGAGTTGAGACGTACAGGCTCTAAATTCAAGCTATCCCTTTTGCCAAGTACCCTACCAAACCATATTAATGCTCTGCACTCTTATCTAGCGTTGAAAGCCAAAAGCTTATAGTTCACAAATCACTTGATGCAGAAAACATTGAAAAAATTGTATTAAGAAAGAATAAGAAGATCAACGAAAAAATATATATTAATAAAGAAAACAAAAAATAGGATATTAAGAAAGAAAACGAAATGTTATTTAAGATCATTGCCTATAAAAAGCCTTTGTACAGACCTTTGGACAAAATTTTTTCCAAAAGTTTAAGGATGCTTCTAAGACGTAGATTCTCATTCACATGCTTTAATTCATAAGATAAATAGGATTCTTCTCATTGAGGTTCAATGCAACATTCAAATAGTGAATAATTAAATAGGAGAAGATATAGAAATTATATAGCATAAAGGATGCATTCAAAATAGATTAGAAGTGGCTTTATAGGACCTTGAGGTTGGAGGTGATCGCCAAGTTAAGTGGTTAAACCCAGAGGACATCCGCTTGTGGACAATGGGCATTCGCGCGAGGCTCGTCAGCCAGCAAATGAGAGGAGTTATCTGGCGCGAGCTATTTGTTTCATTCACATTGCTTCCCATTTGTTTCTAGTACCTGAGAGTGATAATAACTTGATAGCCTGCATTTATTTTGTACACGGATCAACTAACGATTTATTTGTTCGGTTGCAGTTTCCTTTACCTATATGAGGGATTCCAAAGAAGTGACAACAAAAATGTTTAGATTCAAGGCTTTTATTGCATTATTGACATGTTTAGCTTGTCACTAGTCAATTTGTTGTTCGTTGGGGTGTTTTTTATTCTTTTTTTTTTTTTAAATGTTTTGGGTAATCATCTTCAATGCTCTGTTCACATGCTTAAAAAGCTTTAGACTTATAAAAGCAAAATGAGATGAAGACAATGTATAAATCCCTACAAACATTTAAACATAATTTTTACATCCAGTAATCAAAAATTGTGCTCAGGCTACTGAGATGAACATATCACGATCCTAGAGTCTTAATCGTATACCACGCTAGTAATAAACACACAAGATGCTCGCGAAGTGGGGAAAACCCTTCAAACTTGAGTCTTAATCGTATCTTGAAGTCTTGGTGGTGTAACGTCCCTCTCTT
Source organism: Morella rubra (assembly GCA_003952965.2). Taxonomy (NCBI): domain Eukaryota; kingdom Viridiplantae; phylum Streptophyta; class Magnoliopsida; order Fagales; family Myricaceae; genus Morella; species Morella rubra. The sequence goes on along the minus strand of CM025849.1, from coordinate 16,476,608 downwards.
TTTCACCTGTTTAATATCTCTTATCGATTATATAGCTATGAGATGCTATGTTTACCGTATTACTTTCTTGAGCTTAGTTTTCATATACTTGCTTTGCACATTTTTAGTAAAGTTTGTTTTTATATTTATTTATTTATTTATTGAGCTTATTGAGCTTGATACTTGTGCATCTTTTGTCACTAATTACATGAGTCTTTCACATGATATTTATCCTTCATTTTATTTATTCTTTAAATAAAAAATATTAAATGAACAAATATGTGCAAATGAATTTAGTGTTAGTGAACAGGTTATAACCAGATTTCTTTATGCTCTCAATGACTTTGCTTTTCATTTTACCCTTTTCACATGTCTTAGCCGAATTTTGTGCATTGAATGCTCTCTTATCTTTTATTACTTTTACTTCTCTCTATCTTTTAACCGACTAGATGGAGCTTGATCATTGGTTCTTTTGTTGACTTAATTGCATGCAACAAATATGTGGGATATGGGGACTTCGGTGGCTGCATGTCTGTGGGTGCAACTTGGTTTTTAGAGATAACCGAATGAGTGCCTACCTAGTTACGTAGGAGAAGAAAGAAGATCAAGACTAAAAGAAGAGAAGAGAAGAACAAGACTTGTGAGTAAATCATTGCTCGAAAGTGATAAGAGAAGGAGAGAGTGGCAGCCAACTGAAATTGAGAGAGGAAAGGCAGTCGGTATTTGTCTCTTTGGAACACCTCATCAACCGAGTAAGAGAGGGATAAAGGTGAGTGTAGGTGAATGTAGTGACTTAAACGTAGAAGAGAATAGCGTGAGAGAATTCCCATTGACCAAAGGAGAAAGGAAGGAGATAAACCAAGGGATTAATAGAAGAACCAAGGAGAGAAAGGCATGGTGCAGCCGTAGGAGAGAAGAAGGGATAAAGAAAGAAGAAAAATGGGAGGAAGAGGGGAAAGGCGCAGTCAGCCCTTGTCCCCTTGCCTTTTGGAGATTTTCAGCTTTTTGTCTTCCATTTTCTAACCTTGTGTCATACTTTTAGGTGCTTTTACTTTTGCTATTACTTTTGCTCAAGACTTATCATCGAACAAACAAGGTAAGGGTGTAGAAACTTGTTCTAAAAGGGTGTTAGGGTGTTCGGTAATGGACAAAGAAAGGGGGGGTCACGGTTGGGTAGAGAAAGCTACTTTTATTGAGTTTTTTTTTTAGACTTGGAGACATGCATTTGGATAGCTAATGGTTTAAGAGTTTTTGAAGTGAAATGGGTGCATGCATGTGAAGATTGAAATGAAAATGTTAGCTTGAGCTTCTTTTGGTGAAAATAGACTCTAAGTGCCGAATACATGTCTTTTTCACCTTATTGATTTTAGAAAGCATGTATTCTTGATTTTTAAATATAATGGAATGGTTTGTTGATGCCAAAAACAAGATATGATTATCCTGTAGGCTAGGGCAATCGGTATGTTGCAAGGGAAGACACCGAATTCTTCCCAAAATCTCAGAGAGAATTCTCAAATTCAAATTATTCAATCATGTCCCAAAAAAACCCACAAGCTGGGCTAAAATAGCTAAGAATCCATCCCTAATGGGATGTTACCAAAAATAAATAGGCTGCCAAAATCTGGTCCAAATCGGATTCAAAAATAATTCTAAACGTAAAGGAAAGAAAATCAACCAAAAATAGGTTTTTGAGAGGGAAAACAGTATTTTTAGGGCTCAAAACGAGGCGCACCAAAGCATGGCTTGTTGAACACAATGTACGCGCCGAAAAGAGCTTTCTAAATTGGGGTCATGGGCGCAAATAGATACTTGTAGCCAAAGTTATGACCAAAAAATCAACACGTGCACAAAACTGCCCCAATTAGGTTATATTACGATTTCTTGCCATCCTTGCGCTGATCTACCCGCTCAAGGTAATTCAGCGCCATCAATGTGGAATCTGACAGCTCAGTGTCGTCTGACTCAGCTCCCCCTGCATCATTTGCATGATGGAGGTAGGAACACAAAAGAGGAATGGAGTCTTGGTATGCCACGGGTTGCACTTGAGAATGCAAGTAACTTTTATTTAGTTAGTTTCTTTCCTTGTTTTGTGTGATTTGCTTTAACGTTGTGAACTTGTGTATCATTTTTGTATACTTTGTTGAATAGAGGGAGTTTTGTGGAATAGAAGGGGCGGAAATGCCCTTAAATAAATGATATTTTACTTATAGCTGGACATGTATAATAAATGATAATTTTCCATGTATTTGAAATACTTGTTGATGTCAAAGAAAAGAAAACTGTGAGTGGTGATGCTTGTGTGATGAATTGTTGTTTTCAACTACCTTTGAATATACTTTTTAATAAGGTGGAAATCATTCAGGCACATGCGTTAACATTGTAAGTCAAAGGTCAAAAAAAAAAAAAGAAAAAAATGCATGTAAAAAAGGGTACCGATTGCTGAAAGAATTATTTTTATTGGTACAGATTTTATTTTGTCACCAGTCCAGATATGCAGTTTTATAATTATAGGTCTTACACTAAAAATTTCAGCCAATTTGGATAAGTGGAAATGACCAAATTGCCCTTGGAAGCTCCTAGGGACAGTTTCAGCATTTCTAAGAAAATTAGGGGTAAAAACGTTCCAGACAAAAAATATGGGCCCATGGCAGTGTTAAGCATCATTTAGAGGTCTTAGAGTAAAAATTTGGGCCGACAGACTATTGAAATTCGGGTCCAAATCACAAGTCCTCATTAAGGGTCAAATCTGCCCATTAAACATTAATTCATTATAACAAAATAAAATTAGGATTCAATAAAGAGGCCCATTAGGCCCAGCCTCTTATGGATGAATAATGGATAATGTAAGTTAAAAAAAAAAATTTAATAAATGAATGAAGGGCTAAGTATTCAATAATACTACTTAAGCTTAAATAGTTAATGAATGTCAATTTACGGTCTTATTATTTTATTCGTATGCGTTTCTTGGATCTCTTTTCGTGATTTGGTTATTGATGATGCATAGAAAAAGTCATACTGCATCAACATAGCATGGGTATTGGGATTGTAATGACCGAAATGAAACTCATACCCTGAGGTGGACTTGAGATTGGGTGATGGTACCGTTCACAGTGGGATAGTGCAAGCCACCACTGAGAGGATAGTGGTTGGTATCCCTAGGCATGGAACAATCATGCTTAATCGGGTCCTAGTGCCGGGCACAGGACAGTCCCAAAGGAGAGGAGGGACGCACAACCAAACTCTAGGGGTTAAACAGAGCGAAGAAAGGATACCTTTATTGGATAGAAAAGAAAAAAAGCAAAGAAAAGAAAGAAAGTGAAATGATCGGGAAACAGATGCATTCATTCTGCATTGCATCGCTCATATTGATTTTGTTACAAATATTGCTTGATGGTTAATTCTTCACTATGTCTGTTATTTCGATTTTATATCATTGTATGTCATGTTTCCCCTATTCCCCCTTACTGAGTCAGTATGACTCACCCATTTTATTTGCTAATATTTTGTATGTACTGCTGTGGACATCGGACCTGATAATGATAACGTTTATGAGCGAGCAGATTTTGGATGTTGATCCATACATCTTAGTTGTTAAGATATGGACTTACGTCACGGATACATTCGAGGTATACGTGGGGTACAGAGCCCTAATGGTACCTCAAAATCCACCTATATCCCACTTCCCCGTGTAGAGGACTTTGGGCCCTCCTGCACATAGTCCTTCCTCCACCGCTCTGCCGGCAGAGGGCACTGAGGAAAACGAGATTGTTGACCTAACCTCCGACACTAAGTTGAGGTTGAGTAGACTTCAGCGGTAGTCACCCTTTTGTTTTTCATTGGTCTAGGTAACTGTTTCAGTTAGCCATTTCACGGATGTTGTATTACGGAAAGCTTTAGACAGCTTCCGCTTTTGTACTTATTTTCTCTTACTTTTGTATTCCTCATGAAGGATATTTTGTAAAAGAGAAAATCCGTGATCATAGTGAAACTGTTTATATTTTCAAACAATTTCTCTTATTCCATTTCTTTTCTTATGCCATATTTGATTTGATTTTGTTTACTTTCATTTCTTCTTTCAATTTCTCCAAAGTAATTTATGTTGCAAATTTCTTAAGTATCCAATTTTGTTTATCGTTTTTTTTTTGTCAGAATTCCTAACTTCAAGAATTATTTGACATATTGTATTTCTAATTTCAAAATAAGCTTTTCAACGCCGATTATCAGGACTTATACTATTAATTCGTGCTGTTAATTCCTGCTTGTGTGCATACCATTACTAGTAAGTGAGCCCTAAGGGGGTAGGTACTGACACGAAACGTGACAAAAAATGACCCCATGAATGTTAGAGCTAGTTGTCACTGTTGTAAGAAAGATTTTCTTGCCCATCACAAGAAGAATGAGACATCGGGTTGCGCAACATTTAGAGTCTTGTGTTTATTACAAGAGGACTTTAGCTGGTCATATGGATGTTGGTCAGATGTTGTTGAATCATGATGCATCGAAGGCGAGTAGTAGGATGTTGGGGTGATGGGGGTCACTCGTAAGTTTGATGAGAAGGCAATTAGGGAGTTGATTTGCGAGAATAGTCATTATAGATGAATTGCCATTTGTTACGGTTCAGAAGGTCGGGTTTAGAGTATTGATGCATTATTTGGAACCTAAGTTTAATATGCCTTCGAGGTATGTGTTGATGAGAGATTGTATGACACTGTATTTAAGGGAGAAGATGAAGTTGAAGGAGGGGTTTAGAGTGAATAAATATAGTGTGCCTTACCATAGATTCTTGAACATCAATCCAAAACTATAACTATATGTGTGTGACCGGACACTTTAATGATTCTAGTTGGACATTGCATAAGAGGATCTTGTCATTTAAGAGGATCAAGACCATAAAGCATCAAGTATTCTAAAGGAATTGGAAGATTGTCTGCTTGAATGGCAGATTGATAGGGTGCTCACTATTACGGTTGATAATGCGTCCTCTAATGATGCGGTAATTGACCAATTCAAAAGGAGAACTATTTGAAAGTTTAGGTGGTTCAACTTGAAGGTTGTGTGTGGTCATGAGTATTTACATTTGAGGTGTTGTGTACATATTCTCAACTTAATTGTCTCAGATGTGTTAAAAGATGTGCACAACTCAATAATTAAAGTCTGTAATATGATTAAGTATGTGAAGTCTTCACCCCAAAGGTTAGAAACTTTCAAGAAGGCTGTTACAGAAAAAAAAAACAATGCATATGGCTAATTTTTGAGTCTTGATGTTGAACTCGCTGGAAACTCCACCTATTTTATGTTGAACGTGGCTGAAAAGTACCATAAAGCATTTGATCATATGATGATATTGGATGGACATTTTGTTATTTATTTGCAAGAGAAGGGGCATGGGAGGCAAGGATTGGGTCCACCAATTTGAGGATTGGGAGGCCATTCGTCATGTATAAAATTTTTAAAGTTATTCTATGAGGTCACTTTGCGGGTATCGGGATCGAACTTGGCCACATCTAATGCATTCTTTGAAGAATTGACTAAGATTACTAGACATATCACAAGGTATAGATCCAGTGGGCAAAGGGATCTTGTGGATATGGCATTGAAAATGCAGTCGAAATATGATAAGTTTTATTCATTGCAGCATTGATTGATCCTCGATACAAATTGGGGGCATTGGAGTATTGGTTCAAGAAAAGGGGGGGGGGAGGGGGGGGAGATGACAAGCAAAATAAAAAGTGTATTTGAGAGGATGTTTTCTGAGTATAGTAGTGCCTCATCTACTAGTACTAGTAGTGGTACTAGTACCACTCCTCCTCCTTGTGCTGTTGTCGATAGCACTATCTATGGTTGATGTTGATGATGACGGTGATTACTTTACTGAATGGAGAATTTCACAGCGGGCATTGGAGTCCAAATCTGAGATTGAAAGGTATTTATCCGAGGGAGTTTGAGAAGAGTCCAGAATTTGATATTCTGAATTGGTGGAAGGTGAACTCTACGAGGTTTCCAATTCTTTCTCAGATAGCCCGTGATGTATTGGCAATCCCCATCACACTGTGCCCTCTGAGTCGGTGTTTAGTACTGGAGGACGGATCTTGGATCCTTTCAGGAGTTCGTTGGCTCCAAAGACTGCTGAAGGACTAATATATGTTCAGAATTGGTTGAGAGGTGACCCTATCGTGGGAGTGGTTAAGGCTGAACTTGATGTATCTGATAACATAACTGAAGATGAAGAGACTTACGACTCGATTCAGGTAAAATTATTCTTTGGTTAAATTTTGAAATTTGATACTCAAAATAATGTAATCATTATAATTTTATGCTTTTATTTCTTAATTATGTAGAGATATCGACTTTGACGACGGAGATCGAGATGGAGTAGGACGCATGTTGCACTTGCCCCACCTTTTAGTCCTTTTTATGCTATTTTATTTGAACAATGTTTATTTGATGTATCATGTATGTATTGTGTTGTATTTTAGTAATTTTATAGTGTTGTCTTGTATTATGTATTGTTGTAGTTTTGTTAACTTGTAAGTTTTCTAACTTGTATTTGACAATTTGTTAACTTGTAACTTGTTAGTAAAAATTAAAATTACGTTTTAGTGTTTTAACTGAGAATGATCAAATATTGGATTTGGTCATTCTCAAAAAAATGGGGCATATAGAAAAAAGGCCATATGATAAGAATCTCCATGATTAAACTTAATTATTGTCATGGGATCAATAATATGGCCTACATGTTTAGATACAATTTCAATTATATTCCTCTATTTATTTCATAATTTGTTTTAGATCCTTGTTTTAAATTTTTAGACACAAATTTGAATTTGTTTCAAAGCTTTACACTCAAATTCAAAGATTTCTAGTCTTTTGGTTTAATCTTAATGTTTGATTTGAAAAAGAAAACAAAGAAAAAAAAGAGAGCAAATGAGCAAATTAAAATAAGTGTCACAGAAGAGGAGCACACATCAGCAATTAAAATGGAAGGTTTGAAATAAGGCTGTAAAATTTTAATTGTTGCCTCCCCACGTTTTGTGCAATTAAAATGAAGGTTTTAATTGCATTGGTAATAGGCCAAAGATGGAGAAAATAGGCCAAAACAAGTGGCCCAAACGGCAAAGATGGAGAAAATAGGCCCAAAGTGGCCCAAACAATCCAAAATGGCAAAAAGTGGGCCAACAAGCCTAAAAACAGGCCCAGCAGTGGGGGCGACTAACTGCTATCGCCACCGTTAGGCACCGGTAACTGGTACCGGTTGCAAATTTTGGTAACCTCCTTGGGCAGTGGGGGGCATAACCGCCACCGCCCATGCATAGCCCTAAACTGCGCATAAAAATTGGCCTCCAAGCAGCCCTTTAAGATGACACCTATCAACACATATGATTGGTCTGCAGCCAAGCAAGAACCCATGCTTACACACATTGAACCTCGCTTACATCCTTTGAAAGAATACCTCGTCCGTAGCAATCTTTACGCAACTACTCGTATTCTATTTGTAAAGTGCTGCAGCGTAGTCGTACACAGACTTATATTGCTCCGCATGTTTCCCATACACTATCTCAAGACCCAATTTTTGGCCCTATAAATATGATTTATCGAGACTTCAACTTAAAAATCCCTCCGTATCTGCCACCTTAAGGTCATTGGTGGCTGATTCGGGTTGTCTCTTATCTGCTCAACGTAATGAACAACACAAAATTGATGACTAAGTCTGCTATTTTTGTGGTGTGCCCCACAGTTATGCTCACTAAGAAACTTCTTCACTTAAAATGCCTCCCCTTGGTTCATCCATGAGGTTTGTTGGATCAACCACGGACACGAAGCCTTCCTACAAATGGCCCTGACTCACAGCTTGTCATTCTCCAAAAATTTGTAATCAAGTTTTGATTGTATAGCGTACAATTTCATTGCTTCCTTGAAAAGTGCAATGTCTCTTAACTTCAACCCATTTACCATCTAAATTGGTCTCGTCAGGTCATCCTTACAAAATTCAGGGTATCGTATCTTGCGAGAACAGTCACATTGGAGCCTGTATCTTCATTTGTGCTATCAACCTCCTCTGATATGACTCCGTCATCAACCCCATCCTCTATTGTGTTCTCCGTTCTGCCATTGTGATCAAACCATTCAACAACACCTTTTTCCCCTTCCCATTATCAGCACCTTCACTATTCAAATCCTCTAAATCTTCTTCTTCCAAGTCATAGTCCTGTATCATTCCTTAATGTGTACAGCTCGGGCAGCCCTTTTTCCCAGTCATCAGTGTCATACATGTCACTCAATCTGGCACGTTCAATTTCAGAATCTGAACCACTATTTCAGACCCAACTTCAGAGTCCATTACAAAACCCTCATTCCTTCCCAAGTCCTTACCCAATCCCTCTCCCAATCCCTCACCCTGCCCATCTCCCAATCTCTCACCCAACCCATCTCCCATCTCCCAATCCCGATCCCAATCTTTCACCCAAACCATCTCCCAATCCTTCAACACAGTCCGTATCAGGTGGCAGTGGAGGTAAAGGAAGCGGAAGCGGAACCAAATCCAGTACGTCCATGTTATGCTCCAAGTATATATGGAGGTCATCCCGGACCTTACTCTGACTAATTCTATCGATCACCCTCAACACGTCAGCATCAGTTTTGAGAACAATCATTGCATCCACAAATGAGTCCTGACCAAGCTTGCAACACATTCTCTTAACATTGTTGTATTTCAGTTCCACCTTTACGTGTTTCAATATATGCATCATGCTTATGAAGTCTGGGTCCAGATCACCAATAAAGGTGACCTCAATACCTGCATAAGCTCATTTCACAAAGTTCATCGATCCATCATGATAAAGTAATAATCTGACCATCTGCAATAAACACAAGACTTATCAATTGTGTTCTCATCATCCAAAACATAAGAAACTACAAGCAAGCCATGCAAAAAGAAGAATCTGCAAACAAGCCATGCAAAAAGAAATGCAAATAAGCCATGTAAAAATTATAGCAGTTTACAAGCCATGCAAAAATAGGAGCAAAAACGCCGTGCAAAAATAACAAACTGTAAAACAAG